>BPLQ01008978.1:21824-35889 GCA_021605075.1 Caerostris darwini
ACTAAATGCAATGAAGATAGTTTTTATATAATCTATAATTAATAAAAAAGATTGTATCATCATTGATATATTTGAAATTGTTATTATTATCAATTATAATTGAATTAAAGTGCAAAACTTTTAAAATACAAAATAGTTATTTGATTTCTAGAATATGGAACATTACAATGAAATATTTTAGATTGTCTTTGTACTATATCAACCAAATGGCATATGAATGCGTAGAAATACAGAAATTTTTTATTTGTAGTAATGTTCTGTGTAAAAATTGAAGTTGTCATCTTTTTTTGTGGGACAGGAGAGAAGGTCTTGAAAATGAATATTGCATATAAGATTAAATTAAAAAAATTTATAGCTTTCATTTCAAAAAATGTAGTCAATTTCATTAACTAAATCTGCATAAATGCTAAGTGATGTTATTTTCGGGAAAATCTGACTAATTTTAAAAATGCAAATTAGTTATAATTTTATTCATTATATTAAATTTACATTACTGTTCCTTCAAGGCATTATTAATAAAATTTAATTGTTTACTTCAATTCCTTTTTTTTTTTTTTTTTTCAATTGGACAAGCATTACAATTTTTTTATATAAAAATTTCACTTTTCGTGCGAGTTCTTGCTTTATACTAAGTGATAGACTGAAGTCCATTATAATATATTTATAATCAGTTGACAAACCTTTCTTCAAATAATGTCTGTTATTTTCTATCACTTTAAAAAATTATACAAGTGTAAAAATTAATTAAATTTAAGATAATATCAATATTTTTTACATCAGTTTAAAGAATTATGTATCAATTTTCAAAGTATTAAAATTGTTATGTATTATTTTCTGAAGTTTGTGATATATAGTTTGACGAATTTAATAGTAATTGTAACTGGATTTATTTACTTAATAATTATGATAAAATTTATACTTAATATTATTAAAATTTATACTTAATAATATGTTGATGATAGAATTTCAAAAATTTGAATTTTTTGACTTGATTTAACTTGCTGTATTGAGATTTATGTTTATGCTTTAACTCAATTTATCAAAATTGAAAATTGAATTTTTTAAATAAATAAGTTCATTTTAAGAGAATATGAATTTAGGTACTTTAAAACAAATTTAACATTGATATGCATTTTTCTATTTTTGTGAATGTAATATTTGATTTCATATAGGCACCTACAATCATTGATAAAAATATTTTTTATCTGAAAATTGCTAATTGAAATAGGAAAGTAAGAAAAGTTTTGAAAAAATTTTCTTGCAATAGTATGTTATGAGTTTTTAACAATTTAAAAAGATTAATTAATATGCATGCTTGCTAGTCTTTTTAGTGGATTATCACTAGAAGCAGACTTTTTGGTTAGCTTTATAAAAATACAAAACAAAATAAATACAAAGATATACATAGATGCTTTTTTTTAATTATTATTATCATTATTATTAATAATAATAAAGGCACTTTTGTAAGTTTTATAATTGAGGATTGGGATTTTTCTCTTGTTGTGGCATATCATCATTCGAAATTGTAACTATGAACAAGAAATAAACCTATGTTTTTCTACATTTCAAAACTACTTTTAATGTTGAATTCTTTCTATTGAAGAGATTGTTAGGATTTTGAAACTTTTAGCTACAAGAAAGAGGTGGAATTTACAAGCAAGCAAAGTATTTTATTTGGTATAAGAAATGACCATTAGCTTCTTTCTTTCTTTCTTTTTTTTTTTTTTATAAAATCGTTTCTAGGAAGTTTCAAAGTTAAAATAAATAAGAAATTTAAGATTCTTAATGCTATTATAATGCTTTTTTTTTATTATGTATTGCTTTGTTTTGTTTTGTTTTTGTTACATCGTAGTTTTCAATTTAATTTTTTTTCTTGGAAGGTTTATAATCTCAAGTCTAAAGAAATATATCAAAAGACAATTTAAGAAAATCTCAAAAAAAGAAATTTTGTCAAAAGAAAATTTTGAAAAAGAGTAACCATTAAAATGAATTTTTATTGATACGTTATAATAAAAATATTATATCCTTAACAGTCGTATGAAAATATCTTTTTAATGCAACGTTCCAAAGGAAAAAAAATCTTGCCATGACAGTTAAACTCAAAGTTGGTGGGAATATATAAAATTGACATTCCATACATCAGAAATATTTTTGAAAGCTCCTCATTAACTTTAATTTTTCTAATTTGGATATGTAAGACAAATATTTAGTAAGAAAGTAAAATATTTAACCGCATATACTTTTTACTACATTTCTTTTTTAACAAAAAAAAAATTCTGTTTATTTATTATAAACTTTTTTTTTATGGCCAAACTATGTATTGAATTCAAATATTAAAAAAAAAAAAAAAAAAATCTACATAACGAAATTTTATTGAAAATTACAGATAATAAATGTAAGATTCGTTGTAAATCCCTATAAAAAACAATATTTTTAAAATATATAGTATTCGTGTCGATCGGTTAAAAAAAAATATGCACATGCTATTAGTGAACAATTTTATCCATTGGTATGGAAGAAATTGCTTTCTTTGAATTTTGCGGCGAATGTGACATCTTCTTTTATCAGCACAATTATTATGTTTATATATTGTAGGTCAAAATTCGACATTATTTTTAGTAAAAAAAAAAATATTTTTGTATCTTCGCTGTTGATTTACTTTCACGATGTATATTTCTTAAAATATCATTTTTGATCACTGTAATCGACTCATCTGACGTCAATAACATTATCAAACGTATGTCTTTCATTATTGGATATTTGTAATCATTACCTTAGGGTCGCGTGATACGATGGGAAATGACCTTCCTTCTTTGGAAAAAAGAAGAAAAAAAAATATTTTTTTGCAACCTCGTGTGTTCTTATTGACTAATAATATATAGATCAGCTTTTCGATAAGGTTTTTTCTTTCGTATCTAAAATGATACTTTATATTACTTTTTTTGTGTGCGTTCCTTTCAAATTATCAGTTCCCTTTAGATACTGATAATTTGAAATAAATTTTTTAAGTAAATTTTTTAATATTTTTAAAAAAATTTCTTCATTCTTTTGCTTTAAATCATTTTAATTAATTAATAATGGCTTTTTTTTTAATGTATTCTCAAATCGAAAATTTTATTCGCTTTTTAATAAAAATTATTAATCAAATGAAACTAGTATTACTTTATAACATTTTGTAATATATTTTTACAGTCAGTAATTTATTAAAATTATTTTAAGAGTCTACTAACAACCCTTTAATATTCGCCATTTGCATCTTATGCATTCTTCTGAGCCAACACTATTCTCGTGTGTTCAGAATTTTTTGATACATAACAAACAAGCTTGCTTCATTTAGTGAAGGGAAGTCCGAGCTAGACAGACCAATCGATACCAGTTGCATTTGAATGCATGACCTGAGCGTAGTGGACGGGTAAACAGTGCGCAAAATCGCGTGTGGTCGACCACTGAATCGCGCGGCTGTTTTCCCTACACTGCGGCAGTTAATATACTTGACTTGCGATTTAATTGCACAAGAGTGAAATTCGAATGCTTATTTCCGGTTGGGTACGCCTTGTTTAAGCAAGATCTGTCCCTTATAATTAAAAGAGGGAACGTACTGTCGTTCAGGTTGGGAGCATATTAATAATAGTTGTGCATAAAGACGTAATAAAATGATTTAATTCAGAGTAATGATTACGTGGATTGATAAAATTAAATCTGTACTAATAAAAATTTGACTAGTGTTTTACCAATTTATACAATTTTGCATAAGAGATACAAATTTAAAGACACTTTAGTGTTATTACAATGAATGTACCAATTACGAAGTAACTATTTGGTAAAATAAAATATTACGAAAACCTCCACATCTTAGGAATTGATTAATATATTAAAAAGATAATTCCTTTAAAATTGCATAAAGTCAAAAATGAAAATTTAAAACATCATTAACGTTAAAGAAAAGTTAAAAAGTAATGGGAGCAATAGATTTTAGAAATGATAGTTCTCCGGATCACGGTTTCCATAAAGGTGAATGAAAAGCTATTTACAATGGCACAATTAATGGCAATTGTTATTTGCAATGTTACAATTTGTGGCAATTGGCATTTGCAGTGTTACAACTAATGGAAACTGGCATTTACAGTGATGCACTTAGTGGGAGTGGCATTTACAATGGTACAATTAGTGCAAACTGGAATTTACAATGGTACAATTAGTGCAATTGGCGTTTACAATGGTACAATTAGTGGCAATTGGTACAGTTCTTATCAAATTAATCCTCCTTCCCAAAAAAAATTTTCATTATGCTTTGAATAGTTGTTAAACTGAGTTTCAAAAGTTAGCATTAAATCATTAATTGTTTATATTAATTAAATAAACATTAATTACCAAATGATATGATAATTAGTCTCATAAACATGTACTTTGTTTTCTTGTTAAGAGAAAGGAAGAAAATAAACGCGGAAAACTCTGGTAAAAATCATGTATAATAATTTTTAATTTATGTTTTCTTTTTCCCATTGTATGTTCTCAATGCTTGAAAGAAATAGGCAAATGTACTTCTTGCAACACGAAATTGCACAAAAAAAAAAAAAAAAAAAAACATTAAAGTTGTACAATTTCGGAATATCTTTAAATAAACAAACAAACAAAAAAAAATATATTCGAAAAAGAAGAAATGCTGAAAAAGTTCGCTACCTAGTAAATTAAATTTATTGAAATAATATTATTTAATTTGCAAAATT
This sequence comes from Caerostris darwini, assembly GCA_021605075.1. Taxonomy (NCBI): domain Eukaryota; kingdom Metazoa; phylum Arthropoda; class Arachnida; order Araneae; family Araneidae; genus Caerostris; species Caerostris darwini. Next base: position 26,552 of record BPLQ01008978.1, read on the forward strand.
TTGAATGACAAATAAAAAATATGGGTATCTGTTGACAAAAATAAATTTTATTTTCTCATTTAAAGACTTTACTTTCTTATTTAAAGAGTTTAAATATATTTTCTTGCATTGAAAATAATTATTATTAACTTTACTTATTTATTTTTTGGTAAATATAAAACAGATGAACAGCAGGAAGTTATGAAGTTAGTTTATAATTACAGATTTCATTAATTTTTTGAATAATGCTTTTAATTTATCGATAAATCGTATAAAATATTGGTCTTTAACTTTTAAAGATTATAAGCCGTAAGAAAACATTACAAAAACGTTCGTTTCTCAGAATTGCTTGAGGACTCTATTTGTTCAAAATAGGTTCCCAATAATGTCTATACGACTTTAGGCCAACACGATTTATTGTCGGTTATAATAAATGATGTATATGCGATTATAATAAAGTAAAACAAGTAAAATTTATATAATCATTTGTGGAAGTGGAGCTTATGACAATAATGCACAAATAAGTCCTCCAGTTTTTTTAAGATTTAGAAGTTGTATCGTAATATATATATATATATATATAGTAACATTTTTATTTTTATACATTATATTTATAGTAACATTTTTATTTTTGTAAATTATTGTGTTCTACTCTATTATTATAAAGATTGGTTATCCTAAAATCTAAAAACAATGTGTTGAATTTCGTTAACAATTTATAAAATAAATTTTTACAGTAATATATTCATGTTTAATACTTTTTAAATAAATAAAAAAACGAATAATTTGAAAATAATTCACGTAGTATTTAAAATAATTTATATTTTTAAATACTGCGTTACATATTTACATATCATTGTGTACATATTTTTTATGTAAATTTTGTTTTTATTTAGAGATCTTGAACCAATTTAACGTTGATGCATTATGTCCGATTTTCGTACTCTTTATTAACATTAAATAGAATTTCGTTGATTGTGATTCTCATACTAACTGCTGAAATTTCAAATTACTATTATTTTGTGATACGAATCCGTCATTTCTAAATGTGCATTTTTTCCTCCCCAGACACCGCTTCCTAGTAATTTAAATATCGATCGGAGAAAACTCGTTCTCTGAGAAACGAGAGAAGAAAATTGTTTTTCTCCTCTTTATTTTTTTTTTTTTTAACTCGTGTGATTTTCTGCTACTTCTACCAAAAGCTTTTAAGCGGGTTTTTTTTATCACCGAAATAATTTTGCATCATGAAGTATATTTATGAATTATTTTTTTGTGCTTTAAATAATTAATTTTTTTTTTAATTTTAAGATTGTGAACTAATAATTGTTAAGTTGTGAGATGAAAGCAATCTATTTTCATTTGTGCTTTTGGTGCACATATGAACTAATAATTATTTTTGTGGGTTAATAATTAGTAAGTTGGTGAGACGTGTTTTTTGCTGCACATATTAAACCAAATAATGTTGTGAACTAATAGTTGCTCTTTATTTTTTATCTTTAACTTAATGAGATAAAAACTATCTATTTTCATTTGTGTTTTTGGTGCACATATTAATCCGAAATAATACTGTGAACTAATAATTCTTAAGTTGGTGAGGTATGTGTTTTTGGTGCACGTGTTAATCCAAATAATATAGTAACTAATAATTATTAAATTGGTTAGATGTGTTTTTGGTGCATATTAAACCAAATAATATTGTGAACTAATAATTATTAAGTTAAAGATAAAAAATAAAGAATGAAAGTGAAATAAAAGCAATCTATTTTCATTTGTGTTTTTGGTGTACATATTAATCCACACTTTGACCTTTCCAGCATGACATGAATCTCAATGTCAATTAAAACAAACCTGTTATTTTTGCACATCTACATTTGGACACAAAGAAGAATATATTTTTTTGGTTTTCGATTTATGACTTTATGTATAACCCGCATCATTTCTAAAATTATAATGAATTCACTAGGGAAGTTCAATGATATTGCCTTGAATTTAAATAAAGAGTTAAATCATCTTTCCTGCTAAAGAAGCATTTCATCGAAGTGCGATTGTTGTCGAAGTCTTCCATCGAATGTTATTACGTGCTAGTAAAAATGCTTCTAGTTATTTATAAAATATTCTATACAAGATTATTATTTGTGAATATTTTGTTGTAGTATTGTAAGCAGGGTTTTTTTTACCACGGAAATAATTATGCATCATGAAGTATATTTATTAATTTATTTTTTCGGCTTTAAATAATTTATTTTAATTTTACAATAACATAGTGAACTAACAACTATTAAGTAGGTGAGATAAAAGCAATCTATTTTCATGCACACATTAACCCACACTTTGATCTTTCCACCATGTCATGAATCTCAATGTCAATTAAAACAAACCTGATATTTTTGCACATCTACATTTGGGCACAAAGAATTTTTTTTTCTCGCGGGTTACACATTAAGCCATAAATCGAATCATTTCTAATGTTATAATGAACTCACTAGGGAAGTTCAGTGATATTGCCTTGAATTTAAATAAAGAGTTAAATAATCTTTCCTGCTAAAGAAGAGTATCATCAAAATGTTATTATTGTGTGTTGGTAAAAATGCTTCTATTTATTTATAAAATCTTTCAAAGATCTTATTATATTCACAAATAATAAGATTATTATTTGTGAATATATAATCTTCGATATTTCTATGATAACTGCTTGGGGGAAAACTAAATTAAGGATAGTTATTTATTATCTTTTTAATATATCCTTTTATGAAAATGGTTATAAAACGAAAAAAACATCCATCAAATATTTTATTTTCAAATAAATTGGGATGAAAAGCATTGTCATGCAATAGCCTGCGAAAACAAATAGCTCCTCCTCATAAACAAGAAGCCATAGACGCATATAAAGTAAAGGGTGTGGGATTTAGTAACGATGGCTTACCGAATAGAAGGCTCCCATTACGAAAATTGCTATCCTCTTCAATGGCTGTGAGGCAACGGTATCATTTGCAGTTAAGTGGTTCATGAATATTTATAACTAGAATATTTGAATGAGACGGGCATTTTACACGCCATTCAATGAAAGTATGCTGGAATATATGCATATTGCTATTCGGTGGGGGTTGTGTTTAGCCATCGAGCGCCATCAAACCCTTCGATATCACATATGTACCAGTATGATGTTTAGGGTCCTCGTTTAAATTCATCCATGTGTATAATTCTATTCATTTTGATGCTTATTTTTCTGGTTAATGTAAAGGTTTTAATTAATGGATCTTCGTATAATATAGAATTTGACTTTATCTCTCTAAATGTGATGAAAAATAAAAACTGTAACAGTTTAACATTATTATAAAAGAATTTTTTTAGATATGGATTAATCGGCAATAAACGCATTTGGAAAAAGTGAAATGTTACTCAAAAACTTAGATTAATTGTTCATGACTATTTTTTCTTTAAATTTAAACTATTGTCCGAAAGTGAAAAATTTTCATTCCTTTTCGAATATAAATATTCAGCCCATTTTGTTACATTATAGCGGAAATAATCTCAGTTTAATTTTTTTTTAAATTAAAATTGCAGTTTTGTAAAATTATGTATATTTTGCAATAGTGTATAGTAGAAGTTTCTTGTAACACACAACAAACTATCTAAACTTGTTCAGCTATAAGTAAATTATCTTTTTTTGTATTTATTTTTTATATAGTATTTCTATTGCATTCCAGAATATTTTGAATTTTATTAGGATTGCTTTTATTTCTGCATTATATGATGTCAAAAAAATAAATTGTTTCCTTACATTGTTTACCAACAATAAGAATCTTGTGTCACTTTCTTTAATACAAAATTTATTTTGTCTTTCTGAGAGGCCAAGTGACTAGCGCTCGGTACCACTGGATCTCGCATCGCTTGCATCTTGTCGCCTTGGTGAGCACGAGCCTTTATCTAGGGGTGCGCCATCACAACAGAAGTTGCCATTTTACCTCCATCCATGAGTAGACTACTCATGGGATGTCCACCCCGCTTTGCAAGACACTGAGGATGAGTCATACATGTCTTTTTGAAAAATGACTTATGCATTTTTGTAAAATTTTAATTTAAAAAAAAATATTTTAATTTTTTTTAAAAAGATGAATTTTCTTACTTATATAAAAAAAAAGTTTATAGTTTTATTTTTTGTTTTTATTTATTTTTTACCACCTCGTTCTATATTAAATGCAAAGTGGTGTATATTTTGGGGATAATTCAGTTACTAGTAGTTGTTCTCCGTCTTAAGCTACATTGATAATGTCAACTTTGGCTACTATGAATTGTTCTTTTAGAAGCAAACAACTTCAAATCTATATAATAATTACAACGCATACAACTCGGCATTGCACGACTTTAAAAAAATAACTTATTTATTCTTTTATTTAGATTCACGTCTGTTTAAAAGCAGTATCTTCATTTTCTTCAGCTCTAGAATTAACCATTCACGACCTATTAAATTCATTTCCATTTTCTACCATCTCCACATTTTCTATAGATCTACTAGTATATGTGGCATAGGCTAGTACAAAGTACATGCGGCTTTTTGTTTCGAGTCTTTTCTGGGCTGATGAAGGAGTTTTCTTAAGTGGCATTACAAATTTAACAAAAAAAATTTGTGTGAAGTTCGACGAACTCTTTCTCTAAGTCTCACGGTGAGACAATCTAGGCACATCTATAGCTATTAAATTTTCATCATCCGAAGAAGTCGAGAATTCTGATCGGAAGAAAGAAAACTCGTACAGTATACCAACGTAAAAAAAAAATAACAACCATGAAAAATTCGCCTAAGTAGAAACTTATTTATCCCAAAGTGCGTGAATTTGTAACGAATACAGATCCAATTTTTAAAAAAAAAAAAAAAAAAAAAAAAAAAAGAGATAATGACTATAATTTTTTTTTCCAGTTGTAGGCTTTGTATTATATATAATCAGGGATAGTTATCCCTGTCAATTTTGAGGAAATTTTGGATGTAAATTGATGCCATGCATAGGCGGACACACCACACAAACTTTGAGAAATCTATATATAGATTAATCACCCGTTTCTTAAAATTCGATTATTTCCCAGAATAGCTTTTATGCAAGTTACATGGCAATATAGGAGTTTAATTGGACTCTTACCGGTTAAGAAAAATAAGGGATTAAATTTTATATATATTTAATATTCAGAACAATTAAGATAACTTTTCGTAAAATTAAACCAAAATTATAGATTTAAACATTCGCCCGAATTTGTTGCTTGTTATTATGTGGAAATGATAAATCTTAGATAAAAAAATATTTATAATTAGACCCATATTTTGAGAAAAAAATGTGTATTTTTAGGTCATATTTATTATGGACAAAGTATGTGTGGTATATCAGCCTATTCAAGGAATCAATGTTTTGAAATTTTAAAACTTGTCCAGACCGAATATTTTACGGTTTATTTATTTAGTTTACGCAAGCAAGATATATCGTAATAAGTTTTACAAATTATTCGTAAGAATTTCAACCACCTCAGCATTTGTTGAATTTGAGTAAATGTAGCTTATTTTATTTTGCTGCTTTGTAGTTTTTTACTTTGAATTAACTTGAAACTGTGTTTTCATAGAAGCATTGAAACAAGTCGTAATAAACAAATGAAAAGTTACTTTTTTTCATACATAAAATAATATCAAAACACAGAAATTTTTAAACAAATTTTGAAATGCATGAAATAAAGATTGATACTACTTTGAATGTAAGAATTAAAAACAAGAGATATGTAAGTCCAAAAGTTAATTTTGAAATTGCAGCATCGAAAATAGTCGTATACAATGCTAAATAAATATGCAATTCATAAATTTAAATCAGGTATCAAGTTGTCATTGTGTGTAAAATAACACGTGCCAGTTTAACTTATAAATTAAATCTTGAAGCAGTTTCCATGAAAAGAAGCATAAAATATGGTGTTCTTTGGCTGTTGACACTTATTTTAAATTTTAGACTCTATTTATCTATAGACTCTCTCTTATGAATTTCATCTTGATTTTTATGATTTTAATCATGTATTCTCAATACGAATTTGAATCTCACAATGATTATTCATCTTAATCTAAATAACTCAACTTGTTAAGAACAAATTTCTATTATTTTCATGGAAAAGTCACTTGAGTGCATTAAAATAAAATTGATTACAAAATTACTCTGGATCGCCTTTATTTATTTATTTTTTCATTACGTTTTTTTGTATGGAAATATTGAATATTGATGTTCATTTCAATAATGCTCCATAGGAAGAATGAATAATAAAGAAAATAATAAATTTGTGTAAATTTAAATTTATTACCCGTGAATAGCGCATGATAACACACATGCACATATTGTACGTGATACGAACATATATTTTATTGGTTATTATGTCGCTGAAACTTGAATATATAATACCTAATAAAGATTAAATTAGCCAAAAACCATTATGCTGTATACCAGTAGTCTCCAAACTTTTTTGATCACGTACCCCCTAAGACGAAAATAATAAGTTGTACCTCATATATATGAATCGGTGTAGGTGAACGGAGTACCTTGGTCGCGAAGCGAAATGGGAGAAGGGAGCGGTCAAAAATTAAATTATTTGTTATTTATTTTAAACAATATACATACATTTTAATTAAATTACAAGTTGCCATTTTTAATTAGACTTTAATGTGAGCAAAGCGATTGCATTTATTTAGTAATATAAGAAAAATATAGTTGGATGCCCTCTGTTAATGCAGTTCGAAGATCTGATTCTGATTAATGTATTTATTCGTAATTGCAGAAAACGCTACTTAGTACATGTATGTAAAACCAAATGGTAATATTACATTTCTTACTGTGCTTACTAAATCTAGATGTTAGGTTTTCAATCCCATTCACCAATTATGAAGAGATTTTCCTTTAAATTCAAAAAAAGATTTTTTTTTTTAAATTAAAAAAACAACAACTTTTTTTAAGGCAAAAGGAATGAAATTATACATAAATTTACTTGGCATGTAACATATTAAGAATTGGGAGAAAAAAAAGTGTTCAATAGCAAATATAAAATGATTACAAATGACATTCTTAAGTTTTACAATTGATAGTTATAATACAATCAAAACAATAATAATGCACAGGTTTAATTTACTTTAACAACGAGAAATGGTAGTCTCAATATAACACAAAATAAAAATTGACACAAAAGTTCACGAGTTGCACACACACAAAAATGAACTACACAGAACTGAAATGAAGTTATAAATGATATGTCATAAAATATCACTTGCCGGTGAGAAGTTTTTACCTCTGGGGGGTACCACACTTTGGAGTACAATGCTTTTAAAAGCTTAAATTGGTTATAACGTCAATTTAAGCAAAACTATGTGTACTTTTTTAAAAAGTTTTTATTAATTCAACAATCAACACTACTGAAAACATTATAGGCAATATATATTAGGTTGGGGAAAAAGAAATCCATTATTTTTTCGATAGATGGCTGTAGTGATCGATATCACGTAAAGTATCAATTAAACAATTTCAGATTTATGCTCGTTAGAAAGGTGGCACTTCGTACTAAAATAATTCTTTTTCTGTTTTTTGTTTGGTCCATTCAATTGGGAGTTACAGGGTGTTAAAAATGGAAGTGAACAAAGAGAAAATTCGGTACATTTTACAGTTTTTCTTTGACAAAGGCGAAAATGCAAGCCAGGCGGCTAAAATTGTGAATGGTGTTTATGGTTCCGATACTGTAACAGCCAATTATGTGCAATTTTGGTTTCGTAGATTCCGTTCAGGAATTTTTGATGTTAAAGATGCACCTCGCACAGGTAGGCCGGTCGTCGAAAATGTCGATAAAATCGGAGAAATGATCGAAGTTGACCGGCATGTTAGCAGTCGTAACATCGCCCAGGAGCTAAAAATCGACCATAAAACAGTTTTAAACCATTTACACAAAGCTGGATTCAAAAAGAAGCTCGATGTTTGGGTGCCACACCAATTAACAGAAAAAAACATGATGGATCGAATTTCCATCTGCGAAGCCTTGGCCAAACGGAATGAGATAGACCCATTTCTTAAACGGATGGTGACTGGAGATGAGAAATGGATCACATACGATAACCCTGTGCGAAAACGATCGTGGTCAAAGAGCGGTGAAGCACCTCAAACGGTGGTCAAACCAGGACTAACGGCCAGGAAGGTTCTGTTATGCATTTGGTGGGACTGGAAGGGGATTATTTATTATGAGTTGCTTCCATATGGCCAAACGCTAAATTCTGCTCTCTACTGTCAACAACTGGACCGTTTGAAGATAGCGATTGACCAGAAACGGCCAGAATTGGCCAACAGGAGAGGTGTCGTGTTCCACCAGGACAACGCTAGGCCACACACATCTACAGTGACTCGCCAGAAACTTCGGGAGCTTGGTTGGGAAGTTTTAATGCATCCGCCATACAGTCCGGACTTGGCACCAAGCGATTATCATCTTTTTCTTGCATTGCAAAATTTCTTTAATGATAAAAAATTGGCATCTAGGGAGGATTGTGAAAATCGACTACTAGAGTTTTTTGCAAATAGATACCAGGACTTCTATGAGAGAGGCATTATGAAGTTACCTTTAAAATGGCAACAAATCATACAACAAAACGGTGCATATTTGACCCAAATCGGACAATCCGAAGCATGTTAAATAAAGTCCTGAAGTTCATATAAAAATAATGGATTTCTTTTTCCCCATCCTAATATAATGCCTTATTTTTTATCTTCCTGAGCTCTCGGTAACATTTAAATATTTATTATTTATAAACAATTTGATTTAACTGATGATCATAATACATTTTCAGTAAACTCACTTCCATAAATTACTTCCAAGCTGTGTAAAATCATTAATTAATTATATTTTTTTTTCTGTATCTCAAGCAAGTGTCATCAGTTTAGATAATTTTAAATTCGCAAGTATATCAAGCAGAAAATTAAAATTACGTTCTTAAATTCCAACTTTCAAAACCTCACTTTGAACATACGTGCAAATTATAGTCAACTGAAATAAAGAAACTTAGAATTATACATTTTCTGTGCCAGTGGGCCAGGAAAAATTCAAAGTGAGAGCAATGCTACACAGTAACAGTAGCGTGATACTACACAGTAACTATAACTAACGTACACGAATTTTTGTAGAGTAGAATCTCCGTATTCTACGCCTTAAATCTTGCCGTCGTGTCCCGACGCAGCCCCGATATATATGTATATATATTTATATTTATCATGTGTGAACATGATGTTGTCCTGGTTAGGGTCCGTGACGTTATCCAAAAAAGAGGGTCAATCAAATAAAACTCCATTGCAAATTTTGGCGGAAAATGGTACTTT
>BPLQ01008978.1:36499-361499 GCA_021605075.1 Caerostris darwini
ATTGCTTCTTTAAATATAATAAAAAATTTTCATTGATTTGATATTATAGTATGAATTTGTAAAGTTTTGAAAAAAAAAAAAAAATCTCAATACTTGTCAAAGTCAATAACAGTTTACGAATTGCTTAACTTTATTGATTTCATATACAGATACCATATTTAGAAATTTTAAATATAAATTTATGCTGATATAAATTGCAAAACATTCTTCTTCTATCCGCCTCCCGTTTAGTATAGATGTATTCGTTTTAAATTGTATATGTTAACAATATATCATGATTTCCAAAAAGGATTATTTCTTTGGCCACATCAGCAGAAGTTATGAATGGCCTTCGAGTGACTATCATGGTTTCACAGCATCATTTCTTTTTATTGTTTTAAGATATATTTATTAATTTTAATAGTATTGATGTAATGTTTTAATGAAATATAAACATGATATAAAACAAATTTTTTATGTATGTGTGTTTTATGGACGAACTGAGTAAACAGAGACATGTAATCAAAATATAGTATCAAATTGATAATCGTCAAAGTTAATTCCAAAAACTAACAACTGAATTTCATTTCTTAGAAAATTCATTTTATCTTCTGCTATATTATAATAAAATATACTGGCTAAGAAATGCTTTTTAAAACTATTTGCGTTGGAGGCTAGTCACCTCAAAAGGAAGATCTTCATCAGTTTCTTGATAAGCCTCAAGATCAATTTTATCTTGCGGGTCGAATGTTACTTAATGATGCGCTCAGATTAAATACAGTGCGGCGTCTCTGTTTAATTTGATGCCTTCGAATTGCTGGAAGATGTGGAATATTACCAATTTCTGAAAGTGTTATCGATTTTCCTTTCACCCTGTTACTTATTTTTAATGTATAATAAAATAATGCATCGTGTTCTGTTGAAACATTTTTATAAAACAGTTTCAATAGAATTTCTAGCACGTATGGCATTAATTGAAAAAGAAGACATTTGTCTTTTTTTTCATTTCTTTTAAAAAATAAGAATCGTTATTTAAAGGAAGACAATTTTCCTCGAATTTTAATCCTTCAAGTTTCATCTCATATCTTTTTATGTTATAAATATCACATTGAATTTATGGAAAAAGGAACAATTTTTTTTGGCGAAGTTTTTCGTTCCCCCTCCCATTATTGATTCAGAAAATGCGATGTCATTTGAAAAATTTTAAATCAGCTAATGAGTTAAAATCTGAACTAGAATAAATATTTTGGTAAAATTGATTAAAAATAATAAACGTAGCAAGTATTATAAGCCAGAAGATATTTTTATTTTCTGAGAATTATGTGCCGTTTTTAAATGATAGTAAATTTTCCGGTTTTTGAAGTTATTTTTAAAATAAGGATATTTATTTATTCTTTTACTAAAAATGAAATATTTTTTTAAGAAGTTTCTTTCATTTTCTTTTATAGATGGGCAAAAGGAATACATAGATTTCAATAGCTTATTATTACCCATAAAATTATGGTTGTTGTTTTCGAGAGCTAAGTTTTAGTTTCCTTGATCAATTTCTTTCGTGTCCTTGACCACTTTCAACTTTTATTTTTTGTTATTTTATTTAATTCGTTCCGGAGTTGTTATTGATTTATTAAAATTTCTTTCATGAGTTTTTTTTCTATACATAATATTTCATTTTCTTTAATTGAGCTTATAATTAAATGTAAAATTGTTCTAAAAGATCTTCTAGTCTTGATCTTCGTTTAGAATTCTGTAGATCGTTTATTTTTTTTTTAAATTGCTATTATGTGTTTTGTTCTTACGTTAAATTATAAATTTTATGAATAATTTGTAAATCGATTATCATGCCGATTATTTTTTCATTTCGAATCGTATCAAACAGAAAAGAAATCGTATATTTTATTATTTTTTGTATGGGGCCTGAATGGCCGAGTTTCTGGCGCTCGGTATCACAGGTTACGGGTTCGAGTCCCGGCGGTGCCATGGTTGTTTGTAGTGGTTCGGAATCCACTTTAAACCGTAGGTCCCGGTCTAACACGATCGTAGAGCGTTGTGGAGAATGACATATTAAAAATAAGGAAAACTAACTGCTCATATATATAGTGATTAAGGGATTATAGTCCTTGTTGCTTCACATCCCCATATACCACTTCATTCATCATATTTTTTTGTATAAAAAGTATTTTAGTAAACCCAATGTATTTTAATAAATCAGGAAAATCAAAAAAAAAAAAGAAAGAAAGAAACAAGCTTTATGTAACTTTATTAAATTATAGAGAAAAATTATGTATGAATTCATAAAAAAAGCTGATATTTGTTTTTAACAATATAATTGTAATAAATTATTCTTCAATGGAAAATTACAAATAAAGTAGTTTTCAAAATATACAGTTTGATATTTGTAATAAACAATTTGTTCAGTAAACCTGATTATATATCTTATGCATAACGGTATAATTTTTTTTTTCATTCCAGTATTTTGATTTCAGAATATATATATAATTAACTTAAATATTTTACTTTCCAGTTCGGTTACATGATAGTATACAAGAAGAAGGTTATCATTACTTAATATTTGACTTGTAAGTAATGTCTATTATTTTCTTTGTTTTATTTTCTAACTTTATTTCTATTCAATTGGTGCTACATTATGTCTTAGAAGAATATTTTCAAAAACATTTTAGATAATTTAGCATTGCTGATTTTAAAACGAGTTAAAAACAATTTTTTTTTTTTACGTACAAGTAAAGTAATGCAATTAATAATAATTCTAATTTGTTAAGTTTTTCAGATAATGCCACAGAAAACTCATCAGTAAAGCATTAGATATATTAACTCTTTAATTGTCATTTTGATGAACATGAAAAATCAGAAACATGTAAATATGCTCCTATTCATCATATTCTGTAAAATTTTAAAACTATCTTATTATTATTATTATTATTATTACTTTTTTTTGCGAGCAGTATCTTGTTTTCAAGTTTTAAAACCGCAAACGAAAGTTTAAGCAAACTGAAATTATAGGATATAATCGGTTCAATAAAGTAATATTTCTTCTATAAGATTAATTCTTCTCTTGCATTTTTATTTCCTTATTTTAAAATTTTAGCAAGTAATATTAAAAGTTTCAATGCTATTTGCATGTTATTAAATAGAAATTTTTATGCAAAATATATAATACATGTTTAATAAAGTAATTTATTAAAAATGAATTGTTATTATTATGTTAAGGGAAATAGTTGAGAAAATTTTCTGAATTTTTTAGAGTTACAGGAGGGGAGTTATTTGAAGATATTGTAGCTAGAGAATACTATAGTGAAGCTGATGCAAGGTAAGAGTATATCGTCATTTTAAATTATGAAATTCATGGCTCGATTTTTTACTTTTTTCTGATAAACATTTAATTTGAAAGATAAGAAAAATTTTGAAAATATATTGAAATAACAAACAATAAATGCTGACTTTTTACAAAATTTTTTATAAAGTAACTTATTAAAACATAAGCTAAAGTATTTGTATCTTGGATATACATTTTTATCTTTCAATAGTTTTTCTGGTACTTACGTATTAACGCTACCCAGCAGAAGTTGCGCTAATGCGCCAATAAAGAGCTTCCAATGCGCCAAAATAGACTGTTTTGAATCTATGTTAAACTCTATATCGGCCCATTTTCCACCGAAATTTGATTGACTACTTTGTTTTTAAATAAAGTATTTTCAATTTTGAAAGTGTTTTATATATTTTATGATTTGTCACAAAAATTTTAAGTGTAGATTGGCGCCACTTAAAAACCGCCAAATCTGTAGCTGCGGTGGCGTTAATACGTAAGTACAGTTTTTCTTTATCTGTGTTATTACAGTCATTACATTTGTTGTGGAAAAATTATTCAATTTAAATTAAGAAAAGTTTGTTGTTTTTAATTTAAAAAACAATAAATCTATGTGTTATAATTTTTTTTTCTGTAGACAATAAAAAAAATTTTTAATTTTTAAAAATCACTTAATTATAAACAATTTTGTTTTTTCTTTTGAAAATTCATTTCTTCTGTTTTATTTGGTGCATATTTTTGGCAGTTAGTTTTAAATGTTTTTTTGTAAAATCTTTATATATATAAACACAACTATATATATATTAGGTGAGTTTTTTTTCCCTTTAAAATCTAATGAACAAGATTTTGTGTGTTAAAACTTGTCAATTTGTTATTGTTATGTGCTTGATTTAGTGCAGTTTTGCAAATTCTAAAATATATTTACTGATTAAAATTAGTTTTATTTTCATGTTACTAAGTGCTATGATGCTTTTAATTTATATTTTACTTAGCATTAATATTTATGGCTAATTCAAAAGATTTTATTTATTATTTTTATAGCCATTGTATACAGCAGATTCTTGAAAGTGTTCATCATTGCCATGTAAATAGCATTGTGCATAGAGACCTCAAGGTGAAATATAAAATATACTTCCACTGATTCTGACAGTTCTTTATTATGAATTAAAATAAGTATATTCACTGTTTTAATAATAAGTTTTATACTACATATTTTATTGATCAGCCTACTTTTTAAATCTGTTTTTTCAAAGTTTTCATTATCTTAAAAGGCTTGCAATGTCAGTTAGAAAAATTATTATGATCTTTAAATAAATCAATGTTTTCTTTCAATCATCTTTATGTATAAATATTTTACAGCAAATAAGAATAAAGGTATTTTTTATCAAATAATTATTTTTCTTAAAAACATTTCCTTTAGTCTATTAAAAATATTTTATTGTATCATCAAAGAGTTCTAGCGAGAATGTAGCAGACATGTTTTTGTTTGTAATACAATCCTTTCTTTTGACTATCTGTTTAGCTCTGTTAATAATTCATTTATTTTTATTTTTCTGGTGAATAATAAATATTATTTGGGACCAATAATTTGTATATTTTATTAAGGCTATTAATAAAATTAAATTATTATCACAATTTTATTAAAAAAATAAATATAATTTTTATTCTACATCAACTGAATGCATAAATTAATTATAATTTATATGGAATTTTTAAACATCATATTGCTTTTCTTATTGTAAGTCTATTATATTTTTAGGAAAAATGGCATTATAGGATAAGAATTCTTTATTAGTTGAAATAAAGTGTGTGTTTTTTACTTACATTTATAAATGTTCTAAATGAGAATGTGAGAAATGCTTTCACTCTATTTTTAGCCTGAAAACCTTTTATTAGCAAGCAAAAGTAAAGGTGCTGCTGTTAAGCTAGCTGATTTTGGGCTAGCCATTGAAGTTCAAGGAGAACAGCAAGCTTGGTATGGTATGTATCTGTTATATATATATAAATTATTCTTCAGCTTGTTAAATTACTTGGTTGCACATAGAAGTCCCAATTGTGCTGTATTTCATTCATTTAGCTTTTTGTACTTAATATCTCAGGATAAAATGCTTTTATTTTAATAAAAATAAAATTAAATACTGTTAGAAAACTGAAGTACTATTATAATAATGAATTGTAATAATATTTTGCCTTTTTTTTTTTTTTTTTTTGCTGTACTTCAAATTTTTTTCCAATCAATTAATATTGTATGAATCATTATATTTGGCAAATTATATGTTTCTAATAGTTAAAACTAAATTATCACATAAATTTAGCTCCAAAAGGAACTTAAAGAAACAATAAATTGTACAACATTAATTTTATTTCATTTATAAAAAAATTTAAATTGTATATTTACATTTAAAATCATTGCACAACAATAAACACCCTAAAATTAATTATCTCAATTCATATTTAACAATTGAATATCAAAATATATATTATTTTATTAAATACTTTACAACATTGTATTAAAAAGCAGCAAAATGGAATTTAACTGCAGTGGAAATGTGAAAAAATCCGATCTTCAATTAACATTAGGAAATTAATAGTACAATCTATTGGATTATATTCAAGCGACTTGCTAAACACTCCTGGCACTAATACGAACAAGGTAAAAAAATTCCAGCAATAACGTTCGAGTAGTTATTGATAGTCAAGTAGTTCGGGAACACAATACAAACTTTGTCTTTTATTTATTTGGATGCACAATAAGTTTATTTTATTTGTATATTTGAATAATGCAAAATTTATTTAAAAATGTCATTATAGCATTTTTTTTTTCTTATGGGAAGAGTTTTGGCATTTCATTTCCAGGAGAGAAGAATGTATGTTATTTGACAAGTATATAATAACAAACCATCACTCAAATTTGACAACAGACAAGTAGTATTGTGGGTAGTTATATTATGTGCAATTAGTGTTTTGTACTAATGAGATCAACCTGTCACTCAAATCTGATAGCAGATATTCGGTATCATGTATAATGAGGCTCGTAAAATTTTGAATGTCTATGCAATCTTCACTGGTCGAAACAATTATGGATGGAATGTGGGCTACACCATGAATTGTTCCACCACAATTGGTGATAGACCACAAGTTGAGAAGTGTCTATCCAATGAGAGGGGAGGGAAGCTTATCACCTCTCTTTACAAAATGTCTTAAAATGAGGCTTTTGGTAAAGAAAAGATAAAGTTCTGTGACAAGTCGACCAGAAGTATTGTTTTACTTTTTGTCTCTGATGTGACTGAATAGGCTGGAGATTTTGCATGTTTCCAAAATGATCCCCTTGTGATTTCATGGATCAATCCGTGTGATAATTTAGGTCTGCCACCGACCGCATGTTTATAGATTTGATGTGGACTCTTAAAATCTCTGACATTGGAGTGAACTGTATTTGCGATTTAATCGGGCATTTGTAAATCATTTTTAAATCTTTCATTTTAATTTTTTTTTATAGATAATAAATTATAATAATCCAGTTTATTGTATTTGTATATGTGTAGTGCTTGTAAGTAAAAATTAAAGTGTTCCCTTGATTCTGAAAGTGACCTTCTTCTTGAAGCCGTTATAAGTCTACTATAGTTGATGTTACATCATCAATATACTTTGAAATTTTCTTCAGAAATATATAAATTATTGCTTATTAACATTTATTTTATAATTCTACTAGCAGATCTAGAACTATTTCTAAATTTAATTATGTATATGAATTAAATAAATATAATTGATGTTTGAAATCAATTCATTTATTCATCTAAAGTTATATCAATTGGATCGTTTGCCATAATTCATTTTTTTCCTTCTTCAGCTTGCTAAATTATTTATTATTACTATTTAGTTTGCTATATTTTATCATTTTTGTGGCATATATGCAACAACAATGAAACAATAAAATCAATTATCACAATCAAATATCAAACTATCTGTTATTTCATGGCATATGCTTATTATATTAAATTCTATAAAATTCACCTCAATGTTCAATAAAATGTGAAAAATCTTCAGTTAACACTGTAAAAACAATGTTTTGAGTTTTATTCAAACCACTCTAAACATGCCTGCCATTAATAAAAACAAATTAGGGAATTTTCAGCGAAACTAGTCAAGTAGTTTTAGAGTGTATAAGGCACACACATATGAATATATAGAGAGAGAATATTATATATATAGAGAGAAAGATTATTAGTAAATTTCATTTATTAATTTTCTAATTATAGGTTTTGCTGGAACTCCTGGCTATCTTTCACCTGAAGTGCTTAAGAAAGATCCATATGGGAAACCTGTTGATATATGGGCATGTGGTAGGAACTTTTTTTTTTTTTTTGATGGCCTATAATATTTTATTGCACATGTTGAAAAAAAAAAAACTTGACATACTGGCCAGCTTAATATAATGCTCAGCTTTCTAAAGGTTGTAACCTATTTTTTTTTTCTCATAAAAAAACACAGGAAATATCTAACATGTAATGTATCAAATAATTATTGTATCTGTACTTAAGTTAAATTCATGTAAAATAGCTTTACATTTTTCTATACCTTAGCTTATTGAAGGGATATGTTAATGTATAATTTTTGCATAAAATTTATACAAATAGTTTTTAATTTATGATGAGGTTCTATTGGGAAGAGTAGAATAACATGACTTTAAAAAATGACTAATTACTAGTTCAAAATAAAATATTAAATAGCAAAATTACAGTTTTATTGATGCATGTTTCCACTTCTATTTTTAGGTGTCATACTTTATATCTTGTTGGTTGGTTATCCTCCTTTTTGGGATGAAGATCAGCATAGACTATATGCCCAGATCAAAGCCGGAGCTTATGATGTACAACTATTAATTTTTAATTTTAATAATAATTACATTATATCTATATTTTAATTAAAATTTGAATATTTTTAAAACTTTTACTAGTACCCATCACCTGAATGGGATACTGTTACTCCTGAAGCTAAGAATCTTATAAACAGTATGCTAACAGTCAACCCTGCTAAAAGAATAACAGCTTCTGAAGCTCTTAAGCATCCTTGGATTTGTGTATGTATTTTTCTGCTATTTTCAAAATATTTTCTTTTTAAAAATTAAATAATTTGTTCTCTAAATTAAAAATAATATACTTTCTTTCAGCAACGAGAACGTGTTGCTTCTACCCTTCACAGACAAGAGACAGTTGATTGCTTAAAGAAATTTAATGCAAGAAGGAAATTAAAAGTCAGTCATTTTTAAAATACTTTTTAAGATATTTTTTGAATATGAAGTTTTGCTATATTGTAAATTGAGTATAATAATTTAATCTGTTTTTGTGAAAAATACCTTAAAAATGTTTTAGCTGAAACGTAATAAAAGTTATTCAAGAATTAAAATTTTTTTTAATATATTATTAGGTATTGTTGCATTAGAATACTTTGATGCATTTTTGTTACTTTTGAAATTTTTTTTTAATGAAATTACTGTTTATTATTCGTTTACAATTGGAAAGGAAAAGAAATTTTTCTAATATTTCCGATTGCATAATTCCATGATAATGTTTGATTATTTTTAATAAGCATAACAAAAAAGAATTTTAAAAATACACTTACCAATCATAGAATAAATTAAATTAATAATTTTAGTTTAGGATTTTCAATTTATTCTATTATGATAAATCTTAATTATAAGATTTATTATGATAGAATAAACTGTAACTCTTTTGTTATATTTATTCTATCTGTGAGATATCATATGTTATTCTCTTAATTTTAATTTATAATCTTTTGTTGCTTTGATTGTTAGAATAGAGTACAGTTCAACTATATGTTAGAAATATGTACTTAAATATCATTGTTTTTGCACAATTATTATTAAATATTTCAATTCTTTCCTTATTTATTTATTTATTTTTTCCTCTTTTAAAAATTTATTTTGTTTAATTAATATCAAGTACTAAATTGAAATGTCTAAAAAAGTCGTTATTAGTTTATAAAATAATTCATTTCCAAAATTTTGTTACTTTATAAATTTATCGATATTATTATTTTTACTACAGATAATAAAACATATAAAATTATTAGCCTTTGTATGTATAAATTAAATCATTCTATTTTCTCTAACTTTTTACTTTTCAGTATGTTTGTAATAATTGAGTATTAATTTTAAAGAAAATAGTCTACATGTTCTTGAGTGTTCTGGCAGATTGTTTTCTATTAATAAGCATATATTGTAATTCAAAATATTTAACCTCCTTTTAAGACTGATTTTAATGCAGCAATCTAAGTTTTGAATTGGTTCTTGATTTTCTGACTTAAATGTAGTGGAATAACGAAAAATAATACTTTTCATTATCTGTATTATTACATATTTTATTAGCATAAGTAAAAGAATTTATATGTCTTGTTATTGATTTATTTAAATTGTCTATAAAACATTATTTAAATTTAATAAAATAAAAATTGACTTTTAATATTGAAATTTAATAAGTAATAAATAGACTATTAATTCATATTTATTTTATTGTTATCTTGTGATAATATCAATCTACGAAAAAGTTACTTTCTATCAAACTTTGTTATTTTTATTTGAATATTATTTGAATTAATTAATATAAAATTAAATAAATGGCTATCAAAGGCTTTTTTCTTATTTAAAAAATAATGCTAAATTTCTTATTTTGCTAAAGAATGTTATCTATGTATGCTAAATTTCTATTCATTAAAATTTCTTTCGCCCCATTTAAAGATATATTTTTTTTTGGTCCTTAATAATAAATTCTATTTATTGTTATGGTGCTATAAAAATATCATCATTACTTATTTCTGTTAAAAGTTTTTAATAACTGAGCAAATAATGTTTTATATTTAATTTATAATTTTAAACTATTTTGAAAAATATTTCTTTATGTAGGGTGCAATTTTAACTACCATGCTAGCGACAAGAAACTTTTCTAGTAAGTATTAAGAAATTTGCATTTGACAATTAAAGTTACTGTTGATTATAATTATTTAGTTTCATGGTGTATTCTTGTTTTTAAAAAATAATGTTGGGTAGTCTAATATATAATCATGAAAAAAAAATATTGTTTTTTTATTTATGTAAAAAAAAATTTTCTGTTTTGGTGTGCATTGATTAATGTTTCAAAATTAATAAAATAAAGATTTGTCATTATATTTTCATCTAAGGAAAAAAGAAAAAGAGAGAACCAATAATACTGTTAAATATGGAAATCTATAAATAACAATGGTTAAAAAGTTGGAGCCAAAATAGAATTTTAATTAATTACATATTGGATAGAAATAAACAAAATAATGCAAGACATGTTTATTTAATATTTTTATAGATAGAATTGGATGCATATCTAATAATTTCAAACACTATATATTTTTAAAATGGTTTTGGAGCATAATAATAACCATCAGAATATTAATTTTGTGATGCAATTTTGTCCTCCAGAGTGATATAGTTTAGTGTAATCTTAGAACTCCAGTGTAATTAGCTGCATGACATTTGTATAATAATCAGTATTTACGTTATAATAATTTAATAGTAATGTGTTTGCCTCACTGGATCTTTTATTTAAGTGCTATGCCCACCTTATCTTGGTCATCTATAGAGTCCCCAAAATCCTAATTGTATCTTCTTCAAAAAGTGAAATTATAGATGTACTCATTTTGTGTACCTTTAAAATGGCAGACTAACGCGAATGTTGGCATGATAATTTGAATATTTCCCTCGACTCCTTAAAAATATTTTTGGACAAATTATTCATGAGATCTCAAAAAAACATTAACCCTGAACATCCCCTAACATTATGAGAAAGGTAATATATTAAGAGTGTTGATGTCAATAGGCCATATTTATTGCTAACTTTGTAACTTTGTAATGAAAAAAAAAGTATCATTTGGAAAAATGTACTTCAAAAATCTCAGAAAAACAGTTTTATTCTAAAAATAAAATTACATGATAGATATTCATTCAATTAGATTTTGATTTATTTATTCTTAACTTGAAAGGTCTTAAATAAATTTTGTTAAATGCCACTAATATTTATTTATTATTGTTTCAATATTTTTAAAATTTCTCTTTATTGTTAAAAGTATTAAATAATTTTCAATAAATTAAAAAAAACGTGTTTATTATTTTTTTATATTTGGCAAAATTGTTACAAAAAAATGAAAACGCTTTACCATATTTTCTAAATAAAATGGGAAAGGGTTTCAATATTTATTGTACTGTTTAATTGTTATTCATTTTAATCATACTCTTTAAGATATCTTTCCACTGAAAATTCAAAGGTTTTTTTTGTAAAACTGCAAATTTTTTCAGTATTGATTATTCTGTAATAACTAATGATTTTTATAGAAATATTACTAACAGTTTTAAATTTTGTAAAATACAGCATTCTGTTAATTTTAATGCAATATTTAAAATTTATTTTATACTTGGGGTTTTTTTTTGTTTTTTGTTGTTGTTGTTGGGTTTATTGAAAATTGACAAAATCTCAAAATTGAAACCTTAAATACTTATGAGAAATAATATTTTTAGATAAAATAATAATTTGTAAAATATTTATTTTAATTATACTGTTATTTTATTTAATGGTATATCAGAACTAATCTTTCTTTTTTTTTCCTTTAATATTTCCTTAACATTGGGTAATTTTCAAAATATGTCTTAAATAAATTAAAATTTTAAAATTATAAATCTTATTCTAATATCTGAAATCATTTTTTGTGCTTGGTCTCTGCAGTGGGAAGTGAGTTCAACATATTGTTTCGCCTGCTTGTAATATATACATAGATGTATACATTCATGTTTATAATCTTGCTATATAAAATTATGTAACTCTCAATATTCTTATTATATCTGCAATTGCAAATTAGCATGCTGTTTTTATTAAAAATATGCTTACATTTTGTACTCTTTTATTGCTTGTTATCATTTTGATATTTTTCTTAAAGTTTAGTTTTTACAGTTTCATATTTTATTTTATTCAATGGCTTTGTTTTCTAAATTTGCATTTGATATTTTTCTTATTTATTGCATGATATTGACAATATATTAAATCTTTGCTTATTTTATTATTCTGACTTTATATATTATTATTAAAGTTTTAACATATATTAAATTTAGACAATGTTAATATGATATTTCAGTTAACTTGTACATAATTTCGTCTGTATATCGCATACATTAGACTATCCATGCAAAAAAATCATAGTGGTATTATATATAGTAAATATAAAATTCTATAAATAAATATAATCGTAAAATACAGGATATAATATAATTTTGCATCATACAAATTATTTAATTTACAACCATGATCTAAAAATATTTTTATTTTTATAAATTTTAAATATGTTAATCATTTTTTTTTTTTTTGGTGGGTGCCTACTGTGTTTTAAAAAATGCCTTAAAATTCCAATGAAAGCTTTCATGAATCATATATTAAATAAAAATTTAAAATAAAATGCATATATTATTAACTGTTTATTCCTATTTCTTAAAATTATACTTATGTGCTTTATATATTTTAGGGTATTTATGTATTAAATTGAACAAAGTTTCATTAATATGAAAGAGGAATTACAAATGAGAAAAAAAATGTACAGGTTTTTTTTTTTTTTCCTTCATTCAATGCTCAATGGATGGGTCATATTATATATTTACAATAATTATAAATATTGCAAGTGTATATAATATTATAATATTGCATCTATATAGTGAAAATCTGAATACAAAAGCTTTTTAATTAATAAATATTTAAACACTGTATTTAAAGAAGGTTAGAATAAATCAATTTATAAAATAATTGTTTCTGGGTTTAAGTGAGGGATTTATTATAAAATAGCTATTTATTAAGTAGATTTAGACAAACTATAATGCCTTATATTTGGAGTTTAATTTTCTATATAGAATGCATGTGAATGTATTAAAATAGATTTTATTGAGTTTTTTTAAAATAAGTATGACATTTATAGTTTATTTCTTGTTATTTTATGTTTCTATTTTTCCTTTTTTTTTTTTTTTTTTTGCCTTAATGAAATTTAAATTAAATTTCATCAAAGATAAGAATCAATATTTTGAAATATATTAATATGGCATGTTAATCATGTATTAGGTTTTAAAAAATGCTATATTTTTAACCGAAACCTTCATTGATCTGTAAAGAAGAATCAGAGCTTTGAAAAAAATTTCATATCTTTCTTAATTTTTACAATTTTTTTTTCTTGTTAAATATGCATGCTTTTTTTTCCATTTTATTTCATACTGTGTCACATATCTCAATAATTTTTCTTATTAGGCCGTAGCATGGTAAATAAGAAATCCGATGGTGGTTCGCAAGTGAAGGAGTCAACGGATAGCAATGCTACTCTTGAGGAGGATGATATTAGAGGTATTGTGGATTAAATTATTTAGTATTTTAGTAGTATTTAGTATTTTTGCCATATATATATAGATATATATGTAGTTATTTCATTTCTAAACTGATCAAATATTTATTAAAAGTAATATTACTAAATCATTTTTTTTTCTTTTAAAATGTAGTTATATTAAGCTATTGCAGTAGTTTTCTATCCCTCTCAACCCACTTTCATTGTTAATTGTCCTATCAGCTTTTAAGTTTTATTCAGTTTGCATTGCATTAACAATACATGAATAACATAGCATTTTTATTTGAAAAGTGAAAAGCCTCAGATTAATAATTTGACAAAAAAAATATTATAATTTGCCAGTATGCATATTGAAATGCAATGGTAACTAATTTACAAATATTTTATGTTTTGGATGCTGAAATAATATAAAGTAATAAATTTAAGTATTATGGATTATACATGTAATGATTGTTGGTTCAAAACAAAATATATTATTTGTGTTATTATAAGTAGTGAGTTTTGACTGCATTTGATTGTAGCTAAATAAAATTCCACCGCCCACACTCTTGCCATAATACATTGTTGATGATAGTGGATAATGTCTTTAGATATAAAACTAGAATTCTATACCAATTTCATAGTAATTGCTGGAATTTTAAAATTAATATGACAGGATTTTTTTACATTTTTTTTTTTTTTATTAATTTTTATTTTTTGTTTTATGTAATAAGATGATTTAATTTTGTCTTGAGCTTATTTAATTTTTACCTGAAACAAATATGACAACCTACTCATTCTGGTTTGAGAGCCATTGAGTTGCAGTATTATTAAATACTGCATATTATATACTTACTATAAATCATTAATTTAATAACAGTAATAAACTTTTGATGTATAATGCTTTAATTGAGTTAGGAATTAAACATTATAAAGTTCTATTTTTTATGAGAAACATATAATAGAAACCACTATATATTTTTTTCAAGAGATGAAATTTTTTTATTTCTTATGTTTCTACTACGCATGATCACATACTGATCTCATATTGCGTAAATTAATATAATTGAAAAATATAATATGTATTTTTTTATACCATATACATACTAAAATACATTTTATGTTTGAGTTGCATTGCCAATTAAGTTAAGCATTAAGAAAGTGAATTGTAAATATCAATTGTCTTTGTTTTATAACAAAAATTTAAAAAAAAAGAAACATTTTTTGGTTATGATGAAACAATAAGACACTATATCATATGATTTTCCTTTACATTTTTGTTAATTATTTGGGGGCTGAAAACAAGTAGCATCAATCAAAATATATTTTTTTTAATTTATTGATATTTGATCATTTCCAGTAATTTTTTAAAATTTTCATCATCATCTTGTACTTTTGTAAAAATAATATTTGATATATTGTATATGAAATATTATTCTACTTTGATCCTTTTACTTTTACTTTAATCTTCAGTAAAAATATATGGTCAAAATCTCATGTTTAATTGTAAATGTTTTAATGGTTTGAAATAATGTTTTCATAAAAAATTACTTTGTGTTTTTTATATTTATATAATATGTATGTTATTAATTTCTGTTTCCCAACGATAATTCAAGAAAATCATGCTGATTGGGAAAAATCTTTCGTAAAGATGAATGCCGCTAAGAGTTCTAATTATATTTTCTTTTAGATATGTATTGAAATTTGTAGTCGTGCTCCTTATGTTCGTAGTTAATTATTGGTTAAAAATAAACGATTTTAAAATTTAAGAATTATTTTTTACACTAATAATTTAAATGTAGTTATTAATTTTGAAGAGATGCAGTTTTGCATTTTTTTTTCTGTACTTCTTTCTTTGTTATATTAAAAATGTTTCAGAATATTCAAATTTAGCATATTGAAATAAAGAAAAAAATATTTTTTCATTTGATAAGAAAAATAATCAAGATATTTATCAAGAATAATAAAAATTGTGTTAAAAATTAATATTTCTTATGTAATATATATATATTTTAATTCTCCTTGATTTGCAATGTTTTTCTTGATGTTCGTGTGCTTTTACCTGGTATAAGGCATATTCCTGGAATTTACTTAATTTGTGATGAAGAAATGGATATTGAATTATTTTAGCATTTTTTGTTTCTCTTAAACCTGATGTAAATTAAAATTTTTACCTTCATAATATTTTCTTGCAATATCATGAAGGTAAAAAACTCATACATCATGCATGTTTCATACCTTCATGATATCTTTTTTTTAATTAAATAAAATAAAAGTAATTAATATTATGCATATCTATTGTATTTCATTAAATTTATGCTTTCTTATTAGTATTTGTAATATGTGTAATTTTTACTTTGAAATTTTAGGTGGGAAATTTGCTTAAACAATATCTTTATACACCATAAGCATTTGTTGTAGTCATATTACTATTCTGCGATCTTAAGTTTCTATCCATAAAAATAAATGATTAGAAAATGCACATTTAGTTATGGTTCAAATTGTATTATTAGTACAATAGCACTACTAAAAAGAAGTTTCGAAACTTATACTTACTGTTATAATGAGCTACAATTGGCAAATTATTTTATGTAATCAATTGAACATAATGCATATCAGTATTCATATCGAATATAACTATTCTCAAACTGACAAGTAATGAACTCTTTGCCTCCAAATTGATTCAACTTTATACTTGTACACCTTGCCTAAGATGTTAATTGACTAAAATATTTAGATAAACCCTTCAATAAATATGGAAAAAATTAAGTTTGAAAAATTCAAATACTATTGTATGATTAAATATCTTTACATATGGCTCAGTTTGTTAATGAATAAATTTGTATTCAGGACAGCATAAACTCATAACCTACTTGCCTTTTTCCACCTCTTTTGTTTTAATTCCTTTAAATATTTAATGTAGCAAAATATAGGAAATCTCTTTTCTACTCTACAATTAGAAAACACATATTTTTATTTTACCTTTTCTTGCTTGCTTACTATCTGAAAACTATATGATTCACTATATGATAACAAATAAAAAAAAATCCGTGTAAAAATCTGGATGTGTTCTACGAGTTATTTCTTTCTTTCTTTTTAGACTAATTAATTTGTGTGACTGCTTGATTGAAAGGAATATTCAGTCGTACAAAATATTTGAATTTTCAAACTAAATTTTCTCAGAAATTATTGAGAAAGGCACCTCACCGCTTTGGTTGGTTAATATCCCAGCTAGGACATGTAGATGTTGTAAATTTGAATCAAATCAGTTTAAAACAATGAGATTGAGAGATTTAGTTATGTGAGATTTATTAATATTGGATCAGCTGCAGTTTTGTAATATTTTTATATCTAATTTTTAATTGTAAATATATTTCTTGGTGGTTTTCTTGTGCATTAAGCAACATAAATTTTGATCAAATACTTTTTTAGAACATAATAATTGCATTGTAATGATGTATAGAGATAGTTTCGAATTTTTTTTTTTTTAAGTTAAATTTTTTTTTCTTTTCTGAATATAATTTTGTTCTGATTTATAAAAATAACAGATTGATATTTCATAGTAATATTATGCTCTAAGAATAAGAATTTTTTTAAGATTTTACTCCATTTATTTTAAATACTTCTAACTTAAATCTGTTTTAGTATGGTTGCATTTAAGAGATTTATTACCATAACTGTTGTATTCATCTGCTTCTAATTTAAATCTGTTTTAGTATGGTTGCATTTAAGAGATTTATTACCGTATTCATGTATAGAATTTCTATACTTATGCCTTTAATGGAAGTTCTTCCTCCAAAATAACATATATACATGGTAGAAAATTAAACTTGTCTGTTATATCTCATATTAGAACTTACTATGGCTTATTAATTTTTCTCCCATTGTGGTACCTTTAAACATGATAAATACATATATTAACTTTTGCATTCTTATTAGTTTAAAAAATTATCTTTTCATTAGCACTATAATCATTTAAGAAAAGAAATTTATTATGAAATATTTATTTAATGCACACTTCATGCAAAGAATAATTGTCAAATGTAATTCATTGAATTCACAAAGTGCTATCAAAATTTGTTCACATATCTCATTTTACAAGTCTGTAATTGTTTTAAAATTAAAAATATCATAAATTAAAGTACTGAGATTTATTTTAATTATAGCATAATGCTGTACAATTTATATACATATTTTTCCCTTCGTATTTTAATTAAAATTTACTATACATTATTTTAAATGTAGGAATTACTTAAATATATAACATTAAATGCGTTAAGTTTTCATAAAGTATTATTCCGTTGTATATCTTGCAATCTAAAATTTGAGCTTATTGCTTTAAATATTCATATTTAGTTTTTTTTATGTATGAAAATATTATGATGTGCTAATTTTATTATTTGATGTTATAAATGTATGCCTAAGTATATTGTTGCTATTATAATAATGCAATTCAGCAACTTTTTATGTATTAATTTTTGAATGTTTCTTTGCTTGATTTTATGTTGATTTCATTTCTGTCTTTTTGCATCAAATTACTGGTTTGGAATGCATAAGTTTGTTATCAGTGATATCTTTGTAAAAAATCTGCTCCTGATATGCTGTTTAAAGATTGCTATTGAATGGCAGTTATATAAATTTTCTGATGCTTTCAGTTTGCGATTGACTTTTTTTTCTTTTCAAGTTTTTTTTCCACTTCATTTTTCTTTCGTGTTCTTTTCTTCTATTCAGAGGGTTCTCATTCTGGCCCTGAAAGGAGCAAAACAGTTATTCAAGTTGAGCAAGGTATGACATATTCTATGTATGCTGTAATACTTTTATTTCCTTTGCTTTGCTTGGCTTGATGTAACACCTCATTATCATATGCATTCATTTTAATATTGTAATATGTACATATTACTTCTGCCTTTATTTAAAATGCTACGTTGAGGGCACTTTTATTTTTTGTCCTGATTTTTGTTTCTATTATCCTTTAGTTCGTTGCACTATTTAGACGCCTTTATAATTTCTTGCTTCCATAGATTGTCAGCTGCATGGGTTCTGAAGCGCCACTCATAAATATGTCACTTGATCAAAAAAATATTAATTGAAAATCAATATTGCATTTTAAACAGACGTTTTCTTTGGATGATGAACGAAAGTTACATTTGATCAATAGGAAGTATTTGTGATATACTAGAATTTGAATTACGTAATTATGATTGTTTTTTCTACCATTGACATTAAAAGCTGAAGTTAAATCATTAATAGATAATAATAAATGTGTTTTATATGTTGGTTGTTTCAATTTTTTCTGGTATGGTATATTTTAGTAAAGGATTTTGCTTTCTAGATATGTTATTTTTTTTTTATTTACACGAATTTGATTGTTTAATTCCTGGACAGATTTAATATAAACAAGCCACATTTTTAATTCTTTTAAGATATGCATTGAATTATTTTTACTTTAATATATGTGTTGAGTCAATTTGACTCTTACTTTTCAAATCTATTCATTAACATTGTATTCATGAAAACAGGACAGTATATTGTATTTAACTATTGATTCCTCTTGTATTTAAAATAAGTTTGATCTACTCATTCTTTTCAAATATTTTTTGGACAAACGTAAATCATTCTCAATTTCAGTATCTTTTAGAACAATAATAAGGTTGGTCTTATATCTGTGATGTTAACTTTTATTTCAAAGTTAATAACGTTAAGTGATTCTAAAATGTATATGTACTGGGAGGCATTCTAAACTCAACTATTAAAAATTACAAGAACCTGCACATTTTATTAATTTCTAATTATGTTAGAACCCAGTAAGTATAGAAGAATGTCATGGACAATTTTGAGAATATTCAACAATAGTGAAACGTTTAGACTAAATTTTCCTAATGCATATTTTTTTGGAATTTAATTACATGAACTAAAATAATAATAATAATAATAATTGATATATTGGCATTTTCCTTCTAATAAAAAAAAATTAATTTTAATCTTACTGTTAAAAAAAATTTTATGGTTTTTTTTTTAAATGTTTTCTAATTGTTTAATTATAAAAAAAATGTGAATTTGGATTCTTCCTGCATTTTTCACATTTTGAATTCCGATTATTTTATAAGCTGTTTTATTGAAAATTATTAAGATTTTCTTGATTGTTAAATATTGCTAAGGAAATGTGTAATAAAGAGACTCAGTATTGAGCTTGATAATTATTATTAATCCTTTCATTAAGCTTTATATGTGTGATGTATTTTTTCTATTAATGATGAAATTTAAATAATTTATTAATTTTGTCATTGATTTTATCTGTAAACAAAAATTCTTATTTGCTTTGAGAAAAATAACTTGCGAATCTACGGGGGAAAATGCTATAGGTTTGCATATTGATTTTAAATAAAAGCTTTGCAAACAAATTTTAAAAATTTATTAAGAAAACTTGCCAGTTGAAAAAGTAGGGATTAGCAGATAAGAATAAAAATTGTTTAATTTTGAGGAAATTTTAAGTAATACGAATTGTGTAAGATTTCATTACAAATACTTAAATATTATCATTATTATTACTTCTCTCAATAAATTTATCATTGACATGGATAAAAAAAATGTACAATTTATTATTGTGTTTTAAAAAAAATTTAAGAAATGACCAGTGGGAAAAGTTTGTTACATTGAATGTTACATTACATATTAAAAAAAGTTTTAAATTTTTTTCATTGTAAAACTTAATATTTTTTTCATTACATAATTTCAGATTCATTTTAAAGTAATAGTAAAATATTAATGGAACAAAAAGAATACATTTTTAAGCCATTTAACAATTAATTACAATTAATTTTTTTCAACTACCCTTGTAACCCAATATGTGCGCCCAGCCATATTTATATACGTATTTATATTTATATGCCAACTTCTATTTATATACGTATCTACGTTTTTCTATAATTAAACTGTTCCATTCAAAAGATTTTCTATCCTTTCTGTATAAATAATAAACTGAGTTGTATTTTTCCTTTTTTTTTCCCCCTCTCAAAAGGGATTTGATAAAGATGATTTTTTAAAACGTATTTCATAGAATTACATATTTTCGTATTGCTAAAGCATGAAAAAATTCACTAGTCTTCATATATAAGTATTGTGAATTCTCTTTTATTTTTAAGTTAAATTTTAATTTAGGAGCTTGGGTGACATTTAATTTCATGTAAATCTTTTATATTTTTATTCTTTGAATGAATAACGAAGATAAATTCTACATAATTTGTAGGTGTATAAAAGCATACAAATATGCATGCTGCATTGAATTTTTTATAATAATTTTATTTTTCAAAAAAATCATTATTGCTAATTAAATTTTTATAGAATTAACAAATTAATAACAGATGAATTTCAGACATATTAGTTTCATAAAAGATAGAAAAATATGTGTGTATGCTATAGGAATTATATTAATTTAAGTGCAGGTTTTATAAAAACTAAAATACATTTTTTTTCATAAATGTGAGTAGTTTTTTTTTTTTTTTTTTTTTTTAAATTTTTAAAAAAGTTTTTCTTTTTTAAAAATTTTTATTAAAGTGAAAATTTTTTTTTTTTATAACTTTATTTCAGTTCAAACTAAGGTTTCAATTATTTTTTTTATTTAATTACATATCAAAGCATATTCTGTAAACAATTTTTATTGTTATAGATAATCAAAGATTTTTAGAATGTAGCAGATATAAATTCTTAAAAGAATATCTGTATTGCAAGGAAGTTATTTATAAATAAGCATTAATGTTTTATTTTTTCACATTAGATATGAAGATGTACATTTTAATATTTTAATTTATCAAAATAACCCTCATACAATTTTCCGTTTGAAAAATAGAAGATTTTTATTTTTCAATTTGCTTTTCTGTGTTTGATTCAAAATGTTTTATTTTTGGTGAAGTGACTATCAAACTATAGACTTGCACCAATGTTGTAGTGTATTCAGTCACTTGTATGTTTCTGTAGTATCATGATTAATTTTTATCTTTGGGCACATCTTATTAAGGTTTCTTTTTTTTTTTTTAAATTTAAATCTTCAGTGCTTTGTAGTAATTTAGTTAGAATGTTCTCCCCTGCTTTAAATATATCCTGTCGTTGTACTTGTTTGTTTGTTAGTTTGTATGTTCTAATTACATTAGAAATTACATTTCATCTTAATTAAATTTTAAAAAGTAATTTAGAAATGTAATGGTTTTATAATTATAAATTCTATTAAAATATCAACATGAAAATAAATATAAAATGGGAAATCTGGATGTATTTATGTGTAGTTATATTTTTCAGGTATATTATAATTTAACTTAAAATGTGCATGGCTTAGCATTGTTATTCATTGCTTGTTGAAATGAACATTTAAAAAATGAAATATAATGTGTTCTTGATGTTTAAATGTTGCAAGTTTGCTTGTTTGTTGTTTATTTAAAAAATCTTATTACTTCATGCAATTAGATATTTCTAATTATTATTCAAAATTTAATTTTAACAAATATTATATCTGATAAATATTTCTATTCATAATATTAAGGTGGCTAACAACAGGTTTTATTCATAAATTTATTATATTATCTTTTTAATAGGATAATATTCGGGTGTTTTTATGATGTAACTGCACTAAAATAATTGCATGTATGTGTTGAAATGTTAATTGTAAGTTTTGTTTACCTTAGAAATATGATCTGCCCTATAAATAAGATATGTTACAGCTACAAAACAGTTTGGACTTCAATTGATGTTTTCTTTACAAATATGAAGAGAAAAATAATGAAATTAGCAAAAAGACTTGTTTAAATCTTTATCTTGTTAAAAAATATAATTTGAATCTAACGCAATAAGAAATATATCTGTAAATAGTAAATGTAGGTTTAATTAAAATTATAGATTTAATTTTAAATATTATCCATAAAATATTGTAATATTTTTTAACTAAATCGTAATTTATAACTTCTTTTGGAATTTCATTTACAAATATAACAGCTAAGTGTAAATTATTTTTGTGGTGAGATGGTGAGATTGAAGCTTACTATTATATTTAAAAAGATCATATTTCTGTTTTTTGCATGCTTGTATTATTATGTGTTGTGTGATATTTTAGTTGCATGCACTTGTTTTTATAATAAAGGTTTCATATAACTTCAAGGCCTCTATTTTAATTTGAATAATAATTTTTGATTTCTGAATAACTATGCTAAGAGCTCTGTATTGTATAACTAGAATAAATCAAATTATATCCTTTTTTTTATTTGAATAGTTTTAGTATCTTTATAAACATATGTTTTGATGTTGTAAAATTTACTTATTAAAATTGCACTTAATCTTTTTTCTTTTCAAACTTTGATGAATTTGTTTTAAAAAATTTAAGTATTCTAAATTTTTCAGGTATGCATCTAGTATGCTAATCTTAGTATTGCTTTAAAAAAAGCAACAGTTTTTATGAAATTAGATAAAAATGAATTTTTTTTTTATTTAATTGTTTGAGTCAATGTTTCAAGTTCTTTGTGCACTAAAAACTTGATAAAAACTATTCTTTCTTTAAGAATTTTTTCTTAGTTATACTACAATTTTATTCAAGTATTGACAGATTTTATTTTAAATTTTATTCCAGAATAATCTTTTCTGTATTAGGTGAAATTCGTAGTATATTTTTTACTAATTTTCAAGCTTTATTAAATTATTTTTGTTTAAAATTATCCTAACTCAAAATATTGGCAGAAGATAAAAAAATAATTTTTTATTGAAATCTTTTCAAATACTTGTTTTACTATTGTTAAAATTTCAGAAGAATTAAATGCATAATTTACTACACAAACTTGTATTTAATTCATATGTTTATAAATATATAATATTTTATACTAATACATCATTAATATCAATACTTTTATTACTACATAACTGTTAAGCTGTGAAAATAATTATCAGCATTAATTAGATGACAGAATTGAATTTCTAGGATTTAAATAGTTTTTATGTCGTTTATTTATTATCTATACAATTAATTCGAATATAAATAACCATGCAGATAGTCACTAACAATAACAATAGAAATGAGTGTTAACAGCTAAGAACATTGTTTCTCATTTTTTTTTTTAAAAACACTTAATGCATAGTAAATTTATCAGCCTATAGTTTAAGTTTGAATGTTTTATTTTATAAAAAGTATTTTTTTATATATATATTAAAATATTTTTTTTTCTATTTTAAGAGAAATATCTACATTATTTTTTTATTTCATATGTTGAGGGATTTATTAAATTTAGTTTGATTTTTAATTTTAAAGGTCTTCTTTAAATTACATTATTCAACAGAAAATTTAATACAAAATATACTATTTTTGAAGCTATAATTAAATGATACAATGAAAATGGAGAACAATTGTCATGTTGTTTATTGGTTCTCACAAATCTTAAAACAATTGGTTTCCATTTTATGATACAAGAGAAATAATATTGCTGCTCAAACTACCATTTGATTTACTTAAAATTTTTTTGTTATTATTGAATAAATTATTTTGTTTGGTTAAATTTGCAATTACTTTAATATTAAAATTTGTTTTCCTATAAAATTAAGTGTTATTAAAAATCAAAATATTTAATTACATTTGATGAGTAAATCATTTTATGAAATAATTTATAATTAATAAAGTATTCTTCCAATGAATTTAGTTTATTTTCACAAATATATCTTTGTTATATATATAGATTTTTTTTAAAAGTGAAAGAATTTGTCTGAACTTTAAAATAATGTATATATTTCTTTTAAATAATTACTGTATATCTTTATATAAAATTATCTTTTTATTAACATACTCATTAAATCTCCGAAGTTATTATTTTAACAAAAGAAAAAAACTTACAGTGCAGAAGCTCTAAGCATAAACTCTTTATTCTTTTTTATCTGTTTTATTTTCATTTTGTTTCTTTTTTAATTAATACTGTTCTTAAGTTTTTACTTCTACTTCCTTTTCTCAAAGTTAAGTCTCCGATCTCACCTCATCCCCCTGATAATAAATTCACATATAAAAGGCCCTCTGAAACAAGTTCAAGTATGTCTATGGGTAAGTAACTATGTTTTGATTATGAAAAGAAAAAAAAAAAAGTATTGTTCAATCACGTGAGGATACAATACGTGTATTGATGTATAATTATTGTTGTATAATGATTATGTATATGATTGGTTAATTGTGTGTTTTGCTTGAAAATTTTAACTTTTCTTTGTTATATTTTTTTAAAAACTTTAATTTGTTTTTCTATTTTTGTATTAGATTAATGTTGCATGATGCCATGCACTTGTTTGAGCTCGTGATATTCAGAATTTTTGTGACCATATTTATCCAGAATTTTCCTTAATTCTTGATTAATTTGTGTTTCCTCTTGAAATTCTTATGCGAGATATAAAAAATTTTTATTTTTATTTTGAGGGGGGAAAAAACATGAACTTATGTTATGATTATAACATTTCCTTTCCTTTTACAATTTATTTTAAAATTGAATTTTCTAAAATTTATGTACGGTATTTGCTTTTGTTTTTATCATAAAACTTGTTCCATGTGTTAAAGATTTATTATGTCATAAGATTAGAATTTGATAATTTTTTTATTTTAATATATTTAAAAGTTATTTATTTATAATCCACTTTTATTGCTTAAAAAATTTTTTTGTGTACACTTCTTTAGTTCTTTAGTTATTATTTTAATAAAATTATTTGTGAATATTTTATAATTAGTATGGTTTTTTTTATATTATTACTTTTTTCGACAGCTTTAAAGAGCACTAATGGGTTATTGGATCGTAAGTATTTTAATGTCAATTTTCTAAATATTTTCCAAGTTATTTAAATCACAAAAGATAAAATTAATGAATTTTTATTAGCCTAATAGCAAATATTGGAAAATAATATTATCCTATTAATAAAATTAATTTGTTCTTAATTTAAAAAAAAAATTGTGTTAAATAGTGGTTCACTTTTACAATATCTGTTTTTGAAATTTCTTTTCTGGTTACCCTATTATTTTCTAAGAACATAATTTTCAGGCACATTTCAAAAAGTAAATATTTTATTTGGTTCCATAAAACAAATCATTTCTTCCTGGTCCCAGGGTGTAGTGATCTGATTCTTAGGGCAAATGGCAGAAATTCTAGACATAATACATATTTACATTATAATTGGATAAAAAAAAATACATAAAAGGATTATAAAAAAAATGTACATTCATGAACAATATCAAATGTTCTTGCTATTAATAAAGAATTAATCTTCAAGTTTGTAGAAAAATAAAATTTGGTTTTGCCCCTTTTCTTTTTGTTTAAAACATATTGGATTTTTATCAATTTTTTGAAAGAATAATTTTTTATGATATTTATTATTTTTCTTAATGTTTTTAAGAAGGCTTTTTTTCATATAATAACTTCTCATACATTTCAGGAAACACACACATATATATATATATTAAGAAATCAAAATAATAATGTTCCCATTATATATGTTTTATTAAATGTTATTTTAATTTTGGAAATGGGAAATTTGGAATTACAAAATGGATTCAAATGTGCAGCTGATCCATTGTCTATTGTACCAAAGCAAAATTATTATATTAAAAGTATTACTGAGTAAATGCATATAAATTTGTCTTAGAATGTGAAAATAATATTATATCTAATATTTATTATTTTCTGTTATTACTATTATTCTAACAAATAATATTCTATTCTACCTATTAAAATAATATTTTATCAGTTAGTATTTTTCCTCTAAACTGTAAAAATTTTCAATAAGTATGTTAAAAGCTGATAATTTTCAATGTTCTGACCTTTCCACCCATATTATAAGTATAAAAGCTAATCAATATAATATTAGGCTGTTAAATTCATTTTTGATTTACATTCTTAATGAAATACAAATGTGCCAAAGTGAGTTAAAATGGCAAAATTATTTGTAATTATTCTTTATAAAATATTACATCTTTTTAAAGTTGCAACATGTGAAAAAAAAAGTTTTGCTGTATTGTTCATGAAAGAAAAATACCTCCTATTTTTACTTTAGTTTAATATGATTGTAGTTTAGAATTAAATTATATGCCTATAAACTAAAGTAAAAATAAGATATATTTTCTATGATACTTTATTATTTTTTGTTTTTCTGAAAGCTTGTTTTTTTTATTAACTAAACATAGATTTTGTTTATATACACATGACTTTAATCTAAATTAAACTTCACTTAATTTTAATAAAAATATTTTTGCTGAATAAAAAATTTTATTTGCACTTTTAGAATTTTTATCAAAGTTATAGTCAATAACTTTTCCAGATTTGTAATTTACATTGAATATTAATAATCAAAGTTCCATTGTAAGTTAAGGAATTTTTTTTCTTACATAGCTCGTAAACAAGAAGTTATAAAATTGACTGAACAATTAATAGAAGCTGTGAATAGTGGAGATTATGAATTTTATACGTATGTGATATTTATTATAATTTTTTTACAATATTTTAGCTGTTATCTTTTAATTATTTAATGATAATTTTAAAAAAGTGAATTTATTAGTAAAGTTCTTTAACTTTTTTCTTATTTCATTAAGATTAAACTGATTGCTCTTGATCGTACATTTGGAAATTATAGAATTATTTATAATTTCTTAAAAAGGCAAATTATTTAATGAATAATGATTTTAAAACACAATTATTT
Organism: Caerostris darwini; assembly: GCA_021605075.1. NCBI lineage: Eukaryota > Metazoa > Arthropoda > Arachnida > Araneae > Araneidae > Caerostris > Caerostris darwini. The sequence continues at coordinate 63,879 of BPLQ01008978.1, forward strand.
ATTCAAATAATTTTATGTATTCGTGTGTTGCTGATAAAAAAAATGTGGTTCTTTATTTCTGTTGTGGTTCTTTATTAAATATCTGATAAATTTACTTTTTTCCATTATTTATGGCAGAATTCTGAGGTTTTATAACATTTTAATCATTTTTATTTTATATGTATATGAATATTAAAATATTGAGGGAATTAAGTACTGAAATGTAATTATGATTTTTCACTTTAGATTATTTATTTATTTTAGAAAATTCTGTGATCCACATATGACTGCCTTTGAACCTGAAGCTTTAGGTAATTTGGTTGAAGGAATGGATTTTCACAAGTTTTATTTTGATAATGGTAACTAAATGCCTGTTTTGGATGTGTAGTGTGTGTGCAAAATTTTATATATTGATAATTTAAAAAAAAAAATTTATTAGAAATTTTGTTTGGTTTATGGAATTGTTTAAATTATATTTAAGTAAATGAAATACTAATCAATTATAGTAGTTTTACATTTTTTATTATTATAATAAAAATTATGTAGCTGAAAAATATTGTTCTATATAAATTCCAATAAACATTTATTAGTTAAAATCATTTATAATTATTATTTTTTAATTAAAGAAAGTTTCAAATACAGTTATTTTTACAACAAAACTCGAGCTATAATAACTGGATTAAACAATTAAAATTCTATGGAGAATCAATCAATTAAATTATTCTTAAACTGCAAAAGAACCTTAAATATTCTTTATGTTCTAAATTACATCAATCTGTTTAAATTAAGTAGTTAAAGTACTGAAATAAAGTATGAGTACTCTTTAATTTAGATTATGTGTTTGTATTCATTTAAAGCATACTAAAATGGCACTATCCTTCATTTTTGAAATTTTTTTGTTACTTTTAGTTATATATTTTTTTTTTTATGTTAATTTGATTTCAAATTGAACTCTGTGTAGTTTTTAACCCATCATTATCAAAGAATATAGGAGTTTGGTTCTCTTGTGTGGTATAATATAGATATTTTATTTGTAATGAAAAAGTATATTTTTTAAATATATAACTAAATTGATATTTAAGACTACATATTAATATTAAATCATTGTGCATTAACTTGATGTTTTAATAAAGTTAATTGCTTTCATTTTTATATTAAAAAAAAACATATTTTAATTTGTTTGTATTAGTAATGAATTTATGAAGAATAACATTTATCTTTAAAAATGTACATTAATTATTGGAAAAAAATATTGAAATAACTTTTTTTTTTCAGTCCTAGGCAAAAATAGCAAAACCTTGCACAGCACAATATTGAACCCATCAGTTCACATATTGGGAGAAGATGCAGCATGTATAGCATATATTCGACTTACACAGTATATGGATAAGTAAGTATATTTTGCAATATTAGTGAAAAGAATGGTAATATGCATTAAAATAGGTTTAATATTTAAAAATTATTCTTTTCATTCACAGTATAAAAATATTTTTCAATCTGTTTACAAATTTTCTTAATCATTATCCGAGATTATACATATTTTTGTTCCATTAATTGTAAAATTTCAAATTCCTATTTAAAAATTTTTTTAATACACTTTGCTTGTAGCACTATTTTGTAACAAATATTTTAAAGCTAATAAAAAGATTGGTAAGTAACCTAAATTCTAACACAGGAAAATGTAAAGCATAATTTTTTTGAAACAACACTCATTTTGATAAATTATACTTTTTTTTTTTTACCTATTTACGATATATTGAAGTTCAAATTAAATATATAGATTATTTACATAATATTTATTGTATCACATAGAGGTTACCTTTTTATTGTAAATGGAAACTGTTTTAGTAATCTTTTATCTTTCTATTTCTTTTAACTAAAGTAAATTTTTAAAATTTTGTATTGTTTTAAAAATACCTGAGATTTAGTATTGTAGTTTTTGAAAGTTTTAAATAAGATATGCAATATATAAATATATATATATATATATGTTATATATATATATATATAGGACAAACTACATAAAAAGTAAAAAACATGAAAACCATCAAAAGATAATGTCCAAAAATCATCTCAGAAAAACAATCAGTTTGTGAAACAAAGTCATGATAGTGATTGCTATACATAACACATAAATATTCATGTGTTTCTTAGTTATCCCATTAAAACATTTAAAATAAAATAAAAATTTGACAATTTATTTGAGATCTAAACTGTTCGTTAGCTGCAGCAATGAAATTAAAAATCATTAAATGGATGTAATAAAACGTTTGTTTTACAAATTTTTTGTTGCCTTTATTAATAAAAGGTAATTTTAGAAGATAGAAGACCTGGAGAGTAGTATTGGAATAATTTTTTTTTTTTTTTTTATTTATGGATAAACGTTCCATTTTCATTAAATGAAAGAAAGAAAACAATTTTAATATCACAATATGCCCAAAATCTAATGAAAAAATTTTACAGTTTTATGATATTTCTTCTGAATGAGAAAAATGCAATTATAACATTGTATGTAATTTAAAACTTCTCTATCAAATAAGTTATATTTTAAGGTTTCCTGGATGCTATTATATATTAAATTGAAAGTGGAAAAATAAAATCTTGAACTTTTGAAGCATTTTAAAGGGTGTTGAAAGAAATTAAATTATCATAATTACTAAAGTATACTAAATGTCATGTCTGAAAATTATTGACAATTGTTTCGCATATTATTTTTTCAATATTTTCTTATATCTTCATGTATATTTATTTAAATATGGCTTTTACATTTTTAGAAGTGGAATGGCCCACACTCAGCAATCTGAGGAGACACGAGTTTGGTCAAAGAAAGATGGTAAATGGCAAAATGTGCATTTTCATAGGTCAGGTTCTGCATCATCTCCATTTACAGCTGTTCACAAATAAAATTTCTGTGAGAAAGACACTGGATTGCAGTCAATGAGTGACTTGCACTAGCTGTCTAAATCAGTGAAATCACCCCACCTTGGCATCAAAAGTTTTACTGCATCTTTACAGCAATCCTTTTTCAATCTTTTTGCTCAGTTGATTCAGTTGCTATTGAGCTGAAAGAGTTTGTATGATGTGTGTCACTATTTACACGCATATTTTATCAGCATCTGAATGATGTGGTGTATGATTTGAAGCTGTGTTTTTGATCCTGGTAATGTTTTCATTCATAAATATCATGGATAAATTTGCAAATATGCTAAGTTACTTAATGTTTAAAATGGTTGATTTGTTATAATGAACTAGAAATTCTAGTTTGCATTTAAAAGTTTGGAATTAAAAATGGTAATTTTAAAATGTATTTATACTCCATGGTGTATTTTCTGGGGGCATTTCTGTAAAACTTGTATGTGTATTTAGTAACTTATGCAAACTGTAAAATATTTTTTTTATTTAAAATTTGTTTGGTATATTCACTATATTCCTTCTGAGGATACAATTTTGCTTTTCACTGTTTTTTATCATGAAGTTTTTCTTTTTCTTTTACTTCATTATCAAATTAAAATGTCAATTAAAGAACAAAATTTGATGCTAATATTTCTGACGCTGATAAAAGTGATACAATCACAGACCTGCCTTTAAAATAAATCGAGCTCTAGAATCTAGTCATTTAAAATATGTTAGAGAAAACTTAATCTTAGAAAGTAACATTTTTACTGGTATTCCTTATTTACTGCCAGTGATGCTTTAAGTGTGTGCGCGCGCAAGTTTTTCAGCATGGTTGTTGTGTATATCTGCTCATTACATATATATTTATATAAGCACATATTCAACTCAAAAGTTTTTCCATTTTACAATTATCAAGAATTTTTAATTAACTTTTATGATTTTCCAAATTATTCCATCTGTGATCCAAACTGACTGATTATGACAAATCATTTAGCAGATGGTGCTTCTGTATGGAATGTTTCATCTCAGGGAAATCATTTCATTTCAGTAGGCAGGTCTGTCTGTTGTTAGGCAATTCAGTCTTAATGGTTACAGAGGTGCCAGTTAAATGTTTTTAATTGTAAATTTAAAGTCTTATCTGAAAAATATATTATTCCTCTTTATTTGATAATTTATTGATGAACGTTATTTAAAAAAAAAAAGTTTAATTCCTCTGAACAAATTAAGAAAATAATATAACATTTATTATTGTTTAATGGTTTAAATATGTTATTCTTAATAAGCTTTTATATTTAAAGACATTAGTCAGGGCAAAGCTTTCCTTTTTCTTTTTTTCCCTGTTATTAAAATTGCCAGACTAAAAGTTCTGTTTCATAAGATATTTTTTGAAAGTGGCTTTATAATGAGAGAAAGAAAAAAGAAAATCAACCAAGCCTTTTTAATTAATCAGGCATTGAAGGAACAAAGAAAAATATTTTTGAAAAGTAAGAAGGGAATAAATTTCATATTTGTTTCAATTTTAGTATGGAAAAGAAACATTTGTGTGCTAGGAGTCTTAGGAGTAATGCTGAAAGTATGACTCTTTTTTTCTAGATATTCTGGTAAATATGTTGCTATTACTTTAACGAATTCTAATATTTAAATGAAAAATATATATATTACAACAAAACAATAAGTTGCATTTTTTATTGTCTTCAAAAAAAACAAAAAAAAACATTCAGTTTATATATCTCTCCAGAAATTAAAAACTTTCCTATCATTTTTAATTTTTGTTTAATTTTTTTTATGTAAAATATTGAATCAACAGTTACATTAAAAGTAGTTTAATCTATGTTGATTAACTTTATTGTCAGATATTGGTGGATTCTGATCTTTTATCCTAATACAAAATTTTTAAGTGAATCAGATATTAATAAAGATTGTGCTGCACTTTAGAAGTTTAAAAGTATGATAAAATGGTTAATTTATTTGTATTAAAAGAAGAAAAAAAAAAAAGTTGTATCAGTAATAGTAGAAAATATCGTACTGAGAGGACTGGCTGGATTATAAAATTACTATTAGACCTGCATATGACACTTATCAAATAGAATTATGGTTTAATCAGATGATTACAAGATTTGAATTTTTACTTATCAGTTAATTTTAAGTCCAAAAATACTATACTTACTTAAATCTACCTTTTTGTCAATTCTATGAAGAGTGAAAAAGAAATTATCTATAGCTAAAAGGGGAAATCACGTCTGTTTTGGTTATTCCTTGGGTTCAGGATAGCTTTGCCCTGAGTATAATCTTGTATATTGGATTGGAATAAATAAATAAATCTTAAAACGTAAATTTTAACTGCAGAAATTTTTAAAACATTACTAAATAGTTTTAAGAATTGTTTAAAATTAAATAGTATACCTATCAATAATATATGGCTTAAAATTGTGAATTGTATTAATTCTAATTTTAAAAATTTAATAGCTTTTACATTTATGTAAGTTTTAAAATAAGATAAGATTTTCTTCAAAAAAAATTAAAAATAAACCATAATGCATACTTTTATATTTAAAAATTTTTTAATTATTTTTCAGAAATTTAAATTATTTGTTTATATATCTATTACATTTACTGATTTATTAAATTTTAACATTACATATTCAAAGCTAAATTATATTAAATTAAAAAAAAATCACTTTGCACTGTGAAAATTGAATTTTGCGAACTAATTTTCAAGGCGTAGCTTAAATTGGTAAATCTGATGGAGTAAAATTTTTGAATCTAACATAAAATTTGAGCTATTTGAACTCTCAATAAAAATGTATTTGAATAACAAAAAATCAAATCACTCATATGTTCATTGTATGAAAGGAATTGCATAAAATTTAAGGCAGGGAACAGACAGTTGTAAAGATACGAGTCCTGAAATTGTCCAAAATGATAGAAAAATACATTCTAGATTATATGTAGAAAATATATTCAATGTATTTATAAAAATTACTCAACATTTTGTGTAGAACATTTCTACTTTTTGATAAAAAGGAAAGTAAACCATTCAGTCATTAGTATTTTATGATCATTGTGGGCGGCTATGTTAGGAGTGAACATTTTAAGCAACTGTTTGTTTCCTACCTCTATCTGATGTTCTATACATATGTTTGAGTAATTTTTATACATCTACAAAGTATGTAAATTTTCAAAACTCTATTACTTTTCAAATGTGTAGTAAATGGCTTTGATTGTACCTAAAAATTTTGATGTGTTAAATTTGTTATATTCATTTTTGATTTTTATAAAAATTAATATTTCATAGATTATAAGTTAAAAGTAAAATGATTGATTGAATGTTCATTAAAATTGTTTTACATGTAGTTTCATTTTTTCAAATATTTGTAAAATTTAGGCTGAAAATTTATAATAGAATAGATCTTCTCTTAATATTGTACAGCTATGAATAATTTATTTTAAAACATAAGGATCCCTTGTAAATTGAATTATTTGGCACCTCTGCTTTACTGGGGAAAAATTAGCTAATTTTATTCTGTTTTATGATAGATGTTTTTGTATATGCTGTGTAGGGGTGGTGTCACTGGTGATGTATAAAATCTCAAGGCAGCTTTTCCTTCAAAGAATGAATAATATTTGAAGCAATTTTGTGTAACATTGGATAGAGCCAGTGGACACATCCCTTTAAAAAATTTTCTGGCCAATGAAATTAAAGATGGCACATTCTATAGATGGAGTGTGTGTCTGGCGTTCCTCATTCTATCTCTTCTTGATGTCTATTTTGTCAACTCTGGAATCACCTTTATTACTATTGTCGGTCAGTGTTTGAATATCTGACCGAAATAATGTTATGATATGCATCGATTGATAGATATTGCTCAAATGAGTTTCCCTCTATGAGCATTTGTATGTAGTTGCAAAGCTCTATTCATAGATTGCTATGAAGATTTTAAAGCATATTTTTATCTAGTCATATTTTACTTAGAAGCAATTTTGTTTTATTTTTCAAAATATCTGTATGCTGAGTATGTTAGAAATATATTTATTTCCGTATTTGCTATTATAAATGAATTAAATTTAATATTTTTTTCTTCGGTTATTAGAAAAAGTTTTTTTTTGGGGGGGGGATGGAAGAGGGAATTAAAAAAGGTTTTGTTTTTTAAAAGTTTTGATTTTTGTTTGGAGTTGATTTTAGAATTTATGGAAAACTAAAAACCTTAATGACATGGTGATATGTTAAGCCCTTTGCACACTGCCTTATTATTCTAGAGATGATTAGCATATATCAGCATTATAAATGCTGTTTTGTATCATTACTTAGATACATGGTATAAATTTGTCTAAATAATATGCTTTACAATCTGATTTTACTACTTTAGTTACTCAGTTTCTTAATGCTTTTTCTTTAATCAACTTCCTAAAATTTTCAATCGATCATTCATATTTACTAAGCCTCTTATGCAAAAGGTTTTCATCCTGTGTATGTATATGAATTTGTACATCATAATGTGCATTATGATTCTATTTGTAAATGTTGTAGTTAGTAACATGTAAAATATACTTATTTATTTTACTGTGACTTGGGTGATGCAGATGTTGCTTAAAATGGCTTATTACTTTTAATTATTTTTTTAAATATGTATTAATGTATTTATATATTTCTTATTTAATTCTTCTTTTTAATTCATGATATTATTTTCTAGTGCAGGAAATTTCAATTTTCTTTTTTTTATTTAACCCTTATACCTCTTCATCTCTAAACAATTCTGTAAAACATAATTACAGTATAAAAATATATCTTAGCATTAAAGGGCTTTTCTGATAAGTAGTAAAAGCAATGTTGTTATACATGTGTGTGTGTGTGTATATATACATATAAATTTATATATATACACATATATATATATATGCTATTAGAAAAATTGAGGTGTACATATTTTACATATATGCTTCTTTCATTTGGGCGTTTTAATTATCTTTTTCCCCATATCATACATTTAATAAATTGAAACCATTAACTGTTTTTAAAAATCACAATAGCTTGCTTTTTAATTAGATTTTTGACACCAAAACTTGCCTTTCAACTTCTAAAATATTTCACACTATACTTGCATGTTTAAGGAGTAATTGTAATTCTTAAATATTATGCTGCTAGTTTTTCAGACTTGTAATAAAATATTTATCTAATGTAAAATTAGATTTTTCAAATGTTGTAGAACATTTAATATATTCAGCTTTATATTGTAATTAAGAAGATTTTTTTTTATAAAATGAATATATCAATTATTCTAATCATTGACCACTTTTCTCAATTATATTGGAAACATGATACTAATATTATGCCTTATACTTTTTAAATAATTTCACATCGTTTTTTTCACTTTATTTATTTATTTATCAAATAGTAGTAAGTTAAAAACTTTTGAACAAACATATTTTTAAAAAATTCTTTTTTTATTATACTTCTACTTATTCATTTGTTCTGATCAAATGTTTTTTGTAAGAATGGCAATACTTTACTTAATATTTTTTCCTGTAATATTAGCTTTTAATAGAGAGTAATTTTTCACTGAAAATATTTTTGAAGTTTTCTTTAAACACAGACACATGAATATTTTTTGGCAATAATTATTACCACACAGAAGTTTCAATCATAAACTATTTATAAAATATCAAATTCATTTGTATGTAAATTTATGTTTAGAAAAATTTATTAAATTGAGTTTTTGTATGATAAATATATATATAGTTTTAATTTTAGTTATGATTCATCTTAATGCTGTTTTTTTTATTATTATTATTATTTTCAAAATTTTCTGATGCAATCATAATCTTTATTATTGAAATTCAACATGCTGGCTAAAATGCTATTATACTTTGAAGATTGTTGTAAATTATTGTAGTATGAAATATTTATAATAAATGTATATATCTTTAATTATAATTATATGGAATTTGAATTCATTAGTTGATAGTATTCATTAAATTCTGCTTTTTGTATATTTTGTCTTTTATTTATTAAATTTTAATTTTACAGTAATTAGAATATGCTATTGCCCGAAAAATTTTTTTTTGTCTTTTTGTACTCTTAATGTTATTCCTAATATATAAATATATTTTATCACACAAAGTAATCTTTATTTCGTTTATTTATTAATTTCTTGTGTGTTTTCAAACTGTGCAATAATTAAAAATGCCATACTTAATGTTATAAATTTCGATGTTCATCAATACATTGAGTCTTGAATGTTTGTGTTTTATATTTAAAAATTTAATTGTTTTAATTTTCTTTATTCTTGTTTCATCCTTAGTAACATTAATTAGTAATTCATTAAATATTGCTATAAAATTTTCAGTTATTTTGGTCAAATTTAATTATTATGAAATAAGATTGTTTCATTGGAATTTTTGAGAAAAATATCATTACAAAATCAGTATTCTAAAAAAATTAATGTATTAAATTTTAATGTAACTTATGATCACAACCTAGAGTTTAATTAATCTATTTTTTTAAATCTCCACAGTTTGTGTACATGCTTAAAAAACATATTTATAGCAGATATTTCTCTTGATAAATTTCCGAACTACATAAAAAAAAAATTAGTAATTTTTTTGATAAGTGAATCATCAAAATTTTATTACTACTTATAAAAATCAGTTAATTTTTTTTTTAACAAAAGATTTAATTGAAAGTTATGCCTTTTTTTTTTACTTTAATAATTTCACATATATTTTCTAAACAGCTAATGGACACCAATTAGCTTATAATGAAATGAGAGGAAGTGTGAAATTATTTTTTGGTAACTTTTCTTCAAATATTCATTTTATCTTATTTAAATCTTCCTTTCTGATTTATTGTTATTTATTATATGATTACGATAACTCCTACTCTTATAAATCTATTGTGCACATTATAACAATGAATGACTTACTGCCAGTAATATTTTTTGTTATTTAAATGTCCTCATGAGGAAAGAATATAAAGTTTGTAGAGCCATTTATATTTCTCAATGACGCAGTTTAGAGCTGTCGATCAAATCTTGACAAATGTTAAATCGTATGATATATTAAATTGATTCAAAAAGCAATTTTTTAAAAATCAACTTGCATATTAATCTACTTATTTTATATGTTAATGATATTTGATAAGGAGCATAAGAATTTCACAAAAGTTTTATTATTTTTGAATAATTATATTGGCAATATTCAATTCTGAATGTATTTATGTATATCATAATACTGATAAGTTTAATTTATATTTTAATATCTCAAAATAAAAATTCTAATAAACTGAATTTTTTAAAGCAAAATAGTTTTACTCGTGAATTTTTATTGGCTCTAGCTATAAATAATAATTTAGATAATAAGATAAGTTAATAAATAACATTTCTTTGAATTGGTTTCAATTTAATTAAATTATTCATGCAGGTTTTTGATATTTTAGTTAACAGCATCGCTTGCTGACAATCTACTCAAAATTGATAATAAATGTCAATTCTATATTTAGGTAATGGATGATGTTAAAAATTTTGAGCTTAAGATAAACTGCAATCAGATATGTTTTCATTATACTCCATGTTATTGTGATGCTTGTTTAATTTCATCATTTTGCTTCAGTTATATTATTCATGATATATTACACATATAAATATTATGTAGAAAACTTTGCAAAATAAATGTAATTGAATATTTATAAATTTTTATGTATTCATATTGTTAAACATAAGTAGAAATAAAAAAAAAATTACTATTTGAAAACGCGTTTTGAATTAGGAATGAATCGCCTTGTGTTGGTGTTCATATTTCTGTTTAAATTTGACTTCTATAATAGCTGTTTACGCTTCTGCCATTTAAAACAGTGATTCTCAACCATTCATATTATACTTTTAGCCTAAATAAATTAATTAAGAAATATTGATTAATATTCTACTATTTTTTTACAAATAAAATTTTTTTAGAAAATATGACAGACGTTTTTCTTTTTTTACAAATGAGTTTTAGAAATTAGGATGATCTAAAAATAGATAAGTTTTAATTTCTGTAATCTGCTTTTAAGTTATTTAATATTATTTGATCATTGCTATATTTCATATTAGCTTGGTTATTGCTATGTTGCAATAAATATTTTTATTTTGCAGGTTTTTTATTATTATTATATTTAACAATATTTTGATGCTGTAGAAATTTCATAGTTACTGAGGTTGAGAATCATTTTATTAAAAATACTTTTTGTTTAAACAAATATCATTTTTTTTTTTCCTTTTTGGAATCTCATATTTAAGCATCATACATTTAGCAGCACTTCATTGTTGGAACTCTTTAAAAATATTTCAATGTTACAAATCCTTGATGAATAGCAGCAAGTTGGATTATGTTGATAGAGGTTTCACTAGAGCAGTGCATATCTAGTCTTTTATTTTAATACCTACACAATATAATTATACCCGTAGAGTGTGTTTAAAACTGTAGCATGCTTCAGATGTTAGTTATTCTTTGTAAGAAAATCTATTTTATTTGTGTGATATTGGTTGATATTAATAAAATGAATACGTTCCTGAACTGGTACTGCCTGTTCAGAGGCACAATAATGCTTTTTAGCTTTATGCGTGATATTCAGCATCTAATCCCAAAGAGACTTTGTGGGCAGAGACTAATGAATTTTTTGTAATTTTTGAAGCTGAACTTTATTTTTCTATCTGCTTATTAATGTGATTAAATGTTTAAAAGATGTGTGGTGTATTTGCTTGGCAAATAAAGTTCAGCCTCTGGTTTTTATTTATTGTAGTAAATTTAATAGTTTTGTTAAGTTTTTGTTTGTTATAGATTGTTATTTAATTGGTATAGCAGGAATTTTTGAACCTACTAATGACTCAAGATTCCAATATCCTTTCTGAGGCATTAAGTAAATAAATCAATAAAAAAATTTTATATATTGCCTAACACTTTCTGTAAACACTGATCTTTATTAATATGTATTCGTTCCTAAATGTTTTCATCTTGTGAAGAAAAAGCTTTGTTAATCAGTGTGTTGAAATATTTTCATTGCTCAAACTTTAGTTACAAACTTTTTCTTTTTTTTAATTTGTAATTAAATATATTTTTTATTTTATGTTTAAAAACTATTTGAGCAGTTTAAGCTTTTGTAACTGTAAATGCAATGCTAAAGCTTTTTATCATGCTTCTATAATGTGATTTTAGTTAAATGAGTTATATGTGAAGTAAAATTTATTCCCATAATTATTGTACTCTGATGAATTGACTTTTTCTATTAAAAATATTTACTCTTCATGTCTCTATTTACTGTTTTGTCTTTTTGTTTTCATACATTCAATGCAATATGAAATAGTGTATGGGTCCTTTTGTTTTTAACAAGTTTTTTTTCTTTTTTTTATCTTAATAAGACATGTAATAAAATTTAATCACTAAAAGCTAACAATGGTTTCCATATATCCTTTTAGGTTTAATGATCAATGTAATTTATTTAATAACATTTTCCTATGTTTTAGGGGGAAAAAAACAGTAATGTAAATTTCATGGTTGTAATTTATTAGAAACATTTTTACATAAAAATTTAATAACTTATGTAATGAGTAATTTATTTTTTTTTAAGAAATTAGGAAATCATTTGTGATGTTTAAGTATAACACAATTAGTTCTACGAGTACTTTCATTTTGTTGATTTCTTATTCCTAACAACATTCTTATTTTTTCCTATGTTTAAAATAATACAGTGAAATTTTAAAATATTTCAAAATTAAATTTATGATAATATATTATATAATAAAATCCTTGATGTACTAAAAAGTTATGTGTCATTTTCAACATAATATAAATAAAAAAAAATATGCATTTCTTTTTTAGAAATTTAATAATGTTCCTCTAATAAAAAAATACTTTCCTCTAATAATAAATTTCAAAAAATTATTTTTCTTTCTCATTTATTTTTAAAGTGAAAACAAAACCGTTCAATGTTATGAAATAAATTATATACATATTGTTGAGATTCTAATAAAGGTATTATCCTTGAAATTATCTTGAAAGATGCACAAAAAATAACTGTTATCAAAAACAATCATAAAGTTGACTTTTTTCTCAACGATTTCTTCAAAGTCTTCCTTTTAATTTAGCAAAAATATTGCAGAATATATGGCAGGTTAAAGGATTTTCCAGGAAATGTAATTCCTATACCACCTATTACAAAATTATAAACTATTTACTGATTGTTAATATTAACTCAATTGCTTTTAAGAAGATCAAATTGAGCTCTTGGAACTGTTTAAAAATTAGGAAAGGTGAGCAAAGGGCTCAACTTCAATATTGCGATCATAATTAATAATTAAATTAACTTAAAAATAGGAAGGAAAATTATAATAGTACTTAAAATCCTGTTAAATTACTGCACAATACCATTAATGGAAGGATTTAATTAAAAGAGAAGAAGTTCGGAAACAACACTCACATCTGGAGGGATGAAACAATTTACAGTGAAAAACTGCCTTACTTGACTTAACTAATTGCCTTCAGATTTATGGTTTTTTATTTCAATTTATCCCAAATGCTATCAAAATAAGAATAAATACATTGTGATGATGAACGAAAATTTATAATCAAACAACTAAAAAGCCCCAAATCCATTAATCCATAATAGACTTTCAAATTTGTTAAATTCCATGTTGAGCTTTGGACATGATTTTGAATGAAATGAAATATTGCATGATATTTTTGGTAACCAAAAGAAATTAACGAAATAAAAATGAAAGATATGAATGAATAGATGAAGCTATTGATCAGCTAAGCACAATCCTTTAAAAGTGGAATGGTGATTAAGAACTTTGAATAACACTCGTTAACAACTTGACGAGACTTTTCATAGAAAATAAAGTACTGCTACAGTCTTGTGTCCTCAGTCATATCGAATATACATAAAAAAGATTGCAGTCGAAAGCTTTATATAGCATGCTTTTTGACTTGTCAAACTTCGTGCATTGAAACAAAATATGTTCTACAATTTCAGTGTTTTTCAACAAAGCGGATAACATCAAATGAAATTTATGAAGTTTAGCTTTTAATGTATATGTTTGATTGAGAAATAGTACGTCTTCCTTTCGATCTGCAGGAAGAAGGTTTATGATTGTTTATTAAATAGTAAATTGATCTTTTGTTTCTTGTATTCTTTTCTTTTTATGATGAATAGTAAGGTCTTCTGGAGATATCCAATGAAAAATGATAGTGTATACTACTGATTTTCTAGAGAATCTGCTTGTTCATTTTCTGTAATGCCGACATGTCCTGAAACCAGATAAATTCACAATTGAAATGTTATTTGAAATGTTTTCAATTGACTTCCGATTAGTTTTATAATGCTACTGGACTTAAATGTGCAATATTTAAAGCTTAAATAACCGAGAAACTGTAAGTTTAATGAAATTGTGAGCTGAAAGGTATATGATAAAAATGAGCGCAATGGCTTCACCTGTAAAAATTACGTTGTAATTACAAATACTTATGTCCTAAAGAAGACTCTTGGGAAATGGTATTGATATGTTGATTGAATGTTTTAGATATCTTATCTTTCCAATGTTCATTTTTATACTATTCACTTAGAACACGCCTTGTTAAACTTCATAAGTTGTAAATAAATTAATCGAAAAAGAGTTTCTCCATTTTACCTAAAAATTCCTGTTATTGATGAAATTAAAAATCTACTTTAAGGCGGTGCTTTTATACAAACTTGTAAAATTTCATAAAGTAAACTATCTCTCCAAACAATATCATAAACCGACGATATGCATAATTTAAGAAAAATGAAATAGATTTTTTTGACATATTTAGCTTCGATGATCTTGTGATGAAGTAGCGACAAAGAGTGCACATAATCTTTATAAAGAATAAAATTGGAATGATAATGATGGGAATTATCGCAAACTGAAAAATGAATGATTCTCTTGAGTACAAACTGTTAAAAAATTTTATATAAAACAAAAGTTAAAACGAATCTCTTTGTTTAGCTTAAGAATTTGTGAGCCAAATGTTATTAAAAATATGAAGCAGCTGATCGGAGAGAATTTTAATTAATTTAGCTGGAATATCGTCGTTGGCTGAGGAAGTATGACAAGCAGTGTGTATAACATCTTACAATTTATTGAAAATAAAGGATTCACTATAGACCAAAGGGAATAAATTGCTGGTCTAGTGGTTTATTGAAATGAGATGCTAGAAAGTTTGCTTGTTGAATCGTATCTGTGATGACTAAAGGTGTTATAACGAATGGCTTTGTTGTTGACGGGATGATTATTTCTGTTGCGAATAGTTCTGATAATTTTATAAATTTTACAATTATAGGTAGTAAAAGCATAAATGGAATCCTAACATTTTCTTTAAATTAAGCGATGAAATCTGGTAGAAAATTTTGTGTATGCGATCCAAAGATTGCGAGAAAGTTAAGTGTGCTCGTGATACTAAAGTTTTCTTTTCTTGTAATACTCTATTGCATTATGTGTTTCATCATGATAGCGTTGACTGGTGAGATACTACTGTGCCACAAAAGTAAAACCAATTTTCAATTTAAATTTCCCGGGCATATCGAATTTCATTTCTTTTTCTTTTTTAGGTTGTAGGCATTGTCCTTCACATCTGTGTGAAATTTAACGTCAAAATATTCATTAGTGTTTGAGTTACGTTTGGCTTTGTGAGACGCTAAAAGTGATTCCGGCGATTTTTGAAATGTCTGAATTAATTGAGCAAAAAACTTTGCATTAAATTTTGTTTACAGAATGAATATTTGTGTGCGGAAACGTATAAAATGTTGTAGAAGGCATTCGGTGAGCAAACTATATCGGAAAGAAATGTTTACAAATGACAGTATTCCGTAATTCTAGTTACTAAAGTGTTGGTTGGGAAAGACTGTAAATCATAATATGGCTTGAATTTGTATATGACATTTTTTGCTCATGCAGAGAAAGACATTAGGCCACATAATAGTCTGTAATAGTCTTCGCGAGTGTTTTTTATTATTATTATTTGTTGGAAAGATAATTAGTTCGATAAATGATCACAGCCGAAAGGAAAGGTGTGAACGAAGAAGGATAAATTCGTGTGAATATCTCCACTGCAAGGGAGAGATTAATAATAGATGAAGAAGAAGGAGTGATATGAGTTGATCAGCTGGTGGTTATAATGTTTAAATTATTATTGATTTTTATACTGAATAAAGTTTCAGAACTATTAGTTGAAGAGGGAGAATCGAGAATGAAATAATGCGAATTAAAATCGCTAAGAATAATGCATGTATAGGGAAGTTGATGAGATATGACATCCAGCCAATCAATGAGGAAATGATCTTTAGGAGGATAAAGGATGGCTATAGTAGAAGTTTTTCGTGCAAGGTAGATTGTGGTGGCTTGTATTTCATTTTTTGAGTAGGGGATATTAAGAAGATCGAGAGTATTGCAAGGATTAGTAGAATAAACAGATATTAAAAGCGTTCTTCGTGTGTTGTCAGGTCAATCTATTCTATAAATAAGTTTGCGTGATATGTTGTGAACGTTTCTTGTAAAATAAAAACTTAATATATGAAAAAAAATGGGTATAAAGAATTTTTTGGCAAAAAATTTGGGTATAAAGAATAATACATAAAAACGAAAACTGAGAGAAAATTTTTTAAAAATCAAAAAGAAGAACCTAAATGACTTGTTACCCGCGATTTGTTGTTGAAAACTGGTTGTTATGATGGGCAGAGAGAGCAATGGAAGCAGCACCATGCTCCATCAAACCTGCCACTGTGCTGCCAAAATTCTGCAGGATCTCGAATCCCAGTTTTTCTTCCTTTTTTTTTTTTTTTTTTTTTTATCATCAAAAGTAGTGATGAACGCTGATGAAAGAAAATAGTTTCTTCTGAGAGAGGTTAGGGATGTAGTCATATTCTCTGTTAGTGCTTTGATTCTTTAAATTTTATGGCTTGTACGTGGCATATATCTTTAATCATTTGTTGAGCTTCCAAGAGATAGCTGTTTTAACAACTGAATAATTTTTTTTGTAATACAATTAGAATATGAAATAGTTTAGGATGAGTATAATTAGGATAATAAGATGTATTTGCAAATTTTCCAGCATATTATACTTTTTTTTTTTTTTTTTTGTAAGAGAACCTTTAAGATAGGATGGTAAAGGCGAGAAGATGCCAGCGAAAAAATTTGACCAATCACTAGCCTCACCGCGGTCGCCTGAAACCGGTTTGCAGTCCACCGCTTGGAGTTGCCCGACTTTCAACTCGAAGCGGTTTTTCACTAGGCGTAATGCTATTTCTGACGTTTCGCTGTGAAGGGATCGAAAAAATTTTGTCGCTTGCCTCTTGCATCTTCACGTCTCTCGCCTCGGTGGGAACGAGCCTTAATTTGACAAACTACCGAAAAATAAGAAATTTCATTATCAGAATACCTTGAATTATAAATAGCAAAATTTTCAAGCTTCAATGAGAGGACAGAAGATAGAATATATTCAAGCCTTTATCCAATAAGAAAAATTGCAATTGCATATATAAATAAAAGTTTGCAAAATATATTTGACATTTTTAATTTATTGACCCATCTATAAAATAAATTATATGCTAAAAAAACACTCTTTTAGAAGAAAAAAAAAATTTGTACTATATTTTTTAATATGTTACAGACGGAGATGGCCCCAGCATTACATTCTACATTACATTACATACATAAGAATATTTTGAAATATTTGACAGGTTTTGTTGAAAAAAATTAATAAAATTAAGGAACTAGAACAAGGAGAAATTTAAGAAAAAATATCTTATAAGTATTATTATAGTATCCTCCCACTTATAAGATTAGAACAATTTTGTTTGCAAAATATTCTCTTTAATATGTATGAATAATTTCAGAATGCAAAAACAATTAAAAGACAATAAAATTAAAAAAACCTGAACAATAAATAACTAAATAATAATTATCAAACGATAGAAAGGTAATAAAAAGAATGCTTTAAGTTTCAAAAGTGCTAAGTTTATCTGGAATTAGAAAATAACCACTAAAGCAGAATTAACCTCTAATACCGAAGCTTTCTTTCCGAAGAATTGAATTCAGTAGACGCTAAAATCAACAGTACTCCTAACGCATAACACTTAACGCCATTTATTGCCGACGTCAAGTACCACTAACTCTTTAATTATTCTTTTCGTTAACTTCAGTTGACTGTTATTCCTCATCAAGGTAGTTAAATTGCCATCTGTGTTAATATTAGCAGTTAATATTAGTTACGTTAATAATAATATTAGCAGAAGCCTACCATCATTATTAGTAAAATTAAAAAAACCATTGTCAAATATTAGCTAAGTATTTTTTTTTTCAGGACAAATTACAAATAAATGAAAAGTATAACAGTATATAGTGGTATTTAGTATTCGTGGGTTGTTTGTGAAGCTGGATTTGGGTGTGGTTGGATTGAGACACAGGTTTACGAACACACAGCTTTATTTACAAGAACGTAAACACTTCATATACACCACAATTAACTGCAAACAATATTTAGCACGCAATATTAACACATTTAAAGATAAATTCACATACATTTGTAGAAGGATTTCGTTTAATCTCGGAATGAGGGATTGTAACTAATGGCAGCGCCGGTTTCACCTTTCGGGTGAGAGTCTCGGTGCCAACTGATCATTTCTTCTGAACGCAGCAGGGGGCGCTCTTGCAGTGCTTAGGAGGAGGCAGAGATAGAAATTTTTTTTTTAATCCATAGTGGAGTATTTGGAAAAACAGTGGGAATGAAAGATTATATACATTGTTAGAAGCATTACAACACTAAAAATGAAAACTAACTAGAATAATATATTTTATATGCAAATCTTTCTTGGGTTGTGATTAAAATTCAGTCCCTTTCTTTTTAATCAACAGTTCATAACTTTTACTTTATTTCAAATTTTTCATACTATTTTTATGGGATTAAAGAATAAAAATTATGTATTTATATAGAATTTTTAACCATTTGAATATTATTATAATTTTGTTATAAATCTATTGACAGATTTTATTGTGTGTGTGTTTCTCTATTTAATTCTAATAAAAAAAAATGAGTTACTCTATTCCAGTATGTAACATGAATTAGTTATGTCTTGAAGTGTGCAGGTTGGTCAATCGGATTGTAACTGGGTGGGGTTAGTCTGAAATACTTGAGGCACATGTTGAAAAAATCACAGCTTTATTTACACATGCTAAAACACCACTCACATGCAATTAGAGACATACAATATTTAACACTTTTAAAGGCACATAATTATAGATTCGTGAAAGATTTCACTTCTATGCAGAAAATAAGCTATTCAGGTATGCGCAGGGGGAGCGAAAGATACTTCATCTCCTGCTGAGAGTCTGTAGGCCTGTATTAATAAGTAAAGGCCGCGGTTAATATATTTCCTCTCGGGACGAAAGACTGTAGATCAGTTAAATGTTTCGAAGCGGTAGGGCCGGTTGCGCTGTACTTCCTCACGAGGCTTACGGATCATTTCTTCTGAAAGCCACAGGGGGTGCTCTTGTAGTGCGTAGGAGGAAGCACGGTTACAGTCAGTATTTAAAAAATAATAATGTTTTCATCATTAATATAAATTAATAATTGATGTCATTTACAAAAAAATACAAACCCTTAATTTTAAAATTAGAAACATAACATTAACACTAGCTCAATTTTAAAAATAATAACCCTTTTTCGATATCCAAGCAAAGACAAATTGTGGTTTTTGTGTGTATGCTACTATTGAAAAAGAAAATAATAAATGACTCATTTATTGCTTTCCTGTTAACACTATTATTTTTAAAAATAATAATTCGACTATTGCATTACTTTACATACTGACAAATTAAATGTAGGCTGATAAAATTATCATTTGATTAAACAGTTAATTAACCATTGTTGTGATTCATAAAATAATTTTTTTTCTGATTTTCTGTAAGAAAAGTACAAATGCATTATCCTGCTGAAATAGCAACAGGTATAAAAGTTCATTCTTTTATGTGAATTTATGCATGTATCAAGAAGAAAATATGGCAGGACTTTCTTTTAATTCTGTTAAATGAAAACCCCGTCACTCGCTTTTGAGACTATTAAATGCCTTGAAAAGTAAAAGCTGGGTACGAGAGAAGGGGTAGTTGGGCGCGGGAGAAAAACGCTGGCTGACAACGAGAGAGGAGGCGAGACTGGAGAGGGCTGCGTCAAGCAATGAGAGAAAATGATTGTTTAATAGTTTATGTAAATATCGCTGTACATATAATCGTGCTTCATTAAATGTCTGTTGTTGAGAGAAAAACAATGTTTCTTTAATGTGTTTTGAAATATACCCCTAGACAACCCACTCCGGCCATTAAACATTTGTTAGACTGGTAGAGAAGTCTACATAAATATTTCATGTAATTTACAAAAAAATACAAATGCTATTAATTTTAAAATTAGTAATATTAACACTAAATCACTTTCAAAAATAATAACTCTTTTTCGATATCCAAGCAAATAACAAACGATGGCTTTCATGTATGTGCTACTATTGAAAAAGAAAATACTCAAAGATTCATTTATTGCTTTTACGTTAACACGATTATTTTTTTAAATAATAGTTCGACTATTGTATTACTTTACGCATTGACAAATTTAATGTATGCTGATAAAATTATCATTTGATATTGAATTTTAATAGCAGTTAATTAACCGTTGTTACGATTTATAAATTAATTTTATTTCTGTAGAAGTCTAAATTTTTAAAAAAATCAGATTTATCATAATATGATTATTAATCATATTCTTCATAATAAACTTAATATTTTAAAAGTATTTGATGAATACGATCATTGATATATATTAATATTTCATGTAATTTACAAAAAAATATAAATGCAACAAATTACAAATTTTCGTAATCTTAACACTAGCTCACTTTTAAAAATAATAACCCTTTTTCGATATCCAAGCAAAGTCAAATTGTGGTTTTCATGTATGTATATAAATAATAAATGATTCCTTTTTTTACTTTCATGTTAAGACTGCTACTTTTAAAAATAATAATTCGACTATTGCATTACTTTACATATTTACAAATTTAATCTATGCTGATAAAATTATCATCTTATATTGAATTTTAATAGCAGTTAATTAACCATTGTTATGATTTATAAATTAATTTTATTTCTGATTTTCTGTAAAAAAAAAAATACAAATGAATTACCCTGAAACAATAGCAACAGGCGTAAAAACTCATTCTTTTATATGAACTTACTATACATGTATAAAGAAGAACATATGGAAGAATTTTCTTTTAATTCGGTTAAACGAAAACCTCGTCACTCGCTTTTGAGACTATTAAATGCCAGGGAAAGTAAAAGCAGGATACCCTTTTTTCTGCTAAGTCATCTCAACAGACAAGAAGCGCATGGTCCCTTCTTTAAAAAATAAAAATATTAAAATTCTTATACATGACCGAATTCTTTGCCTGCATGTGTGCGTATAGATTTAGAGTCCAGTGATGTGTAAAGTGTAGTGAAAAGAAAGTTTGTTTTGTTATTTTCTTATTGCATTCGCCGTGCCTTTTGGCACAAAAAAGTGAAGAAAATGTAATGAATAAGTAGTTTTAAAGAATTCTGAAGCACAAAAAAAGAAAAAAGATACGCTTCAATACTTTAAAAACGTTTTCTTTTAAAAGTTTAAAACTTTTATGATCACTGATCAGTTCTACTTTAACAAAATGCGTGATAATTTTTTACTTTTTAGTATTAATAAAGGATTCATTTAGTATGTCTTTTATTTCTGAAATAATATTGTTATTCATTATTTGGATCAATTTAATTTTTAATATTTCAGCTGTTTTAATCGGTTTTATTTTTTTTTTCCTTCTTTTTCTGTAAAAAAATACAAAAAAAAATATAACAGGCATAAAAATTCTTTTTGTGAACTTATACATGTATCAACAAAATATAACAAACTTTTTTTTTTTTTTTTTTTTTTTTTTTCACTTTTTTTTAAATACCAGGGAACTTTTTTTTTTTGCTAAGTCTCTCAACAGACAAGAAGCGCATGGTCCCTTCTTTAAAAAAAAAAAAAATATTAATATTCTTATGCATGGCCGAACTCTTTGCCTACTGGCAGATTTCCAGTGATGTAAAAGTATAGTGAAAAGAAAGTTTTTTTTTTATTTTCTTATTACATTCGCTGTTTTTGTACTAAAAAATCATATTTTTTGATAGTTTTTATTTTTAATGAAAAAAAAAAGGAAAGATATGCAACAATAAATAATTTTTTATGTCTGGATCATTTTTTTAAGAAAATGGAACTCTTCTTCTTTTTCAATTCTATACATCCACATTGGTGGACGAAGGTATCTGTTTAATATTTGCAATTTTTAATACCGGAGATGATTTTTTAGATTTTTTTTTTTTTATGATGTAGGGTTTGCAAAAAACATAACCCAGGCTCTAAAAAAAGATGCAGTAAACAATAGATCTGCCTCATTTTTAACTGCGGACTTCGATCCACTACAAACATATATATACAGCCTGTTAGATTTGGAACCTACATTTTTAGCTGTGGCACCGACATTATTTTCTTACGTGTCCTTAGATCACTGACGTTATTACTACTTGTAAAAAAAAAGCTCAATTTTAAAAATACCTTATTGGTTATCTACATTTTTTCTTGTAGTAAAAAAGAAATTAATAAAGTTCATTTATTATGTTAACACTATTACTTCTAAAAATAATAATTCGATTATTGCATTATTTTACGTACTGACGAAGTTAATGTATGCTCATAAAATTATCATTCGATCAACCAGTTAATTAATCGATGTTACAATTTATAAATTAATTTTCCTTCTGATTTTCTGTAAGAAAAATACAAATGCAAAAATAGCAACAGGCATAAAAAGCTCATTCTTTTTGTGAACTTATACATGTATCAAGAAGAAAATATAACAGAACTTTCTTTTAATACGGTTAAATGAAACCCCGTCACTCGCTTTTTGAGACTATTAAATACCAGGGAAAGTAAAAGCTGGAGCACCCTTTTTTTTTTTGCTAAGTCATCTCAACAGACAAAAAGCGCATGGTCCCTTCTTTAAAAAAAAAAAAAATAAAAATATTAATATTCTTATGCATGGCCGAACTCTTTGCCTGCATGTGTGTGTAGGTTTAGGATCCAGTGATGTGTAAAGTATGAGTGAAAGAAAGTTTGTTTGTTATTTTCTTATTACATTCGCTGTGCCTTTTGGCACAAAAAAGTTAGAAAATGTAATGAATAAGTAGTTTTAAAAATTTTGAAGCACAAATAAGAAAAAAAGATATGCTTCAATACTTTTAATTTTTTTTTTTTTTTGAAGTTTAAAACTTTTATGTCTGGATCAGTTTATTTTAAGAAAATGCATGATAATCCTTTTTTTTATTTTTCCTTCTATACGGAGTCCTTTATTGGTGATATAATATTGTGTCTAATATTTGGATCAATGCTTTTTAATATTTCAGCTGTTTCGGTTAGATTTCTTTTTTTTTTTAATCTTTAAAACTACTTCAAAAAACATAACAGGCTTAAAAAAAAGATGCAGTAAACAATAGATTGCCGATCATTTTTATCACTGACGTATTACTTGTGAAAAAAAAAAAATGATATATATATATATATATTTTTTTTTTTTTTTTTTTTTTTTGGTCGCTGTTATTATTTGGTTGGTTATCTACATTTTTAGTTACATATAGAATTATTTCATTATTTTCTTACGTGTCCCCATAACACTAATTAAAATTAATTATTTTTTAAACCATTATTTAATACTAGCTCAATTTTAAAAATAATAAACCTTTTTCGATATCAAATAGACAAACAGTGGTTTTCTTGTATGTGCTACTATTGGAAAAGAAATAATAAATGATTCATTTATTACTTTCATGTTAGCACTACTACTTTTAAAAATAATATCTCGACTATTGCATTACGTTATATACAAATTTAATGTGTGGTGATAAAATTATCAATATTCAATTTTTAATAACCACTTATTTCACCTTTGTTACGATTTATAAATTAATTTTATTTCTGATTTTCTGTAAGAAAAATACGAATGAATTACCTTGCAAAAATAGCAACAGGCTTAAAAACTCATTCTTTTATGTGAACTTATACATGTATCAAGAAGAAAATATGGCAGAACTTTCTTTTAATTCGGTTAAATGGAAACCCCGTCACTCGCTTTTGAGACTATTAAATGCCAGGGAAAGTAAAAGCTGGGTACCCTTTTTTCTGCTAAGTCATCTCAACAGACATGAAGCGCATGGTCCCTTCTTTTAAAAAAAATAATATTAAAATTCTTATGCATGACCGAATTCTTTGCTTGCATGTGTGTGTGAATAGATTTAGAGTTCAGTGATGTGTAAAGTATAGTGAAAAGAAAGTTTGTTTTGTTATTTTCTTATTGCATTCGCCGTGCCTTTTAGCACGAAAAAAGTTAGAAAATGTAATGAATAAGTACTTTTAAAGAATTTTGAAGCACAGAAAAGAAAAATGATACGCCTCAATCCTTTTTTAAAATATTTTTTTTAAAGTTTAAAACTTTTATGTCTGGATCAGTTCATTTTAAGAAAAAGCTTGATAATCTTTTTTCTTTTTTTTTATACGGAGTCTTTTATTGCTGATATAATATTGTGTCTCATATTTGGATTTTTTTTAAAAAATATTTCAGCTGTTTCGGTTGGTTTTCTCTTTAATCTTCAAAAAAATATAACAGGCTTAAAAAAAAGAAGTAGTAAACAATAGATTGACAATCTATTTTTTTTATGGATGACTTTTTATCTTATTCTTTATCCATATTCTTTTTATTATCTTTCCCCATGATACGGCGAGCGCCACGGGGCTGTTGCGATAAGATAATCTGCCTATTATCAGATTTCGAAACAAGAGGTGTTTTCTTTTTTACGGTGTAGGGCTATACGTTTTGATTTTATACGTATTAAAAAAATCATATTTTTATAGATTTTAATCATGAATGAAAAACAAAAATAGGAATGAACATGTAAAAATAAATAACTTTTTTAGTCCTATATTTTCTTCAGGAATTCTTCTTCTTCAATGACGCAACAACCACATGATGGGCCAAGGTAATCTGCTTATTGCCAGATTTTTGAAACAGAAGATGATTTTTTTTTATTTATAGTGTAGGGTTGTTAGTCCTACGTCCAACACTCTACAATAATATCAGACCGGTACCTACAGTTTAAAGTGGATTCCGAACCCCTACAAACATCTATGCCACAGCCGGGATTGGAACCGAAACCTGTAGCACCGAGCGCCAGAGCGCTAAATCACTGATGTTTACTACTTGAACAAAAAGAAAATTACATATTCAACCGTTATCTACATTTTTAGTATATATGGATTTATTTCAATAATTTCTATGTATTACATAAAATCCTTTAGAAGGTTTGGAAAGCACGTCATTTTAGTAATTCCGAATTAATTACAGTACATTATTATTCTTCATTGGTGCAATAGCCCTATGGTGGGCCAAGGGCGTTTGCCTTTGACAGATTTTGAGATAGGACATGTGTTTCTTTCTATGGGGTAAGTTGTCAGCCCTACAGTCATATCAGACAGCAACCTACGGTTTAAATAAATTCAAACCCTACAGATATCAATGGTACCGCCGAAACTCGAGCCCAAAACCTACGACACCGAGCGCCAGTCACTCTGCCATCAGGCCCCACATTATCATTCAATATGTATGAAGTTTTAGTTGAACTGCTAATCACTATTTGTGACAAAGTTAAACAAAATATTCTCCTTCATTACTGACATAATTCTATTCTATACACTTGGATTTAATATTTTTTAATATGTAGATTATAACTGCATTTCTTTGCTTGTGACATAGGTCTAAAATAAAATTAAATATGTTTTTTCTTATGTATATATTATGTTTGGTTTGATTCAACTGAGAATTTGTAAAAAAAAACCCAAAATAATATAAAGATCATTAATTACGCCGACGATTATTATCAAGAAATTGGATAAATAAATAAAACAGTTTGGTATATTTGTGGATGAAATTATTGCCAAAAATATAGCTAGTTAAAGATGAGAGATTTTGGTTTGTCACTCTATGGCCATTTTGTACAAACATTTGGCTTAATTAGACCGGAACCTACAGTTTAACGTGGATTCCGAACCACTAACAAACATCCATGACATCTGCCAGGATTAGCACCTGAAGCTGTGACAAAGACGACCAGAGCGCTAGCCAATTGGCCGTTAGGCCTCTAAAGATGAGAGAAGAAAGCATTGCAAAAGACACTTTTTTTTTAATATTTTTTTAAATTTTACTATTATTTTAATTTTGTAAGAAAATTCAATAATTTATATTATATTAAATCTGCATTCAAATGCATTTTATTCGCTTAAGAAAATATAAATTTTTTCATTATTGTTAGTAAATCTGCAAATTACACCGAAATATGCATTAATTAAATCTGCACATTAAAATGATTTTGAAATTTATTTGGATTTTCCAGGTTTAATTTCTCCTTCCGACTGTGCCCCATCATTAATTTCACCAAGCTTCTATTTTTGAGAATATTAAATAAAATGCTTATAAATAATATCATATCTAAATTATGTATGTATTCATTTATTAAATTTCAGCAACCTTATGATTTTTAAAAGACATTCCTTAGCATGAGTATCGGATTCAGAACCACTCTTCATCACCAGGAATACTGATTCCAGGTTTAATCTCTCCTTCCGTGCAGTTTCGTTGTTCTCTGG
This sequence comes from Caerostris darwini, assembly GCA_021605075.1. Taxonomy (NCBI): domain Eukaryota; kingdom Metazoa; phylum Arthropoda; class Arachnida; order Araneae; family Araneidae; genus Caerostris; species Caerostris darwini. The sequence continues at coordinate 90,543 of BPLQ01008978.1, forward strand.
TCCATCACTAATTTCACCAACAGATTCATTTTGCACTGAAAGATAGTCACTGTTTTATGCTCCGGATGGCTTCTTCGACGGTGCTGTTGGGCACCCCCAATGCTCTCCGCTTATAATTAATTAATGAGATGGACCTGCTTTCTGGCAAATCCTTGAAAACAAGACGCCGTCTGAACTTTCCCGTGTCTGTAATTAGACTGCAAAGGAGCACAGTTTTGAATGAACAGCAGAATGTGTGGAAATCAGTTACAGCTTCCGTTTGTTGACAATAGATGTTACCTTTAAAACGACGCTTTAAAATTAGACGTCGTTTACCTACACGCAGGAAAGAAGCTAGCGCCATTTTATACGAATATTTTTATAAAAGTATGTGAAGTTTTTTAATGTGTATTATGATATAATTGTTTAGGAAAATAATTTATATGCTATTTTTCATTATTTTTGCCATTTATTTTCCATTTTTTGTGTTCTGCTTCATTCATTGATTGTAATTTCCCTTTGGAAATTGTAATCCGTTCAAATATTTCTTTATGAATTAATATTTTTAAGATATTGTGTATGCTAAAATAAAAAAAAAATTTCTTACATAATAATAAAATAATTTTGTTTATTCTTTATAATTATTCTTATTCTCTTTCTTTTATAATTTTTGTTTATTTAATATTATAAACTTTATTTATATAGGGTTGTTGTCATTTGGTTAATTTGAAATATTTTTTTTAATTTAATATAAATTTTTGATCGTTCTTATTAATTCTGCAGACTAAAATGCATTTTTAATGAACAATATTTTTTACGAAGTTCTTTATTATTGATATAATATTGTGCCAGTTATTTATATTTAGACTTTAAAATGCCCTGTATAACCTTTAAGTCATATCTTTGGGAATATTAAATAACATGCTAATAAATAACATTATACCGAAATTATGCGTATGTATTCATTTATTAATGAACCCTTATGATTTTTAAAAGACATTCCTTAGCATAAGGACCACTATTCCACTCCAGGAATACTGATTCCAGGTTTAATCTCTCCTGTCATGCGGTTCCGTTGCTCTCTGGCCCATCACTAATTTCACCAACGGATTCATTTTGCACCGAAAGATAGTCACTGTTTTATGTTCCGGATGGCGTCTTCGACGGTGCTGTTGGGCACCCCCGATGCTCCCCGCTTATAATTAATTAATGAGATGGATCTGTTTTGCGGCAAATCCTTGAAAACAAGACGCTGTCTGAGCTTTCCCGTGTCTGTAATTAGACTGCGAAGCATTGAACTGCAAAGGAGCACAGTCTGGAATGCACAGCAGAATGTGTGGAAATCAGTTGCAGCTGCTGTTTGTTGACAGTAGATGTTACCTTTAATACGACGCTTCAAAATTGGACTTTGTTTACCTGCACGCTAGAGAGTAGTTGGTGTCATTTTACACGTATTCTTGTTTAGAAAAATGATGAATATGATAATAATTGTACTGCATTTTTTTTTTAATGCATTAAAAATTATAGCACTTCACGGATGCATTCATTGTAATTTTTTCGTACAAATTGTAACCCGTTCAAATATTTCTTGATGAATTATTCTTAAGATATTGCGTATGCAAAAATAAAAAAATTATTACATGATAATGCAATAAATTTGTTTATTTTTTTAATATTATAAATTTTATTTATTTATTTTATTATTGTAATTTTATTGTTACTTAATATTTTCGAATGCTGTTGTTGTTTCTTATCCCCATTTGGCAGACATATAAAACAACATCCTCAAGTCCAAAATCGAACCAAATTTCTAATTTTTGTGACCTTATGAGGCTGATGAAAGAGGGAAAGCGAGGGGAACCACTACTACTAGCCCCACACCACATCACTGTGCCTAAACATTTACCCCTTTACTATGGAATACCAGGTAGATTTCAGACTTTATTCATATGAGCTCCCGGACAGTCAAAGTGAATTCCGGTACTTTGGCAAAGTGGATTCCGAACCACTACAAATCTGCTGGCCCCTCCGGGATTCAAACGTCGGCCAACAGGGCACCACTACTACTACTAACCTAACCACATCACTGTGACCTGGGGACTGAGTTACCTTTACATTTGAAAAATGACAGTGGGTGTGAAGTCTGAAAAAATTTGAGTCTTACGGTCATATGAGACAGGGACCTACAGCTTAAAGCGGATTTGCAAACATCCAAACAATGGGATGAACCCGATTCTTGTGGTAAAATGATAAAATATTTCCGAACCACCACGCCAACTTGTAGACCACACCAGGTTCATTTCGGTGCCTATGTTTTTGTTGCCCCTTTTATGCATTGAATTTGGGATATGATGTATGTAAAAAAATTTAATTTTACTGATTGGGGTCTGTGACTATCTACGGTCTTATGAGACAGGATCTTACAGCTTAAAGTGGATTCCGAACCACTACAAACTTTGGGCTAAAAACAGACATGGACCAGGTTTTACGGGAATCTAAATGGATTCCGAACCCTGCTACAAAAATCCATGTCACTACATTGAGCGCCAGAGTACTAGACACTTGGCCATTCAGGCCCATTTTGAAGTCTGTTTTTGTCCATGATTTCAAAACAAAAATTTCATCAAAGTACCAGGTTAATTTCGAGATTTGTAAAAGTCTTAGTATTCTGAAATGCATTTAATAATTGTATATATCTTATTGTATATGAAAATAACTTCAAATCTTTTTAATATTCGCCATCATCCGAAAACCCCGGGTTCGCCATAAAAATGAAGCAATGTGATCAATATATCTGAAAAAAGTCCGCTTTTACGCCCCGGGGGATACGACGAACAGCTGCTTATGTCTCTCCTTATGGCCTTTATTTCTTCTCGCCTCAAGTTTAAGAAATAACATCGATATAGAAACTGCAAAAGTTACGGGGCTTTCACTTCCCTGATCCACAACTATTTATTTGCCGCACTCGTCCACGGCTCCCCAACGATTTTTCCTCTTCCTTGCTTTTGCGCCGAGGGTCTGAATCGTATATAAGGAGAGGGGGAAATTCCCCCAAGCATTCCAAAAACTCCGAAGAGATATGGTAAGAGAAATTTAAGTTATTTACATTTGATTTCACCATCTTTCAAGAATCAAGTAATAAAAAAAGGTTTTTTCCTCCAAGTTTAGTATTGGAAATGTACTTTTAAAGGAAAAGTTTTCAAGTGTTTTTCTAGATTCTAATATGCCGGGAAGTCAAAATTAATAATACTAAAAAAGGCGAATTCATGTGGCCTAATATATCAATGTAGGAATGCTCAATTCTCTATTGGTTTGTTTTGGTTTGTCGCCCAATAGTCATTTTTTGCACACATTAGGCTAATTAGACCGGAACCTACATCCGGAACATCAAATCACATAAATATAAATGACTGTTTATAATTAATTACTTAAGGAATGATGTAATACTAATAATAAAATTACAATCTAATTGATTTCTTTATTTAATCTTCTTAAAAACTAATGGGGCTTGATGCCTAGTGAGTAGAACTCTGGCCCACGGCACCACAGATTTTGGGTTCGAGTCCCAGTGGTACCATGGATGTTTATAGTAGTTTCGGAATCCATTTTAAACTATAGGTTCCAGTCTAATGTGACTGTACTACTACACCACACCATATCACTGTGCCTAGAGCTGAGTTGCCCCTATACAGTTTGGGAACATCGATACAAAAACTACACAATTTACGGGGCTTTCACTTTCCTGATCCACAACTATTTATTTGCGGCCCACAGCTCCCCAACGATTTTTTCTCCGTTGTTGCTTCTGCGCCGAGGGTCTGAATCGCATATAAGGAGAGGGGGAAATTCCCCACCTCCCCCAAAATCCTCCGAAGAGATATGGTAAATGAAATTTAAGTTATTTACATTTGATTTCACCATCTTCCAAGAATCAAGTTAGTATTTTTTTTTTTAAAGATTTTTTCCCCCCATGTTTAGTATTGGAAATATGTTTTTAAATGAAAGTTTTCAAGTTTTTTTTTCAAGATTTTAACATGCCGTGAAGTCAAAATTAATCATATTGGCAAAAGCGAACTCGTGTGTGCTAACATCCAATGTAAGAAAGCACAATTCTCTATTGGTTTGTCGCTGTCATTTTTTGCTCCCTTTAGGCTAATTAGACCGGAACCTACAGTTTAACATGGACTCCGAACCACTAATAGACATCCGTGCCACCAGAAGGATTCGAACATGAAAAGCCTGTGGTACCAGCGCGCCAGAGCACTAGCCAATCGGCCATCAGGTCACCAAGAAATGCGATAGTGGGAATTTTGATATAACCTCACATAAAAAGATGCATTGCAAGATATTCTGAATTCTAGAAATACATAAGAAACACATGTACATGCCACCGCCAGGAATCGAATCTGTAACGTCAAAGACCAGAGCTTTTGCCAGTTGGTCATCAGGCCGCCAATTTCCATTGGAGATGTAAATTGTAATTTCCTTTGCAATTACCCTTAAAATTGCTCACAGAAAGCAATAATCTCTCTCTTCTTTTCGTCAGCGGACTATTCATTACATACTAAATGGGAACACGAGATCACATAAATATAAATGATTGTTTATTAGTAATTAATTAAGGAATGATTTTATACTTATAATAAAATTACAGTCTAATTGATTTTTTATTTAATTTTCTTTAAAACTGGTGGTGCCTGATGGCCTAGTGACTAGCGCTCGGCACCACAGGTTTCGGGAGCGAATCCTTGCGGTGCCATGGAATTAAGGAATTCCATTTACGGTCTCTATATCTTATTTGGTTAATCCTTTATCGTCTTCTTCAATTTCGCAACAACCCCGTGTAGGACCAAGGTCTTCTGTCAGTAGGGTAAAGTAGCCAGTAGGACCAGTAGGACATGTATAGACAGCGGTATATTATGGATGCTTATGGTAGTTCAGAATCCTCTATAAAAAAGTTGGTCATTGTCTTATATGCCTGCAGAGTGATGGTGTAGGGCTGACAGCTATATCCCGTAAAAAGAAAACATGGCCTACTGGTCACTTAACCCTACTGACAGAAGGCCTTTTCCCCTTACGAGATTATTGCGCCATTGAAGTAGAAGACGAAAAACGATTAACCAAATGAGATGTTGAGACCTCTAAATGGAATTCCTTAATCCTTGATGCCATTAACCACACTACATATTCCCCAAATTAAGTCAAAGACTTTCTGTGAGACAGATGTTTAATGTAAGGAAAAAAATTGTGCTTTAGTTGTTTCATGCGAGTTGACCAGAGTTTGATTCTTTCTTATGGCATGCTTTGCAATCGATTTTTTTGCAAATGCAATTTTGATAGTACGTATTGTGCTTAGGTTCTTTTAATACTATCATAAAATTCAGAAATGAGGATGTTTTCCCTGGAATTCCTCCTGAAAAATATTGTATATTGTTGGAAAATCCTGAAAAATTTTGTTTATCCGCTTTCCTCTAGAGGAAATAGAGTGACACACTGAATTATTGCTCCTTTAATGAAGTTCCAACAAAGTAGTGGGAATTCATATACCAGATGTTATAAACAAAACCGGCAAGGACGAAAAATATTTCGCCCAAATAAAAAGGATATTTTATTGTTTATTTTAAGAATAAAATGTTTGTTTAAGCTTATTTTACTGCTTGTTGTTTGATTTTAATATAACAATGATTTATTATTCTAGAAATTGTTCGATAATAATCATTTGATGTTAACCTTATTTCTTCTCATTATTTTATTCTTTGAAACTTCATCTTTACTTTCAGATAAAGCAATGTCTCAAGAAGTTTGAAACTTGCTTGTGTAATATTTCTTACATATGATTTAATAAATACGAATAACTGGAAATTGTACTTGCAAATTTGATGCCTCACAAGAGAGAAGTAAATAACGTATAAAATAATTTATTTCTCATTTGTTCCTCGAGGTATTCAGTGCAGAATATTTACTGAGTTGCAAGGATTATTTGAATATCGCATTTCTTATTTCGCATAATTGTAAGCTTCATATGTGATAAATTAGCTACAAGAATAAAGATAGTTCCCATCTGTTTTATTTTATAGAAGCTTTTTTGTACTTGAAGTCACTTTTTGAATAAGTTTTTTTTTTTTAAAACGTAAACAATAAAGGTGAAAATATATTCATATTCAATAAATTTAATTTTATTTTTAAATAAAAAAATATTATATGTAAATAATATTATCATAATGACTAGAGAAAAATGCTTTATTTTTTTTCGAAGTAAATTAATGTTCGCGATATTGTGTTCTAATTATCTAAAGTTCTAATATCTATCTGAAGTTCTAGGGCCTGAATGGGCGAGTGGCTAGCGCTCTGGCGCTCGGTACCACAGGTTTCGGGTTCGAGTCCCGGCGGTGCCATGGATGTTTGTAGTGGTTCGGAATCCAATTTAAACCGTAGGTCCCGGTCCTAATAGGACCGTAGAGCGTTGCGGGGGCATTATTACTCTGCGTCCGTGGCTTATCTTCAAGTTACACGCGCCCCCTGGGTAATGCAAAGTGAGTACGTCTGTGCAGCGCTTGCCTTACGGCGTCCAAGACCAAGCTGTCTAAGTGTTTGCCTGCTGCATTAGAACCAAAAAAAAATCTGAAGTTCTAAATTATCATTAGAACTATTATACAACTTGCATAAAAAGATACAAAAATGCTTTCTTAATATATGGCAGATTACATGAACAGAAGAAAAATATCTTACACAATATATTCTTAAGGCTAAATAGAATTTTGTGATTATATTGTTTTCATAAGAAAATTCTGTTTTAAAAAAAATTTGAGATGTCCATTATACCTCGAATGTACATATATATATATATTACAGCAACACCCATATTAATAAGAACTAGAAGTTCGAATCCAATCTTTGGGAAACAAATTATCCACACTAACATACGAGTACACATATATATATTGCAGAAGCTACGGTCAAAGTGTTGAGGCTCTGTCAAATAAAATAACGGAAACTACTTATAAATCAAGTAGATGTCGTTTTCAGTGAATTAGGTTTGCATATATGTATATATAGACTAAAATTTTGGGAGTTCACCATTTTTCTTTCAAATGATGTGCTTATATTTCTTTCTAAATTTATGTATTTAATTTAACCAGATCAAATTTATTTTCATTTTATCTGAGAACATAAGAATTTTAATTAATTTCAGATTCATGTGCTTATTTAGTAAGTCTATCATTTAAATTATTTTTTATATTCAGAATTACATTTTAAATAACATTAATCAAATATTTTTTATTCTCTACATTGTGTTTCAACTATGCTCAACTTAGTGAAACTTAATAAAAGAGTGATTTCCACTGTCAAAAGTTCCATAGGTTATAATGAAAGCGTAAGAAAGAGTCTTAGAAGACTTAGAAAAATGAAACAAGGTATAAGCGAAAATTATGATTCAGTTTGTTGGTTATTAAAAAAAAATAATTAATGAACATATAGGAGATAATGCAACATTTTAAGCCCAAAATCTTTTTATCATATTCATTACCTTGTTTATATCCAACAATCACCAAATATATTTTGCATTGTTTACATGTTGTTTCGCCTTGGATTATATTAATTAAGTTCTATTTATCTATTCTATATCGTATTTCATTCATGTTATTCCGTGATGTATATTATTTACTATTGATGCATATAAAGAACACAATACAGCAACATAAAACCAAAGTAGAACTGAAAAGGGATGAATTAGAAACACGACCAGTCTGCACAACATAAGCCACTGCAGATATTAGCTATACTCAAACTGTATAACAAAACACACACACACACACACACACACATATATATATATATAGCAAAATATAAAGGCGAGTACAGACATAAGCAGAATTTGTAATGGGATACTTATCAAAAGGAAACATTTTAGGAAATAAACTTATTAATATAGATACTCGAAGTATAATAATAAAATCAGATGGTACATACATTGGAGTACGTCAGCAAAAATATCAGACCTGTAACACAAATTTGTAGACCACACATACGGCATCTTTTTAAAAGATATCTAACCAGAACTCTTTTTCTCAATATTTCTTTAACTGTACGCAAAGGAATGTGGTTGCCACACAATAGGGCCACAGTTTACTTCACCTCTTCATTTATTTCGATTCTACTTACAGCCCACATTGGATTAAATGAGGCCACCAGTTCAGTAGATTTGAGATGTATTGATTTCATCTGTGACACAATACGGAAATCTTATTGTGCCCAATAAAGATCTAATGGTCAGATTGTCAGTTGCTACCAGAAATGTTCATGACATGCCTGACAATTTTGCCCATGTATGCAAACCCATTACCTCGCTGCGAATCTTTAATTAATGTTGATGGTTACTTTTTCGAGTCCATATTGCAAAAGATTTAATTATTAAAATGTTCGTTTCTTTTGACTTTGCCTGCCTTTCTCACTTATGTGTTGTTCATATATTCCTTAAGTGCTTGCACTAACATACGTCATTTCCTCACACACACTCCAAAATATGCTTATTTCTGTTCTCTTTACCTATTTTTACATTTTTGCTAGATATTTTTGAGACACTTGGCATGGCCCTCTTTCTATATATATAGAGAGGGAGAGGGTGTGCATATATATATTCATATTCACACATTCGTGTCGTTCTTATAGATTTTCGTGGACTTTTTTTTTTTCGCATCCTGTTATTGTATATTTTTGTATAAAATTTTGCGTTCTTTTGCGATTTGTCAGTGTCGTTCCGTTCACTCTTTTGATGTTTGTGTTTGTCTAATGATTTTCAGTTGACTAGAATTTTTTCTTCTTTTTCCTTTTTTTGAGGGATTTGAAGGTGAGGCACTTCAAGGGTTTTTGTATTGCGAATATTAAGATGATTTTGCTATACAATTTTATCGTATTTCTATGATGCACATGATATTTTACTTGTATTGAATATTGTTACTTTAAATGATCGTGTTGTAGTCCATTCTTCGTCAGTTCTCTTTTGATTGATTGATATATTGATATATTGTGTTCTTTACACACACACATATATATATATATATATATATATATATATATATATAATATATATATATATATATGTATATGAATGCACTCACGATCGTGTTTGTGTACTTATTTATATATTTAACTACCATAACCTTTTTAATTGTAGAAGGCTACATAGCTCAGATGCTAGGGTGAACTGTTGCTTAAAGTAAAATAAATTATATGAAAACAACATGCTTTATTCAAAATCGCAACAAGCATAATTATCAAGAAAGGGCATGGTTACAAGGGAATTACACTCATGTCCATAAATTAAAGATAATTCAGAATCACACAGAAATTGAACTCTCAAATAAAAACTTCACCTGCAGAATTATCACACACATCTTGAAGAAGAATATGCAAATTACAGGAAACCTCCAGATGGCGCGGATAGTACGTCACAATGACGAGAGTGGTATATAAGGAATGGTGGCAAAGAAGTAAAATTGTTCACAAGCGCTTTAAAAGCCTTTCAGTGCAATAACCGCATAGTTATGGCACAAACGAAGCATTTGGATGATTTTTTACGTGGTAGAATTATCGGACGATTGGAATGTGGACGTACCCAGCTGGAAGTATCCGAGGAACTTGGAATCACTCAGAGTGTCATCTCCAGGCTTTGGCAACTATTCCAAGATGATGGTAATGTGAGTAGATGTTACAGCACGGGTCGCCCCCGAGTTACAACGCCGAATGAAGACCGGTATTTAGCAGTTACTGCCAAAAGAAACAGACGGGGCACAGCATCAGACCTGTCTCGTCAGCTCTCTTCAGCTACCGGTACGACAGTTTCAAGGCAGACCGTGTACAGACGCTTGAGGCACATTGGGGTTCGTAGGCCTGTCAGATGTGTTCCACTTACCGCAACTCACTGTAGCCTGCGATAAACCTGGAGTAGAGAGCATGCATTGTGGACACCGCAACAGTGGTCTGGTGTGATGTTTTCCGACGAGTCCAGGTTTAGTTTGTAGTCTGATTCTCGCCGGACTTTCATATGGAGAGCGCCAAGTACCCGTTATCACCAAGAGAACACCATTGAACGACACCGTTACGGTGGAGCGGGATGGCTCGTTTGGGGAGGAATTATTCTTGGTTCCAGAACTGACCTGCATGTTCAGAGTGTAACGATGACAGGCCACATCTATCGGGATGTCATTCTGGAACAACATGTACGTTTGTTTCGGGGTGCCATGGGGGCTGAATTTCTGTTTATGGATGACAACACCCGTCCTCATTGTGCAAACATTGTAGACGAATGCCTTCAATTGGAGGACACCACCCGTATGGATTGGCCAGCATACTCACCGGACTTGAATCCAATAGAGCATGTGTGGGATATGCTTGGCCGACGAATTGCAGCCCGTCAACCCCCTCCCACCTGTCAACCGGAACTTCGGAGGGCATTGCTTGATGAGTGGTGTAATATTCTCCAAGATCAGATTGATAATTTGATACTCAGCATGCCTAGGCGTTGTAAGGCCTCTATTGCATCGTCCGGGAGACATACTCCATATTAACCATCATACTAACCATGTTATACTGTTTTTTGTAAATAGGTTCTTTTTTGAAATTTGCTCCAGGGAGTAAAAATCGAATTTTTTATTAATTATGTCAAACATATAGCATCTTTTTTGCTCTTTACCTTTTGTTTAATAAATAGACTTTACAAATAAGTCAAATTTGTTTTGCTTCTGTCTCTTTCTTTGCCTGAACTTCATTATCCTTAATTTATGGACATGAGTGTAATTATGTGGTAGGTTTTGTTTGGTTTGTCGCTTTATGGTCATGTTTTGCACACTTTATACTAATTAAACAGGGACCTACAATTTAAGATGCATTCCAAACAACTAGCAAACGACCATGCCACCGCCAGGATTCGAACCTGAAGCATGTAGTATCATCAACAGCCAGTATGCTGTAATAGTCGCTGTTATCTGCATTTTAACATTAGCGAAAATAAGATATAAGCTGAAATAGTTTTATTGTTAAACCTGAAAAGATGATATTAAAATTTCTTTACGATATATTCAGAAAAACAACAAATTGAGAATAGTTGCATTTAGAAATTTTGAATAAAAATATTTTCGATTACATTTTTTGGGTATTTCTGTTATCACAATATATACATAAGTTTTATTATACGAGCTTTAGTCTATTTTAGTAGAATTGGCATTCGAAAAGTTATAAAATAACTCATAGTTCATTGAAGGCTGCAGTTTGTTCGCAACCGAACATAGAATAATGATTTTTGTAATAAACTGATGATAAAATTCCTTTCATTCGTCTTTGGTTTAGTTTGTCGTTCTACGCTCATTTTGTGCACGCGAAGGCTAAACAGACCGGGACCTACTGCTTAAAGGGAATTCCCGAATCACTAACAAACATCCCCGCCATCGCCAGGATACGAACCCAAAGCAGTGATACCAAATGCCAGAGCGTTAGCCACTTGGCCACATGGCCACTAGGCCGCTTCATTCGTCGTCTTCGAACACCACAATAAGTACGATTCATATCTAAAAATTATTTTTAGACAATTTTTTATTATTATTATTCTAATTTTATTATTATTATTATTATTATAATTATTCAAATTTTATTATTAGTAGTATTATAATTGTTCTAATTTTATTATTATTATTTTATTCCAATTACTTTTCTATTCGAAAAGCTTCAACAACTAGGGCCTGAATGGCCGAGTGGCTAGCACTCTGGCGCTCGGTATCACAGGGTTCGAGTCCCGGTGGTGCCATAGATGTTTGTAGAGGTTCGAAATCCACTTTAAACCGTAGGTCCCGGTCTAACAAGATCGTAGGGCGTTGCGGAGGTATAGTTACTCCGCGTCCGTGGCTTATCTTCAAGCTACACGCACCTCCTGGGTGTTGCTAAGTGAGTAACGTCGGTGCTGCTCTTGCCTTAAGGCATCACAGAAAACTGTCTAAATGTTTGCCAGCTGCATTAGAACGAAAAGAAAAGCTAAAACGGAAATGTCTTTAAATCTAACAAATTTGATAAAATTGACTAGCAATACCAAATAATATTTAGTATAATAGCTTTATTAAATTTAGAAATAATTCTTTATTGAGAAGTTTTAAAATATTTCTATAAATATTTATTTTAGTCATATAATAAAAAAACTTTTTAAAATCCGCCATCATGTAATTATGACATTGATCATGATGCAGTGGCAGATGATAATAGGATATTAAAAGATTCATGGCCACGAAAATAAATAGCGACTGCAAGATGTCAGAGGCATCTAATTATAGAGGAAGCGCTTATTGATGGGTGCTTGGATTCTGTCCCCACGTTATTTGATTACTGACTTTGAGAGACAGCTGAGGTGAAGCAGGTATTTTCCGCTCAAAATTAGGGTAAGTGATCATTAAATATTTAAGTAAGCTATGCTATTATAAGTGAGGTTAAACAATCCTGTCAAAGGATTATGATAATGTGAGACATACATTTTAATAATTTCAATACATTTTGTATGAATTTAAATTTCAAATTGAGTTTATTTTTAATCATGGGTCAAATTATTTTTAATATTTAGCAGTTCTATTAGTATGAGTTATTTCATGTTACTTTAAATATTCTTCCATTGCATTAACTCACACATGTTCTATTTATTTATATTTAAGATATTTTTGGATTGGTTTGACGATATATTGTCATCTTGTGCACACGAGGGATAAACAGACCGGGTGGTGTTCAAAGTGGATTCCAAACCACTAAGACACATTCATGCCACTGCCAGGATTCAAACCCGAAATCTGTGGTACCAAATACCAGAGCGTGTCACTTGGTCACCAGGCCGCTTCATTCGTCTTTGATCACCAACATAATTATGATTCATGTCTAAAAATTATTTTTAGACTATTTAATATTATTATTATTGGGCCTGATAGCCGAGAGGCTAGCGCACGGTACCACAGGTTTCGGGTTCGAATCCCGTCGGTGACATGGATGTTTGAAGTGGTTCGGAATCCACTTTAAACCGTAGGTACTGGTCTAACATAATCGTAGAGCGTTGCGTAGGTATTGTTACTCCGCGTCCGTAGTTTGTCTTCAAGGTACAAGCGCCTCCTGGTTAATGCTAAGTGAGTAACATCGGTGCAGCGCTTGCCTTAAGGCTTCGAAGACAACTATCTAAGTGTTTTCCAGCTGCATAAGAACAAAAAAACAGCTTCAACAACTGAAACGGCAATTTCTTTAAATCTAAAAAATTCGATAAAATTGACTAGCAATACCAAATAATATTTAGTATAATAGCTTTATTAAAGTAAGAAGTAATTCTTTATTGAGAAGTTTTAAAATATTTCATAAATATATATTTTAGTCATATAATGAAAAAACTTTTTAAAATCCCCCATCATGTAATTATGACATTGATCATGATGCAGTGGCAGATTATAATAGGATATTAAAAGATTCATGGCCACGAAGATAAATAGCGACTGCAAGATGTCAGAGGCATCTAATTATAGAGGAAGCGCTCATTGATGGGTGCTTGGATTCTGTCCCGCGTTATTTGATTACTGACTTTGAGAGACAGCTGAGGAGAAGCAGGTATTTTCCGCTCAAAATTAGGGTAAGTGATCATTAAATATTTAAGTAAGCTATGCTATTATAAGTGAGGTTAAACAATCCTGTCAAAGGATTATGATAGCGTGAAACATGCGTTTTAATAATTTTAATACATTTTGTATGAATTTAAACTTCAAATTGTGTTTAATTTTAATCATGGATCAAATTGTTTTTAATATTTAGCAGTTCCTTTAGTATGAGTTAGTTCATGTTACTTTAAATATTCTTTTACTATCCTTCCATTGCATTAACTCACGCATGTACTATTTATTTTTATTTAAGATATTGCTGGTTTGCTTTGGTTTGTCGCTCTATTGTCCTCTTGTACACACGAATGGTAAGCAGACCGAGAACTACAGTTTAAAGTCGATTCCAAGCCACTCACAGACATCCACGCCACAGCCTGGATTCGGACCCGTAGCGTATGCTACCAAATGCCAGAGCGTTAGCCACTTGGCCGCCAGGCCGCTTCATTCGTCTTTGATCACCAAAATATTAGGTTGGGGAAAAAGAAATCCATTATTTTTTCGATAGATGGCTGTAGTGATCGATATCACGTAAAGTATCAATTAAACAATTTCAGATTTATGCTCGTTAGAAAGGTGGCACTTCGTACTAAAATAATTCTTTTTCTGTTTTTTGTTTGGTCCATTCAGTTGGGAGTTACAGGGTGTTAAAAATGGAAGTGAACAAAGAGAAAATTCGGTACATTTTACAGTTTTTCTTTGACAAAGGCGAAAATGCAAGCCAGGCGGCTAAAATTGTGAATGGTGTTTATGGTTCCGATACTGTAACAGCCAATTATGTGCAATTTTGGTTTCGTAGATTCCGTTCAGTAATTTTTGATGTTAAAGATGCACCTCGCACAGGTAGGCCGGTCGTCGAAAATGTCGATAAAATCGGAGAAATGATCGAAGTTGACCGGCATGTTAGCAGTCGTAACATCGCCCAGGAGCTAAAAATTGACCATAAAACAGTTTTAAACCATTTACACAAAGCTGGATTCAAAAAGGAGCTCGATGTTTGGGTGCCACACCAATTAACAGAAAAAAACATGATGGATCGAATTTCCATCTGCGAAGCCTTGGCCAAACGGAATGAGATAGACCCATTTCTTAAACGGATGGTGACTGGAGATGAGAAATGGATCACATACGATAACCCTGTGCGAAAACGATCGTGGTCAAAGAGCGGTGAAGCACCTGAAACGGTGGCCAAACCAGGACTAACGGCCAGGAAGGTTCTGTTATGCATTTGGTGGGACTGGAAGGGGATTATTTATTATGAGTTGCTTCCATATGGCCAAACGCTAAATTCTGATCTCTACTGTCAACAACTGGACCGTTTGAAGATAGCGATTGACCAGAAACGGCCAGAATTGGCCAACAGGAGAGGTGTCGTGTTCCACCAGGACAACGCTAGGCCACACACATCTACAGTGACTCGCCAGAAACTTCGGGAGCTTGGTTGGGAAGTTTTAATGCATCCGCCATACAGTCCGGACTTGGCACCAAGCGATTATAATCTTTTTCTTGCATTGCAAAATTTCTTTAATGATAAAAAATTGGCATCTAGGGAGGATTGTGAAAATCGACTACTAGAGTGTTTTGCAAATAGAGACCAGGACTTCTATGAGAGAGGCATTATGAAGTTACCTTTAAAATGGCAACAAATCATACAACAAAACGGTGCATATTTGACCCAAATCGGACAATCCGAAGCATGTTAAATAAAGTCCTGAAGTTCATATAAAAATAATGGATTTCTTTTTCCCCAACCTAATATTATAATTATGATTCATATCAATAAATTATTTTTAGACTCTTTATTCTTGTTATTATTCTAATTTTATTATTATTTTATTCCGATTATTTTTCTACCCGAAAAGCTTCAAAAACTAAAACAGCAATTTCTTTAAACCTAAAAAATTTGATAAAATTAACTCGGAATATCAATTTTTTTCTTCTAATGCCGCTGACAAACACTTAGACAATTGTCTTTGATGCTTAATATTAAGACAAGCTCTGCACCAACCTTACTCACTTAGGACTTACACGACCTACACGCATCCCTTGAGTAGTGACCCAAGGGATGTGTGTAGGTTGAAGATAAGCTACGGGCGCAGAGTAACAATACCCTCGCAACGCTCTACGATCCTGTTAGACCGGGTCCTACAGTTTAAAGTGGATTCCGAACCACTACAAACATCCATGGCACCACCGTGACTCGAATCCGAAACCCGTGGTACCCAGCGCCAGAGCGCTAGTCACTCGATCATCAGGCATCTGAATATCAAATAATATTTAGTATAATAGTTTTATTACAGTTAGATGCAATTCTTTTCTAAAATCCTTTATTGAGATATTTTGAAATATTTCCCTAAGGCTATATTTTAGTCATATAATGAAAAAACTTTTAAAATCACCCATCATGTAATTATGACATTGATCATGATGCCCTGGCAGATGATAATAGGATATTACAAGATTCATGGCCACGAAGATAAATAGCGACTGCAAGATGTCAGAGGCATCTAATTATAGAGGAAGCGCTTATTGATGGGTGCTTGGATTCTGTCCCCGCGTTATTTGATTACTGACTTTGAGAGACAGCTGAGGAGATGCAGGTATTTTCCGCTCAAAATTAGGGTAAGTGGTCATTAAATATTTAAGTAAGCTATGCTATTATAAGTGAGGTTAAACAATACTGTCAAAGGATTATGATAATGGGAAACATACATTTTAATAATTTCAATACATTTTGCATGAATTTAAATTTCAAATTGAGTTTATTTTAATCTTGATTCAAAATGTTTTTAATATTTCTCAGTTACATTAGTATGAATTATTTCATGTTACTGAAAATATTATTTTACTATCCTTCCATTACATTAACTCATACATATATTTAAGATATTGTTGGATAAAGAATTCAAAATTCCCGTATAAAAGGTTAAAAAGAAATTAATATTCAAAATGTATTCCTTTTAAACAATTTTTTGATTATTTTTATTTCACATGATAATTATCTTTATTTAAAATATTTTGTTTATCGAAATACAATGAAAGAGGATGTTTTTAAAAAGTTTTTATCGCCTTTTCATTTTGTTATGTTTCTTAAATTATCAGAATTTTTGTACTATTTTTGAAATCTACTCAATATTTAATTGGATAGAAATTAATTTTTTTTGACAAGATTTCTCAGAAACTGTTTTTTTTATTTGTAGCAAATATATATTTACAATCGTAAAATATATATTTAATTTTTAACTGTCTTATTCCTTTGTTCTCTGCCTAATGTTTTTGTCGATTAGTATTAGATGAAATCTCCTTTATATTTAGCAGTTCCGTTAGTATGAACTCATTTATTTTACTTTAAATATTCTTTTACTATCTTTTCATCGCATTAACTCACACATATACTATTTATTTATATTTAATGTATTGTTGGATAAATAATTCAAAATTTCCGTATAAAAAGTCAAAAAGAAGTTAATGTTCACAATTCATTTCGTTTAAACAATTTTTCTGTTTTTTTTTTTTTTTTCAATTTTATTTCAAAGAATTATCTTTTTTTTAAATCTTTCGTCAATCAAAATCCAATCAGAAAGAATGTTCCTAAATAGTTTCGTCGGCTTCTTCATTTTGTTTTATTTCATAAATTATCAGAATTTATTTATTATTTTTTTTTTAATTTTCTCTAAATTTAACTAAATAGAATATAAATTTTCTTTTTGACAAGATTTCTCAGAAATTGTTTTTTTTTAATATATATTTGAAACAAATACAATATTTCAAGATTTTGTTTAGCATTTTTGAGAATTTATTAAATAATTTTTGGACTAATTTAATCTATTAACAATATTTTTATAATAATTTAAACTTAAACTATCAACAACATTCTTCTACTCTTTTTATATTTCTGATTACTAAATTATTTTTTCTAGTAAGGAAATTTGTTACAAAATAAAGTTTAGTTAAATTTATAAGATTTTATAACATGTATGAGAAAATGTATTAAATTGATTGTATATTTTGGTACAATAAAATGGTAAGTACTTGAAATAACACTTGCATTAAAACAATGATCTAAAAAGCAACAGATTTTTCTCACACTACAATGGAACCTTTTTTTTTGGCTGGTCTGGAGAAAATATATTCCTTTTCCCTACGGTACTTGACTGTATAGTATTACTTGAAATAGAAGTCGCCATTCAATGCTCAATTTATCGAAAGCTGCAGTATATTAAACAGCAATACAGAACATTTCAATTCCTTCAGTTTAGATTTTCTGAAAAGACTCAGTTGGGTTGACAATTGGGTCGTTTACCGAAATTGCATTACTTTTCAAATGCAAATCATTCTTTGAGGAAGGATTTTTCTTATTCACATCCCCAGATGTCGAACTTGTTAATTATTCTGAATTTACAAGCAAAGAATAGGCATTGAACAAATTTCTATTTGCCATTCAGTTTTTATGTGTCTAAAATGCTTAATGTAGCAACATTAAAGTATTCATTTTGCATTAGTAATTGAATGTTTTATGAAAAAAAATGAATATTTAAATGCAGTATTAAATATTCATACTACTATTGCCCCAAAAGTAAAACCAATTTTCAATTTAAATTTCCCCGGCATATGTAATTTCAATTAATTTGGCTTTGACGTCAAAATATTCATTAGTATTTGAGTTAAACTTGGCTTTGTGAGACTCTAAAACTGATTCCGGCGATTTTTGAAATGTCTGAATTAATTGAGCAAAGAACTGAGGAATGAATATTCGTGTGCGGAAACGTATAGAATGTTGAAGAGAGAATTTTTCAGAAGAGAGAGCTCTTCGTCTTCAACGTTGAAGACGAAGAGCGCTCTGGCCGACCATCAACCTCAACCGACGAAGCTCTCACGTCCAAAAAATTAAATTTTTGATGTTTGCAAACCGTCGATTTAAAATTAGAGACCTTGCTGATTCTGTTGGAATTTCAAAGGATCGGTCAATTCCATTTTAAAAGATGCTTTAGGCCTCAAACGCTTCAAATCTCGATTGGTACCGTAAACACTGAATTTTTTTGGGAAATTCATCGTCGCTCTGAAGTGTGTGAACAATGCTTTCTGACCATCAGGGCAAGTTAAAATGCATCATAACTGGAGATGAGACTTGGATGTATGCTTACGATCCGGAAACAGCCGATCAATAGAGCGAATATCGTGACAAGGCACGCCAAAGTCGCTCAAAAATCAAGGTCATGCTGATTATTTTCTTCGATTCCCGTGGTGTGGTGCATTGCGAATTCCTTCCGACCTTGCAAAACTGTCAACAAGGAATATTACTTGAGTGTTGTGCGTCGTTTGCGTGAAGCTGTTCGCAAAAAATGATCACATTTATGGAAATACAACTCTTGGTTTTTTGCATCACGATAATGCGTCAGCTCACACTGCATTGATTCTTCGTGACTTTTTTGCCAAAAATGAAACCCATATCGTTCCGCAACCACCATATTCCCACCGTGCGACTTCTGGCTATTCCCTAAACTCAAAAGACCACTCCGGGGACACCGTTTTGAGTCGATTGAAGAGATTCAACGTGAATCGCCGCTCGCTTTGAAGGCCATCCCAGCCGATGACTTTTTAGCATGCATTCAGGATTGGAAAAAAACGGTGGCATAAGTGCACTATATCCTGAGGGGATTACTTTGAAGGCGATAAAATAAATTTGGAAGAAAAAATAAAGAGTTTTTGAAAAAAACAACTAATTGATCTTACTTTTTGGGCACAGTAGTATTTAGTGAATATTTAATAGTGCATTTAAATATTGATTTTACATGAGGGGAAAAAAGACTGAAAATGCTTCATTAATAAGATTCTAAAACAATTGTAAAAAATTCAGATTATTATTTTTAAATAAACGATGTTTGTTAATTATGGAATCTTCATTTTACATAATTTTTTATATACAGGGTGATTATAATTAATGTCTCACTTTCAAAGTGCTGTAAAAAAGAAACTCTCGTCACAATGAGTTCAAATTTGAACTTGAAGATACTTGAAGAAAAGGGAAATGATACGGTAGCAAAAAAAGTTCCAATGTGTATTAATAGATGGAGATGTAAGCTGTATAAAGAAAGTGAATTCGGCTGCCAGATAAATCGAAATTACAACATATTTGGGATGAGTTGCATATTAAACTAACTGTAATGTTCAATCTGCTTGATTGTTTCGGTTTTTTGACAGAAAAAATGACTTCCAAGTCATTCAACAGTTGTGACAATGTAAGTGGAAAGTCCACTACGGCAAGGTCATACAAAACTAGATGGGAAAAATCGGTGGAACTCTCCCCTTCTTCAAATATCTTCAGTTTAAATTTGAACTCATTGTGACGAGTGGTTCATTTTTTACAACATTTTGAAAGTGGGACTTTAATTATAATCACCCTGTATTGAGAGAGTTGTGGGAAAAAAAATTGAAGTGACACACAGAAAGCTTTTCCACATTACTAAACACACAGTTCTGTGAGTTACGCTGAACACTTTATAATTTTTTTAAATTTTCTGCCTAAAATGGATTAAAATATTTAAAGTTTGATTAAGTAATAATTTAGTTGGAGAACTGAATTATTACTAAAATATTATCATTAATTTACTACTTCTTCTTTGTCAACATTACAGGCCAAGGCAGTCTCCATGATCTTTCTCCATCTGATTCTGTCCGGGGCAATAGATCGCCATCTGTTGACCCCATGACACTTTAGATCTCTTTCGACTGAATCAACCCATCTGGTTGGTGACCTTCCACTTCTTCGGGTGTCTTCAATTGTTGGAAAAGTAACTTTTTTAGTTGGATTTATGTCGTTATATCTGACAATGTGTCCTGGCCATTTAATAGGGCTTTGCTTTTATAACTTTTACAATATCAGGTTCTAGCGTTAATTTACTACAAGATTTACTACAATAGGCAGAAAATAAGCCTATTTTTTTTTGTGTCTAATTTTCGAAGTAATGATTGATTAAAACTTTTGCTGAATTTCCTAATCACAGTTTACGATTTATTTCTTAATTTTTGAAAACCAGACTTGTATTAATACAGTCTAAGAAAAACAAATTGATCCCTCCTACGGTGATAATTCTCTGTTGGTTTTGAGGACGCTTGAATTGAATAGTCAAGCCTCTCTGGTCTTTCTTCACACAAACGAAATTTGATAAACATGACATCATCATATACTTCAATTCGACAACTCTTTCGAAAGAGAAATGATCTGAAATTAAATATTTAAAAGAATATTTGTGCGGAACTAATTTCGACAAGACAATTCTTTTCTCAGAAATTAAAAATGAAATTTTCGATTCATCACCTTTAGGACTTCTCATCCCACTTGACAGATAGCATCATCTGGACCAAGTCCAAGAACCCGCGTGGTCTTATGAAAGGGAGGGGAGGGGCGGGGGGAGTAGCTTCTGTTGTGATGGAACACTTGTAGGTAGAAAACTGACTTGATTCCGCTGAAGAAGGAGGGCAGTGCCTTCCAGGAGGACTATTAGAAGGGACTACCCCACATTTGGATATCGTTTGGAAGAAAACCCGAAAAACTCCCAGGTAGTCAGACTAACGAGGCAAGATGCTGAACATCCCAAAGGCCATCGAATCTAAAATCATCGAAATATTTGGTCTTACTTTTGGGCACTGTAGTTAAGTTTGTTAAAATTCTATAAGAAAAAATAACGTTCTTTTCCCAATTTATCAGAGAAACTGTTATTTTTTTTATATATATATATATATATTTCCAACTACATGCATTGAATTTAAAAAAAAAAACTTAACAATCTTTTTATCTTTCTAATTCAAAATTCCTTTCAAATACTTTTGTTTATAAACATATAAAATTATACTCGTATACTTGAAATACCAATGCATCCCAGACACCTGTATACAACAACCAAACACATATTTTATTTACCTTGCAATTTTGTATCTTATGTATATCTATCTTTCTTTTCATGTGTTTTAACAGGTGCTATTCCTCTTCTTGTGCTAACAGACATTTTATAAGACATGGAAAATTTAGATAAAAATCTAGTTCTTGTGGTAAACTTTGCGAAAGAGTTGAAAACACGTCTTCTAGATTTGAAGAATGGAATGAAAAACTCGTTATACATTTAGGTCACGATTCCTCTCTTGTTGTTATAATAAGTTTTCCTTTTTCCTGAGGCATCGGTAGAGAAAAAAGAGCGTTCTAAGTAAAATATGTCTTACAAATGCACTTTATACGGATTGTAAAAAGTTTTTACGTTGTTTACTTTTATGATTTTGATGTGAATGTTTTCTTAAAAACACCATAAATTATACGCGTAAAAACTGTTAGCTTTTTTTTTGTCGAAAAATTTCACTGTTCGTTTGTCGGCCAAGGATATCCCACACATGCTCTATTGGTTCAAGTCCGGTGAGTATGCTGGCCAATCCATACGGGTGATATCCTCCAATTGAAGGCAATCGTCTACAATGTTTGCACGGTGAGGACGGGCGTTGTCATCCATAAACAGAAATTCAGCACCCATGACGCCCCGAAACAAACATACATGTTGTTCCAGAATGACATCCCGATAGATGTCGCCTGTCATCGTTACACTCTGAACATGCAGGCCAGTTCTGGAACCAAGAATAATTCCTCCCCAAACGAGCCATCCTAACGGGTACCTGGCTCTCTCCATATGAAAGTCCGGCGAGAATCAGACTGCAAACTAAACCTGGACTCGTCGGAAAACATCACACCAGACCACTGTTGCGGTGTCCACAATGCATGCTCTCTACTCCAGGTTAATTACAGGCGACAGTGAGTTGCGGTAAGTGGAACACATCTGACTGGCCTACGAGCATATAGACCAATGTGCCCTAAGCGTCTGTACACGGTCTGCCTCGAAACTGTCGTACCGGTAGCTGAAGAGAGCTGACGAGACAGGTCTGATGCTGTGCTCCGTCAGTTTCTTTTGGCAGTAACTACTAAATACTGGTCCTCATTCGGCGTTGTAACTCGGGGGCGACCTGTGCTGTAACATCTACTCACATTACCATCATCTTGGAATCGTTGCCAAAGCCTGGAGATGACACTCTGGGCGATTCCAAGTTAATCGGATACTTTCAGCTGGGTATGTCCACATTCCAGTCGTCCGATAATTCTACCACGTAAAAAATCATCCAAATGCTTCCTTTGTGCCATAACTATGCGTTTTTTGCACTGAAAGGCTTCTAAAGCGCTTGTGAACAATTTTACTTCTTTGCCACCATTCCTTATATACCCCTCTCTTACACTCTCGTCATTGTGACTTACTATCCGCGCCATCTGGCGGTTTCCTGTCGGGCATATGGTATTTCAATTTTTTTTCTTCTTTAGATTGTTGGATGTCCTTGACATCTGTGTGAAATTTGATGTCAAAATAATCATTAGTACTTGAGTTATGCTTGGTTTTGTGAGATGCTAAAACTGATTCCGGCGATTTTTGAAATGTCTCTTCAATCGACTCAACACGGTGTCCCCGGAGTAGTCTTTTGAGTTTAGGGAATAGCCAGAAGTAGCACAATGCTAAATTAGGTGAATACGTTAGTTTTGGAACGATATGGGTTTCAGTTTTTTCAGTTCACGAAGAGTCCATGCAGTGTGAGCTGGCGGATTCATTCTTTTCAGTACCAATCAAGATTTGACGCGTTTGAGGCCCAAAACATCTTTTAAAATGGAATTTTGAAATTCCACCATCAGAAGCAAGGTCTCTAATTGTAAATCGATGGTTTACAAGCACCAAATCTTTAATTTTTTGGACCTGAGCTTCGTCGGTTGAGTTTGATGGTCAACCAGAGTAGCTCTTCGTCTTCAACGTGTTCTCTACCTTCTTTGAACTGTTTTTATCACTTCTAAACATTTCTTTCCGATACAGCAATGATCACCGAATGCCTTTTGCTATATGTTTCCGCAAACAAAATTTAACGCAAATTCTTTGCTCATTTAATTCAGACATTTCAAAAATCGCTGGTATCAGTTTTAGCATCTCACAAAATCAAGCATAACTCAAACACTAATAAATATTTTGACGTAAAATTTCACACAGATGTCAAGAACAATACCAACAACCTAAAAATATGAAATACCGTATTCCCGCGAAATTTAAATTGAAAGTTGATCTATACGAATTTCCGATTTACGAATTTATTGATTTTATCCCTATCTGGAGAGCAGGAAAATTCGGTGTTTTCAGACATACTGCGCTTCGAAAATGTTTTCTCTACATCAGAATCTTATCTGGTTAGTTAACAAGTGTCCTTTCAACGATAACCTTCTGTCCTAAAATAACATCTTATGTATATCTCATGGGTTTTTTTATATTTTAAATATATTGAACTATATATATCTAATATTAAGATATAAAAATTTTTCGCTTATAATAAAATAATAATAATCATAATTTTTTTAACAAATTCTGTTCGGAAAACATTTCAAAATTACAAAATTCGAGTTTAGAAAGGTTTTGTTATTATCATATATATCTTAACTGGATTTGTTTATCTCATACACCCCGCAATCTAAAATTTTGGGGAAAAAAATCGTTATTTTCCAAATCAAATGTTGCCATACAAAAATAAATAAACTCATTAAGTAAAAAACATGAAGATCATTTAACGCATAAATTAATTAAACATGAAATAAATGAATATATTAATTGAAACTAAAATATAAAAATAAATAACTAAATGAAAATAAAAAGTCGATAGATTAAATTATTAAATAAACACTACGAACGTTATAATAACAAGCTATGTGCTTTTTATGATCAAACTATGCGCTTTAGTAAAACTATTTGAAATAAATAAGTAATAAAATAACTACATCGTTATTGAAAACAGAATAATAATAATAATAATAATATTTATAAAAACCTTCAATTAAATATTTGTAGAATTTGTTAGGAGCAAAATTAAAGACATAATGATTCATTATAAAAAAAAGGAGTTCATAGAAGGTGAACTATTTAGGAATTAATTTCAAATCATAAACGTTTAAAGTAATTTATAATTATACGATCACTCAAAATATTACTTCTTCATTGGTGTAACAGTCCCATGGGGGTCAAAGCAATCGGCCTACTGGCAGATTTCAAGAGAGGAGACGATTTTTTTTACGGGGCTGACGCTCAATAGTCATATTAGACCGGGACCTACAGTTTAAAGTGGATTCCGAGCCACTACAGACAGCCATGGCATCGACAGGACTTGAGCCAAGGACCAGTGGTACCGAGAGCTAGTCACTCGGCCATCAGGCCTCGAAATATTGCTATATACTCGTATATATATATATATATATAATTCTTTCATTTTAACTCGATTTAAGTGTCTTTATTAATTCCACTTAACAAAATTTGCTTGTGAAAAGAACAAATTTATCTTATTAAAGTATTAAAAAATGCCAAATAATCAATCGTGTATTCAGTTCCTTTCTAAGTAGTTAAAAAAATGTTTTTGCCAAAATTCTCATATTTTTATTACTGCGCAGTTCTGCAAAAAATCTTTCACACTCATTAATTAGCAATAAATAACCAGTACAAAACAAAAAACTCCGCCTGTTATGGTCCTGGTACATTCCTACATATATTTTAAAAAACAATATTTAATAGAGGGGCTTTAAATAAAAACTTATTAGTCAATTTGGCCCAGTTAAAACCAAATAATGGTCTCCTCTTTTATCTATTTATGTCATAGCTTTAGATAATTTAAGACGCCTACAAAAAAAATGATGTAATTTTATTGGGTAATTTAAAAAACACCATGACTTTTTTTTAAATATTCAATTATGTGGTGGTTCAATATGATGTTTAAGTTGTCATTTTCGAATCCGAGAATCTCTATTTCTTGTCTTAAGGACGTAGACAACAAACAAAGCACGCACTAGCTATGTAAAGTTTCTTAGTTATACACTAAACACAATTGAAGTGAATCTTACTCCCCGCCTGAAATAATTCACCTAGAAGTTTTGGTTGTTCATCTGGAAGTTTAGGTGAAATTAAATTTGGCGGAATTAACAGCGCCACCTAATGTCTCGCTATATAGTTTACAATTTCCAACATTATTAAAGATTCTATTGACTATAAATTGTATAATTGCCCTAAAATAAAAAAAGAAGTGTAATTGTTATTATTTAAATGAATAATTTCAATTATTTTGATTGCTAACAAACATTTTTTCAATGGAACCAAACAACTTTTTATTGTTGTTTTCTTAATAATAATAAAAATAAACTGTCATTTATTTTTCGGTTAATGAATGAAAGAATTGTAATTTTGTATATGGCATTTTCATGCGATTTTAAAAGATATTGAAATTTTGTCACAAAATTGGTGCATTTTTTTTTTTTGTACACTGAATCGATTGCACTAAAAAATCATTAGATCCTTAATGGAAAAAAATTGAGTTAATGGTTAATTAAACATGCTAATTATTTTTCTTAATCAACTGCAATCCAATGTAAGTATGCTCTTCGAGCCCTTTCCAATGTTACCATTTATGTGAAGATCTCATGATAATTACAAAAGTTAAAAATTATTAAGTTTATTTTTTTGTATAACTTTCCATAAATATACTGTATATTTCCACTTATAAACAGAGAGTTTTTCTAGCTAAATTATGGGGTAGGCTTATATATGGATTCGTTGGTCTCACAAAAAATGTATTTACTTTTTTGTTATCCATTCGCAAATCGATAAATTGCTAAATATAACAAGTCTTTATTTCTTAAATTTATCAGAAATTTTTTTTAATTTGAAATGAGTTATTCGTTTTATGAAAAAGAATTGTTTCATTTTCGAACTTGTTTATATTGCTGGTTTGTCGTGTTGTCGCCAAAACGAAAAATTTGTTTGTTGGCAAAAATGGAACCAGACTAATGGAAAAATACCAAAACATTTTCAGCAAACGCGATCACCTATAGTTTGGAATTTGCCATATAAGAATTTATCTTCCCTCACACTTTAAACAGTAGGTCCAGATCTGTTTAGCCTAAATTGTGCACAAGATGACCGTAGAGCGTCAAACCAAACCAATGTCGCTCATCTTTTGGACAAATAAAAAAAAAGGCTCAATAAATAAAACTAGTAAAGACACCAGAAACAATAAATGCAACAACTGAATAGTAACAATATTCTACCTTCAGAAAAAAATGTTCTACAAAATTGTCAAGGCTTTTCTCATGGGCATTAGACTAAGTTTTTCACAGTACTTGCCATTTTTTCGGTGAGTTATTATTTACTTAAATACATTTGTATAAGATCGATAAAAGAAGTAGTATTTATGTTAATTAAATATTAAAGAATAAGTAATTTAAAATAAATTACATTAATTATCGTCAATATCATCATTGGCACAATAGATTATGGTGGGCCAAGGCCGTCTGCCAAATTTCGAGATAGGAGATGTTTCCTTTATACGTGGCAGAATCGATAGCCCTATGCACAACGGTTACATTAAACAGGACCTACTGTTTAAAGTGAATTCCGAACTACTACAAATATCCGTGCCAGAGCGCAAGTCACTCGGCCATCACTCAGAAAGATTACCACGATTATAACTATAGCCATTGCAATTATAACTACTGCCATTATTTATTTGGTACACACGTTTTACCTGCTTCTCAACAATTTCGACTGGAGTCATGTTTGCACGTTACAGGAACTTTTTCTTTACATTTGGTTTATATACGAGTTTTGAACTTTGGCTAAAGTTTTTACAGTAAAGATTAGTTTGTAAGATTTTTTTCTTTGGCTTAAACT
This sequence comes from Caerostris darwini, assembly GCA_021605075.1. Taxonomy (NCBI): domain Eukaryota; kingdom Metazoa; phylum Arthropoda; class Arachnida; order Araneae; family Araneidae; genus Caerostris; species Caerostris darwini. Next base: position 117,952 of record BPLQ01008978.1, read on the forward strand.
GATCCTTGGTATTAATGCTATTTTAAAGAAAAATCAGAATGTTTTAATTTTCTGTTTTTAAAATGTGAAATTAATTAGGCTCTTGGCTTATTTTCAGAAATGCATATATATATATGTATACAATATGTATACATATGTATACATATATATACAATGCATATACAATATGCATACATAATGCATATACAATACAATGCATATACAATATGTATACATATATATACAATGCATATACAATATGCATACATATATATACAATGCATATACAATATGTATACATATATATACAATGCATATATATGTATACAATATTCCTTTCTTTAATTTAGAACTGGCATACGAACTTCTCTAAGGAACTACATATCTATAAGGAAATACAAAGGAATTTATATATATCTTATTTATATTCAAATATCCAATAGCCAAAACGAATTTTGAGAGAATTATTTTCTCTGATAACCATTTTATTACGATTCGGTTGGAAAAAAATGGCCGTGGGTTTTGTCTCTATCACATAAGTGCCAAGGATAGGAACGAAACTATTATCTGAGGCTTCTGAGGATGCCCTCAAGTGTTTGAGATTTCACTGTACTTGGAAGTTTGCCAGGAGAGTGCATAGCATAGCACGTAAAGACAATAATGCATTATGATTTGAAGAAGCTCTTAAGCCCAACAAATAAAATAGGATTTTCTTACTTGTAGGAAAGAACAAAGGACAATGCGCTAAGGGGATAAAATTATGCTTAGGTTCGGATTGTTTGAATTCTTGTTGAAAAAGTACGCCGAAAACCTGAAATACTTTATTTTGGGGAGGATCGATTGGGGTGAGATAAGAATATGAAGTAAATCGAAAAAGCAAGCGTGAGTTTCTTTTCGTTGTTTATGTTTGCAATCTTTTCGCTTTCGTGTTTATTTTGCGGAAATTTATGTGTTTAGATATTTAGGAAAACGGAATATTTTTATTTTATTTGAAGATATGGAAGTTAATGGTAAAGAAATAAATTTTAATGAAGTCTCTTATGTAACCTCCATGATCGAATGCAGTAAGTCAAGGAGTAGAATTTTAAGAAATATTTCAGTGATCGAATTTTTATTCAGTTATTATAATGGGCGAAGTTAAAATAATTATTTATAAGTGGCTTCCTTTTTGTAGTTGAAGGAGCTATTCTAAGTCAATAGGTATTGTTGATAAAAGATCGAATCCTTTTTTTTATTTTAAGTTGCTAAGAATTTTTTCTTTGGCTCAAACTGATCTTTGGTATTGTAGCATTTTTTCTCACGGGAAGAGTTTTAGCATTTTATTTCCAGGAGAAAGAAATGTATATTCTTTGACAAGTGCATAAGAACAACCCATCACTCAAATTTGACAGCAGACAAGCAGTGTTGTGGGTATATTACATGTAATTAGTGTTTTGTACCAATGAGAACAACCTGTCACTCAAATCGATAGCAGATATTCAGTGTCATGCATAATGAGACTCATGAAATTAGTGATCGCTTGTGAGACCTTCACAGGTCGAAACAATCACAGATGGAATATGGACTACACCATGAGTTGTTCCCTCGTGATTGGTGATAGACCATGAGCTGAGAAATGTCTACTCCAAGGAGAAGTGAAGGAGGCTGAATCCCCCTCTTGACAGATTTTCTTAAAAGGAGGTTTTTGGAGAAGAAAGGAGAGAGTTCTGTTGCGAGTCGACAAAAAGTGTTGTTTTTCTTTTCTTTTTTTTCTCTCTGAAGTGACTGAATAGGCCGGATTTTCCGCCCGTTTCGTGTATCATGTCGTGTGATAATTTAGGTCTGCCGCATACCACGTGTTTAACATTCTTCTTAAACTCAAGAACTCTGATAATCTCCGACCTTGGAGTGAACTGTAATTGTGATTTAATCGTGCATTTGTGATCAAATTTTCATTTTTTATTTTCATCTCTTCATATAATAATGCAGAGTTCTGTATTTGTATATATATATATATAGGAGTTGAAAATAAATATTAAAGTGTTCCCCTGATCCTGAAAATAGCCCTCTTCTTGAAGCCATTATAGATCTGGTATAGGCAGAGATATTACAGTATCAATGCTATTTCAAAGAAGAGTCAAAATGTTTCCATTTTCTGTTTTTAAAATGTGAAAATAATTATTTTGGATAAGATATTTTAAAAAATACTCTTCAATTGGAGTGAAAACCACATGCCTTCTTTTACTTTTTTCAATTCAATATTTTATTATGTTTTCTATCTTTTCCGCAAAAGTTGCTTCTTATGCTTAGAAAATCATTGAAATGTCAGAAATTTGCTTGTTGCAGACTGCAAAAATATATTTATATCATGCGTTCTGAAGCATATGTATTGGTTTGGTTAGTAGCTCTACGATATTTTTTTTTTTTTTTTTTGTACATTTTAGGCTAATTAGACCGGGGCCTACATTTTAATGGGGATTCCGAATCACTAATTCACCACCAGTATACGAACCTGCAGCTTGTAATACAAAAGACCAGAACCTTAGACAACTGGCCATGAGGCTACATATTTATTGGGTTAACCATCATTTAGTAATCGTTGTCAGTTTATTTTCATTTCAATCTTCGCTCATAGGTCATAAACAAGGCGTATCATTAAAAAGATTTAATTTATTTACAAAATGTTTTATTTAATAAAAAATATTAATTTTTTTGATCTGCTGTATATAAATTTAAAAATTACTTTCCTTTTCATAACTTATATAAAGCCATTTCTGAAACGCAGAAAATATACTGTATCGCTCACGAGTAGGAACTCAAGTTTCCAATTTTGCACTCAAACTGTCAGAAGTTGAAATATATTAAGTTGAAGGTTATTAAATTTATTCGAAAACTTCCCCATTTCCATCTTGATTTTAAAGAAAGATTTGAGTGAATGTCACATGCTTTCTTTTACTATTTTTTTTTTTTTCAATTCTATATTTTATTACATTTTTCTTAATCTATCTTTCTAGCAAAAAGTTTCTTGATTTCCATATCCAGTCAGGAGTATAAACTCGCACCTTTTTTATTTAAAGAAATTTTAAGAGGGAGAAAAAAAAAATCTTTTTTTACTTTTTTGGAAAAATATTCGCTAAATATTGCAGAGTTTTTCTTTGAAGTTTTATTCTCCTAATTGTTTTCTTTTTCTTTTTCTTTCAAGGCCTATTTTAGAATAAAAGATGCGAGTAAATTTAATTGGATGCTAGAAAAAGGAAAAGAGCACGGTACTTCCTTTAATAATGTCTTAGACAATATCTCAAGAGTTTTTCCAAGAGATTCTCTTCAGTATTTTCTAAACTGTGTTTATACCTACAAAATAAATAAGTAAGCCTTACTACCTCAGGATTTTTTCTAAATTCTTCGCAATGTACTTCTACTACAGTTCAAGAAAATAAAAAAAACATATTATTTTTGAATAAAATTCTTCAATTTGTAAAGTTTTTGTGAAAAGATCAATAATGACAATTACGAATAAGACATTTATATATATTATTATCACAATTATAATTGCATAGGGATAAAAATAATTTAATTTTTTTGATAATCACAAAGACAGATCAAAAATTATTATTTATCTAAATTATACTGAACTATCCCCTAGAAAATTGTTTTGCTCAATTCATAGTGATCAATCAATGATACATCAAAATATGTTATAGGATTAAGAAATGATACGTAACATTTAAATTTTTTGTGCCCAATTTTTTTTTAGAAAATACACAACAGAAAATTTAATTTTATATATATATTTTTTTTATATATAAGAACATTGATACATAATAAGAATTTATAAAAGCTCAGAGAAAATTATTTTGCTCAATTGATAGTGATCAATCAATGATGCATCAAAATATGGTATAGGATTAAGAAATGATTTTAAACATTTAAATTTTGTTGTGTCCTAATTTTTTTTTTTTAGAAAATACATCGTAGAAAGTTTAATTATACTATTTTTATCTAAAGAGCATAGATACATAATAAGAATTTCTGAAAGCTCAGATAAAATTCTTTTGTTTAATTCATAGCGATCAATCAATGAATGAGTGTCTAAGGGAATGTGATGTGGGAAAAATTGCTTTTTTTTTAACGAATACAAAGACTTAACTGTAACCGGGAATTTATTTTTTACTAGAGTTAAATTTGGCCAAGAAATAAATTTAATTCTTTGTATAAGAGTGTATTAATTAACCTTTTAAAATATTATAAAACTAAAAAAAACTATATAAAAAATAATTCGATTAGAAATTAAATCATTTTAAGACTTCTCTTTTATTATCCCAAAGAAGAAGAAGAATTTCAATAAAAATTATGCATGTATTTTTTACAGTTCGAAACTTTTGAAGATTTGAATGGGTGAACTCTTAAAAGGAAAACCATGTTCCAAAAGTATTCATTTTTTCAACCAATACTTAAAACTCAAATGGACTTACTGTGACGTTTAACTTTGAAAGAAAGTTTATTTTTAAATAGTTTGTTTATATTTTTTGCTAATATTATTATTTTATTGCTTTTTTATAAAAAATATAAATAGTTTGATAGTGTGTTTTTACATTATTTTACTTCATTGTTTTAAAAATCTGTTACTTCTAATACAATCTCAGTAACTGAAACTGTTTCAAAAAATATATTAAGGCTATTTTGTTAAAAAGATGATCTAAAAAAGAATCTTGCACTGGAAATTGCTTTAATTTTCTTTTATTGCTTATTTTTCTGTTTTATCTTAAAATTAAAGCTTATATCATATAAATAAAATATTACATTTTTCTTTTTGTGTAAAGCATCAGACACTTTATTGAACTGCCAAGAATGACACGCCAATGCTTAATTTTTGATACAAATATCAATATAAAAAATAAATATAAAATCTGTAAAGAAAATGGTTTTTATAATACAATGATTTTTTTATAAATTAAGGAAGAATAACGAAGCTATAACTCAAAAAGCTATATGTATGTTTTAATCAACTAATATATATCTATATAACACATAGTAAAATAACACAAACAAATTACCAGACAATTTTGATGTCTTAGAAATTAGCGCATGAAACTAAGACAAATAGGATTATTGGTATGACTAACTAAATTAATGAAACTAACGAATTTGATTATTTTTGTTTGGTATAAAACGAAGTATACATTTTGTGGAATGCAATCACACCATACAGAAATATGGCGATATGTGATGTTATCGATTATACGGTAAATGAAGTCAGTATGGGACATGAATCATTGTTCTTGCAAATCTGCACTAAGAGATGCAATAGTCTGAAAAATAGGATTGAAAACAGCAACACATTTCCCTAGATGCTCGATAGATCCATAAATCCAAATGACCACTCCGTGCCCTGAATTGTTTGCTGCAGAAGATAATCTTCCATTATACGGGCTATGTGTACTTGTTTATGGAAACATTGTGAAATAAAATTATCTTTTATCGCACCTATATAAAACACAAAAGCATCAAGTATAGGATCACTGTAGAATAGAAATGTCTGAAAAGGAGAAACGTGGAAAGCGTAACAGGTATGAATGTCCACTCAGAGCCAAATGCTGTCTCTCCAATGTGAATTGCTTTCACTGATGTTTCATTGATGATGATGGGTTACATGTTTTCACCAAATCAAGAAACCACTCCCATCGTTTTACCTGGACTCATCAATACCCCACCATCGATCAGTAGTCCAATCGACATTCTGACGTGCCCACCTCAAACGCTTCTCGTCTGTAATGAGAATACTAACAACCCTAATCTTCTCAAATAGCCTTCTATAATCAACGGATATTAACGTAATCCATTTGGTGTCTGCAGCAAAGTAAGATCTAAACTGGTTTAGGATTAAGGTTTTAGTTTGTAACTGCCAGTATCGAAGTAACTAATAACTAACTGGCTTCATAACTGCGAATATCAAAAATAGGTACTCCCGTACTTCTAGCTTATCTTTGGCTTTATTTTACGGATGCTGAATTTGTGGTTTGTAATTTTTGCCAAAGTCTACAGATAATGGGACTCACATTTAAAAATTTGGTCACTTGCTCTTATTTCTCAGTGACTCTCATTTTCAGTTTTTTAAGCAAATGAGACTTCGTAGTCATTCCAAATTTTTTATCAGTGTTACATTGAAACCTACAGTCTTCCTCTTTTCACGTGTTTACAGTATTTTCTTTAAAGTCTTTTTTTTTCTAATATTATGATGTTGTTGTTGACGTATCCTGTGAATAATACAAAAAAAAAATCAAATATCGTGGTTCTCTCGAATAATATTGGTTATGTTGATTGCCAGTTGGGGAGTACAAATCCTCTTCCGAGGGATGGTCCAAACAATTCATGGCGGCTGCAACGGCTGGCAAGATAAGGAGTGTGCTCGACGTAAGGGCAGTTGCCAGATTTTTGGTATTTTTTAACTCCAACAACAGAAATTTTCATATGCTTTCATTGCTTCGTCCTTAATATAATAAGAGTAATAGCTATTTTTCTGTCGACATTTAGTTTTGTAATTTGGTATTTAATTTTAATCTTAGAAGGAATTATAAATTTAGATTTTGCCAAGGCATTTGCATCTACAAGGGAAGTAATAATGGCAGTCTGATCCAGACTTCTAGTATTCTTCGCCAAAGAATCTTCAATTTCATTAAATTCTAAATTCGCATGAACAAGGATCCATTGTAGGGTACACATTCTGTGCAAGCAGTGGATTTGTTCTAAAGAGAAAAATCGTTATTTAGAGCTTGCAAGGCTGACTTTGAGTTAGTGAAGATAGTAATTCCATTCCTTTGTTGTGATGGAGGTAGACTCACATTTGCCTTTTAGATAGCTAGCAGTTCTCCTGTGAAGTTTAATGCAATTTTTCCAGCACCTGCAGTAATTTCAATTCTTTGCAGCAATTTTATGATACTTGCAGATAATACATTATTAAACTTTTTTTTATCAAAATACTCAAATTTTGTATCAATTGGTTTCATCACAAATGAGAAATTTTTATTTTTGAAAGTTTTTTTCATTGTATTCAAATACGTATTTTTCAGTAAGTGATATCAAAAAATTTTAAAGACTAAAATATAATTAATGTTAAATATAATAAATAATATTATTCAATGCAAAATATGCCATATTATTCCGAGAGCAGTGCAGAAAGAAAGAAATAGTGACGCAAGTAATTTTGCTCAATAAGGATTTGTATTATTGTATGAATACTTTTCATTTAACAAAATAGCAGAAATCACTTTTCATTAGGTATCATACAGAAGTATAAAAAGAAGAAAGAAGTAGAAGTGCAAAATATATTTGTTATTTTTAAAATTACTATCGTAAAAAACTTCCATACAAATATTCAAAACTAACTTAAATTTTTTAATATTTTTGCATAATAAAAAGTATTATAAAGTTTAAAATCTTACAATTCATCACATTATTTTAAAAGAATCTTTTGGAAGGACTTATTTTAATTATTGGGATAAATTAATAAAATAATTACATTAAGCGCTTGCAATTTCAAATATTGATTCCAGTAGTTAATTAGCACCTGAAGAAGTTCTATTAATCCGAACTAAAGACAACTTTTACGAACAGAGAGTTAAATTATCGTAAAAGCGATAAACATAGAATGGGCGGAACAAGTCATTTTTCTTTTTAATTATTCAGTTCAACGCATTTCTCTTGAAAAAGTAAGGTTTTATTATTGGTATTTTTACATACTCTGATATTATTAGACAAATTTCCCATCTGTTCCCAAGATTTTAATTTTGTCTTCTTCTATTGATTTTAATTTCGATCCCTTGCCATAGAAGATTAAAAGAACCTCTTTATTCACGATCACGTAATTTTGATTGATTTTGTTCCAAACATAGAACAAGATTTTAACACTTTTACCTTGTTCATTTTTCTTCCTGAAAAATCGAGTCGAGATATTGGGGGACAGGGGGGTAGGGGGTGAAAGGAAGGCTTAATGTTCCACCCCAAAAATTCTTACCACGTCTCACAGAAGCTCTGTCGTCGACATATCAGTAAACATTGCCCACCGTTTCGTCCATAGCTGACAATCGCAGAGGAGAGAAGATATATTTTTTTCTCCATTTTCCTCACAAAGAAATATAAATAAAAATGGCTGACGTAAACGCTGCCCTTTTGATGAATCGGTTTGCATTACGTAACTGATCACAGGAATAGGGGATATTGCATCACCAGGGCATGTAATGGACTTTTCTACTTCTAAAAAGAAGTTGGAAAATTTCGTGTAACAAGTATTTACAGAAGTAGTTATAATAGTTTGTAAATGATTGATTTGGTTGTTTTTATAATGTATGATATATTTAATAATGCTTATTGAGTACACATATGAAACTAAATCTGTACGTGGTATGTATAAGTCAAGGTTATTGACAGACTTTTGATAGAGTACTTCTGATAATGCATTAGAGACAAAAACTTAGATCCAATATTTTATACATAAAACAATTTAAAAGTACATCTTCAATTTTTAACGTTATGTATAGAATTTATGTGCTAAATGGAATAGGTTAAAAGAAATTAAAATTGAAATAATAATTTCAAAATTTCAAAATGAGAATTTGAAGAGATGAAATTGAATACACATTTTTTTTGTTAAAAAGTTTTGGATTATCTTAATGAAATAGTTCTGTATAAAAATGTATTTTTCAGTTAACTTCGTAATTTATTTTAATTCCATATCATATAATTTAAATCTGTACTGTATAAAACAATTAGTGGAAATTTTGAGTTTGGTACGAATCAATCATATAGTCAAAAAGATCATCACGTAGAAAATTACGAATTTGAAATCAGTAATAAAAAACGACCTGCAACATTTCTTATGTAGGAGATTAAAAAATATTTACACACATTGAATGCTCATTCATAGTGAAATCCTGGTAGTGGCATATATGTTTGTTAGTGGTTTGTAATCCACGTTAAACTGTTGGTCCCGGTCTTATTAGCCATAAAGTGTCCACAAAATGACAGTAGAGGGAGAAACCAAACTAACGTAGTGAATAAATATCTTGTCTGAACAACATGATTTGCCGAATCGGTAGGCTAGATAGTCATCGGTTATTAAGACTTAAGTTTAAATACAATTCGTTGCAATAGAAGCTTTCAGAATGTCTCAAAGTATCCTTTTCAAATATGAAATTGTCATTTAGATATGTTAAAATGTTAGCTGAAGATCAAGGAAAACTATAGGCGGGGAATAACACAAAATAAGGATCATTATGCAATTGTAATGGCCAGGAGAACTTCATTATGAACGTTACTTTATTGAAACAGCATTTTCAGAAGGTAACTGACACAAGAATTTTCATTCAAATTGTACAGTTTGGTTTGGACATTATTTACACAGTAGACTGAGATCTATCAAGTTGTACGAAACCAACTTCACCCTGTTGTATAATATACTCGAAGACGTATGTTATGTGTTTCGTTAAAAGCCAACCGCCATGCTACCTGCAGAAGATGGATATGAGAGTATCTTATATAGGAAAAAATTAAATAGAGTAATATTCTCTTAATGAAAGAGACCCAATTTAGTAAACAACTTTAAGTGGTTTATAATCCCTCTAGAATGTGATCCTTGGAATATACATATATCTCTGCACAACAGTTATTTAGAGCGTGGTAGATAGACTATGCAACTTTGTGCTTCTATTAATATCTGTACCTACTTACGCATCATCAAAAATTAATCTCAGATGCATCAGCAATATATAGATGAAATCTATAGTTGTCTTTTATGCTGTTACAATGAATAATGAATTTCTTCTTTACGATAACACCCATCTGCAAAGTACTCAGTTAGCAGTCGATTTCCTTTTCGAAGTAGGAACCCTGACAAAGATTAGCCAGCATATTCCCCAGACACGAACTCCATCGAAACATAATTGGCGCATTCAAAGGGAGAAGGATTACTGGTTATTTATTATCTACAGAAAGAATTCAGCAGTCGGAAATTTTTTTTTTTACAGGATTGGGAGACCTCTTTGACAGGACCACTTTGGTAACCTCATGATCTCAGTCCTCATAGGTGATCTACATTGCTACATTGCACAGGTGATCCACAAACCATTCATTGACTCATTAAAATGAATTTTTATTCTAATAATAAATAATACTACTACAAATTACTAATAAATTTAATAAATAAAATTTAAATTTTCCTTGCTAATTCATAGTTTCCTTTTTCTTATATTTTACAATACCTATGCATTAGAAATCAGGTAACAAACTTCTTCAAATTGTCTTTATTCATAGTTTTGACTTAAAAATCATAATATGTCCCTAATTGTTCTAAACTGCGCATTAAAAACGAAAGAATGATATGATAAATAAAATTTATTTCAGATGATAATGCAAGGTATCAATCAGTTTTTATTTATCTTTAAGAAAAGGCTGTTCAATTCGTAATTAACATATTGCTGTCTGCCTAGACACATAATAAGGTTTTTAAAAGACGTTATGCAACAAGAAAAATCGAGCACAAATGTTCCATTTATAGTGTTTCGATGAATTGATTATAGTTTGATTAATTGTCAGAAATACTACTCAGTTATTAGTATCTATATTTACTCCTGGGGTATTTTTAACTCTTCCAGTTACAAAGCATAAAAATATACAATAGAAAATTTATAGAATTTAATATTTACGGCTATCTTGCTGAAAAAATATGATGAATATCAATTTTCATATTGAATTATTATGACAACTTTTATTTTATTGGCGAAAATTGGCCTAATTGGCTAGCGATCTGGCCTTTGGTTCTACAGGCTTCAGAATCGAATCCTGGCTGTGGCATGTGACAACGCAATAACGTGCTTCTGTTAAGAAACGTTTAATTTACAGTCTCTCACCCTGAGAGGAAATTTATGTAGTGCATCCCAGCGCATTAGTTAGCCTACAGACTCTACTCCGGAGAGGAAATAACTTTCACTCACTCTGCGCGTATCTGAATATCGGATTTTCGGCTTAGAAGTGGAATCCTTCGATGAAACTATAATTATATGTCTTTAAATGTGTTATATATTGTCTGTCTCTAATTGTATGTGTGTGGTGTTTGTGTATGTATAAATAAAGCTGATAGCCTGTTAACCATTTTCAAATGTCTACGCTTCTTCCTGTATTACATGAATATGAAAAATGAAACTTGTAAATATATACATATAAAAATAAATAAAGAATATTTTAAGGGATAGTTTATCAATTTAATAAGTGTTTTAGTAGTAATTTTTATGCTTGTATAAAAACGGTTTTTATTTATCAATTCTTTTAATATTTATGCCTAAAAATGTTTCTCATCAACTCCTTTCGATCGCCTTGCACAATTTAATGCATTATTTAGTAACGACCACATCTACTTTGTTAAGTGGAATATTAAAAAGGTACATGATTTAAGCGATAAATATTGTTAAGATAAAAAAGTGATTACGCATATAACGATTCATCATCCGGGCATACACGATATTGACAAAAGATCTGATCTTTCAGTCTGAAATAAAATAGAAAATATTGAATAAATTTTTTTCTAATATATATATATATATTTTCATTTATTTTTATTAAACTATAGTTGGATTCTATTCTCTATTTAAATCTTTCATAAAAGAAATAAAACTTTAAAAAAATTATCAATTTATTTTTTAAAGTAAAATGGACATATCATAGATCGGAAGAACAGCCTGTATCTGTGTATCCTTGATATATGTTTGCTGTTCGATATTAAAAGAAGAGTAACTGTTTTGATGCATGCTTTCAAATAGATAAATTCTTTATTTTACGTAGAAAGTAAATACTGTTACAATTTGTAATTAACGATTTCATTTTCTTCGACTTCTCCAAAATCTTCTTTTTTCCAGATTCATTTCCGAGGTAATTAACTTGAAAGGAAACTTATTGGACTCTTTATAAAATTAAATGAACGTCAAGGATTAAATCTTGATAATACTCATTTCTTTTTTCATTTAATTCTTCTAGATCAGTGTTATTAAATTAAATTTTTAATTTTCTTGCTATATTAACTTATTTATCAATTTGTTTTAATCGAGATTTAAAAGTGTTTACTCATAATTTTAGATCGTCGTAAAAGAGATTCTATGCATTTTATTATGATTTTTGAAAAAAATCGTATTAGAGAGATTTGTTAAGAGTTTTATATTCATTAACTTGGAAATTTCATTAATTTAATTTTAACATTCATTGCTTATGTGAAAAAATATTTTTAAAAAAAAGTTATTTTAATGGAAAATTAATTGTTATTGTGATTATTTGTTATTGTGGCTCTTGTTATATTGACTATATTTTTTATTATTGTGATTAACACTTTTTATATGGTGATATAAATTTATTTTTTAAATTTTTTATGAGTGTGGGGGATTAAATAGTAGATTAAATAAATATATGATAGTTTGATATCACGATGAAAATTCGAAAATCAAAAGAGTACAGGGAAGAAATTTTGTTGGAATGCCATCTAAATTAAAGCATAATAAACTTTAAAAAATTATTAAAATATTTAATATTGAACTTCGAATATAATTTCGTTTTGTGTACGAAAAAAATTTATTTTAATTAAATTCAATTATTGAATCCAAAATTGTTTTAATTTTTAAATAGTATATGCATCATTGGATGATGGCTGAGAGAATAGTGTTCTGATGTTTGTAGTGGTTCCGAATCCACTTTAAACCGTAGGCCACACTCTAACATGGCTGTAGGACTGACAACCCTACCCCGTAAGGAAAAAATGCATCTCTTGTATCGAAAACTGTCAATAGGCAGATAGCCTCGGCCCACCATCGGGCTGTTGCGTCATTTATGATGATATGCATCATTCAGGCTATATATTTTGCAATTTGGTATGTTTTTCTATCCTGTTGGATTCAATTAAATTTTTGTATGATTTTACTATTGCAGAAATCAATAACAGTTTACTTATAACTTGAATATGATCCAACTTTGCTTTTCCTTACTTTTGGAAATTTTATAAATACCTAAAACTACTAGAAATGAGTGCCTCAATAGCATACATTTTATGCTGATCGGATTGTAAAAGTATCGTATATGTCTATATTATAGTTTAGAACGATATAATATTAACAATTTTACTGGTAGTTGGATCTGTAAATTATTATTACTAAAGAATGGAACTTTGAACTAAATCTTAAAGATGGGATTTTGAATTCCCGTTGCCCTAACAGTACTTACAGCTTAAAAAATAATTATTGAAAGAAAATACCGTAATTCTTTAACTATAAAACGTTGATTACAGGCAGGAATTACGGTAAGAAACATATTTTGTTATATCTTATCATATCTTTTTTTAATCTTATCTTTAAAGAACTGTAAAACACATCATTAGTCAAGAATGAATAAGTAAGAAGATATTCATAGTAAGAGTGCATTCCAAAAATTTGCCTTAATTACTAATTAAAAGTTTTTATATAAAATATTACAGTTTCCAATTCATCCATAGGTAGATTTCATACAAAAAGTAATGACGAAACTCCCACTCACTGCTAAAGCACCCCCCTCCAACCTCCCGTGGCGTTCAGGATAAATGGTCAGTAGGCCTCGAGATTCTCACCCGAGATGTACTGAGCAACCTGCCTTCCCTCTGAGAAACGTTTACTTTGTAATCTCTCATCCAGAGTTGAATTATATTTAACACAACTCTGCGTATTTGTTGGCCTACAGATTCTGACACGGAGAGAAAGTAACTTTCGCGCAACCTGCGCGTACCTGAATGTCGGGTTTTCGGGCTTAGAAGTGGAATACTTAAACGAATCTATAATCATATGCCTTAAAATGCATTAAATATTGTCTGTGTCTAATTATATGTGTGTGGTGTTTGGGGGTGTGCAAATAAAGCTGAGTTCACCAACTTGTGCCTCGAGTATCCCAACCCAGCCACACCCAGCTACAAATTGGTTATCCAAACCTGCACACTACAATAACTAATTTTCAGTTCTGAGTGAAGCAAAATTTCCAAAATAAGGAAATGACAAATTTTTAGGCTTGAATGAGAAATAAATCTTCCTCTCGATAGGTTAAATAAAAAAAAAAAAAAAAACCTAACATTATAATATATCAGTAACTACAAAAATAAGAGTAATTGATCGCAATTTATAGACTAAACGTGAAATCCTTTGCGCTGTCTTGTATTTTGTTGTTGAGCTGGGAAAAAAATAATTTGTAGACTGAAGAAAGCCATGAGTGGGTCTTATTTAATTTTCGAAGTCTAGAAAATCTGACGTGCTATTCAGGTTTCGTGACTTGGCTTCTTAATTTGATTTGGAATGCTCGTCGAAAAAAGTTGCAGCAGTTTTTTGAAAAAAGTTTTGAAAGCTTTCATCAGATTAACAACTGATTTACATTGATAGATAGGGTTTTAATTTGTTTATTATTAAAAGATAAGAATTATTTTAAGGTAATAACCAAAAAAAATTTATAAAGGGAAATAAAAAATAATAAAATTGATAGGCTATAATAACACCAAAAAAATGTACTTTTTGTTTTACTTATCTTTTTCTCTCATAATACAAAAAAAAAAAAAAAAAAATGTAAATAATATATATTTTTTATTTTCTATTATCCTTATTTCTTTAAATTAGCTATGAAAACCTATCTACAAGTACATATCATAGTATTCTTGTACTACTTAAACAATGTAAAAAATTCTTGTACTTTTTAAACAATGCAAAAATTCTTGTTCTACTTAAACAACGTAAAAATACTTGTACTATTTAAACTATAGTACGTCAAAATTCTTGTACTATTTAAACTATGGTACGTAAAAGTTCTTGTAACTTAATGATAGCGTAGAATTCATAACAATGACGGAGAAACATTTATATGAAAAATATTATTTGTTAGGTTAATTGAAAAAAAAATATTTTTCTTAGTTTCCTTCACTTTTTAACAACGATATTAGACGACTAACAATATTAAAAACAAATAAAAATACTAAAAGCAAACAAAAAGGCAATATGTTTAAAGATATATGCATTTTATTTAACGAAAAAAAAATTTAAGAATTAATAATTAATGAGATTTTCATTTGCTACTAAGTACATGCAAATGATTTATTTTTCTGAATTAATTTGTTTGGAATCCTTATGCATTATTAAAATTTTACATGCCATTAAAGACTACCATTAACAAAACACATTAAAAAAATTTATTGCATTCCATGATAACCGAAAATCATATAAAAGTTTCTGTAAACAATCAATCCTTCAAAATTAACTTCACAGTTTCAAAGCTGTTTCATTTTTATTCATAAAAAAATAACACTAAAGTAAATAAACCTTTTGAAATAATGGAGATGCTTTTAAAACGTAATGGCTTTAGTGATACGTGCAGGAAAATTGGTTGCAGAAAAAGTAAACAAAAGAGAAAATTATTGCAGCTTTATTCACACTATTTATTCTTGAGAGCAAGAAACCAAATATTTAAAATGAACATTTACTTATCTTTACGGTGTTTAGTAACTGCTTTGTGGTTTTGAGTAAAGAAATAAGCGATAGAAGTGCAAATACAATTGTAAGAGAGTAAGTAAACAATAGAGTTTCGATTCTTTGTATGATATTTAAAAAAAAATAAGTCTTAAAGAGAATATTAAATATTTTGTTCACTTATATAGTAAAAAAGAATTTCGAGTTATTTCAACAAATACTAAAACAGTCATTTTTTCCGCTTTGTATCCATTTGCTTTATTTTTTAATTTTGCTGGGTTTCATTATTTTTAAAGAATATTTTAAAGGTTTTTCTGGAAAAATGTTTTTAAATGTTTTTATTTTTTTTAGGATTAATGAATATAGTTTGTGTTAGTCATTCAAATTTCGATTCTAATCAATGAAAAGGTGGAATGTGTGTATAACTAAAGTAAAAGAAACGAAAAAATGGTAAATCGCCATTGGGATCTGGCTTCAAAAAATCTTTTCGCCAAAGTGCACCAAGTAGCGTGTTATAATTGTAAGTGAAATGAACTGAAAACACTACGCCCGAAACCAATTATCACATTCAGCGACTAATCGCCCTATTGGCGGCAAAAAAGGAATCGCCAAATCCTAACGGCTCCTATTTTGCGATTTGGCCGAAAATATTTTCAGTATAACTATGTGAATTAAATTATATTATAAGAAAATGATTTACTGTTACTAGATATAAAAGAAAGATGCATAAATACACTAGATTAACTTCCAAAAAAGTGAGAAGTCTTTTGTGATGTTCCCAAATAGAATGCTAACAGAAGTTATTGTCCCATTTAAGAAGCAATTGTAATTACAACAATAGTTATTTAATTTAGAGTTTATTAACAATATTATTTTAAATACAATAATGTTGTTGTTGCGTAACAATAAAATATAATAGTAAAATTAGTATTACGATTATTTATAATTTTGCAAAGAACATGAGTAGTTACAACACTGTTTCAAAAGCAAAATTTCATATTTTTTCAAACAACTTTGCATAAAGTATTACTACAGTCTTCTGTACTTTAAATAGCTTACACAGTTGAAAATTAAATTTAATTAAAATATAATTAATAATAAGTATAAAATACTGCGATTTATCACATTTTTATATAAAATATTTACATTCAAACCATATCTGTGCCCAATACGTGACTTAGAGACAACCTGCGCCGTTGGTGAGCGTTAGGGCTGCGATTCAATCGGCTGGCGGCTTTGGTGTAGACACTGCTTCAAACAACGAGGAGGCCCGATGGCGTTTGGGATGTTCAGCGTTTTGCCTCTGAGTTGGACTACCTGGTGGGAGTTTCCCGGGTTTTCTCCCATACGATACGCAAATGAGGTTAATTTTTCCTGAAATTCCTCTCAGAAGGCACTGCCCTCCTTCTTCAGCGACACGGAGCAAAGTCAGACTTCTATCTACGGTTGATCCCTCACAACAGAATTTGCTCCCAACTTCCTTCTGTGAGAACACACATGCTCATAGACTTGGTCTAAATATTGTTGTTGACCAAGTGGGGTAAGAAACAACAACCATATTTAATTATTTTATTTATTTATTATATATCATTTTCTTTAATTACTAGAAAATGCTGTTATTATTTTAAATTGATATTAATTTAAAAAAAAAGAAGATATTTTGATAATTGAATGAAGAAATCTTTTTAGCATTAGTATAAGAAGCATAAATAATTCATTTCTTTTGAGGACATTAATAAAACATTGCTAATGTATTAAGCTAGATTCAATAAAGAATGACAATAATGTATAAAATATTCGATTTATTTATTATATTTAAGCTTAGAGTTTTATAAGCCTTAAGAGGTTTTTACATTATTTAATTTTTATTATCAAAAGAAATTAGGAAATGAGAATATTATACAAATATTTTTATATTATATTTAGGCTTCATGTTTATATGAATTACTTAATCATTTGTAAATGTAAATTATTACTTTTTCATACAAAATATTACGTCTTAAAAGCTTAACATGTATTTTTTTTTTTTTAGTTTACAAAATTCTGGGTTTGAAAAATAAAACAGTCTTGTAATAAATAGGAATAGAAAAAAATCTAATAAATTATTGTATATACGAAAATACCTAACTAAAAAATTTATAACACCAAAATTTCCTTATAAAACCAAACATTTTAATAACAGTCAGAAACAACGAAAGGACGGAAAAAAAGGACACTTCCTGAAAATGAATATATAATGAAAATACTTCCAAAATAGCTGCATTTAAAAAAAATTAAAACTAAACAGTCAATTGAGGTCAGCAATATAATAGAATTGGAATAATCCAATTCTCTGAACAATTTCCAAAAGATCTTTTGAAACATGATATTCTACAAACGGCTTTTGTAGAATTTGATATGATTTTCACGTCCTGTTAAACACAGAAGAAATTCAACTCTTAACACCTGTGATCAACCGGTTTTAGTGAAAACATTGTCCAATCGTTTAAATAGTAGCAATAAGAAACTTTTGTAATAGAAAATTCACTGAAAAAGAAGTTAGACAGAATTTTAGACTACTATCGACAGTTAATTTTGGAGTAGATGGTACAACGCAGAAATTTATAAATGCTATAAAGACCCAGATATTATAAAATTTATTAAAATCAACAGATTAAACTGGGCTGCTCATATATTTAGTAGGAATGATTTAGAAGACATATGCCCTTTGTCATTGTTCGACCATCTCATAGATTGTATTGGTGCCTCTGTGAGGGAACTGTTGAATGAGGGGAGGACAGTTTACGATCTATTGATGCAGCATGATCTACTGGACTTGGTTTAGGATTCTAAATCAAGGGGATAAGCAACAACAACAGGAATGATTTAAACCTTGTAAAAAGGCTCGTCTTGGCAAAAGCACAGGGACAAAGAGGTAGTTGCGATGGATAGATGCAGTTGAAAAAGATTTGTTGTACTATAGGTTAAGACATGGAGGATCATTGTCACCCAGAAGAATACATGGAAATCTCTTCAAAGAAAAGCCTTGGCCCACTCTGGGCTGTCGTGCTATTGATGATGATGATGATGTTAGTATTAGTATTTATTAGTATTAGTATTTATTATTATTAGCATTAGTATTTATTAGTATTATTATTAGTATTTATTAGTATTAGTATTAGTATTTATTAGTATTAGTATTTATTAGTATTTATTATTAGTATTAGTACATCCTTATCTAGTTAATTACATAACTAGATTAAGGATGCATATTATCTTATAGTTGTGTATTACAAAATGATATGTGTTCAGACAATTATAAAAATTATATTATATAAAAATTTGAAGCTTTATTTATTTGTCCTTTATGCAAATTTGGCATGAGCATAGGCTAGAGCCTAAGTAAAACCTAGACTACTTTAAAATTTGAATATTTCCTTTCTAACTTTTAATTTTTGTCCTGAATTCCCTCAATTTAATGGATATTTAATACATTAAATTGAGAGAATTGTTAACGTAATGGATGGATGTTAAGATGTGTTTTTACGAGTAATTTTTATTGATCCTCACCCCCTGAGCCCACAAATGGCTTGATTCGCTACTTTATCTCCAGATTTTTATAAATTAGCGTTTCCGTAAATGATCTTTTAATTACAAAAAATTATTTCTGTTCATGCGAAGTACGGGTAGGAAAAAGCCGCATGGACAGCTCGGAACACTATTGGCTAGATTAATCGTTTTTATGGACTTTTATATCAAATTTTTAATTATATCTACCAGGACTAAATTTAGAAGGAATGTACAAAAGTGTTAGATAACTTTAATCTCGAAATATTAATAATTATTTTGATATATTAGTCCATTCTCTTCATTTTCTATGCAGTTCTATGGAATATAATTTTGTCAAAATGTAAATTATTGTTATTTTATTGTATCATGTGAGCCCAGGAATATCGCATTATTCATTTGTTCACTTATAAAATTCCGAACAATTTCTAGAATTGTTCGGGATGAACTCCTCCCAAACACTATACTATTGGTTGGCAACTAAATGATTGCGGATTTTAAATAAGAAGGAAAATTCAAAATTTTTGCTTAATAATATAACTTTATTCAATTGGGTATTGTCCGTTTTGTTGATGACCTTTTGCATCTTTCAGGTAGTGTCATAATTCCATATTCATAAAACTTCTGATTTTTGGCTGGCAAAAAAATGAATTAAATGTGATTTTACATCATCAGGTCATTAAAAATTTTACCATTTAAGGAGTTCCACATGGAATGGTAATCTGAAGGCGCAAGGTCAGGTGTGATGGATGTAACAACAC
The DNA here is from genome assembly GCA_021605075.1 of Caerostris darwini. Lineage (NCBI taxonomy): Eukaryota > Metazoa > Arthropoda > Arachnida > Araneae > Araneidae > Caerostris > Caerostris darwini. Next base: position 137,717 of record BPLQ01008978.1, read on the forward strand.
ATCCCAACTTAGTTCCAATAATTTTGGAGAGTGACGATGTGCGGGGGATTGCATTAACATGCTGGAAAACAACATCCCTACAATTTGCCAATTCTTGCCATTTTTCTTGAACTGCATCGTTCAATTTGGCGAGTTGTTGAATGTACACGTATTATTCGTTTGGTTTTTTGGTGACAGTTCAAAGTGCAGAATTCCTTCATAATTCCACCAAACTGACAGCATAATTTTTTATTTATTTATTTATTAATTTTTTTTTTTTAAATCTCAGCTTTTGGTGTCGTCAGTTCATCGTGCATCTTTTCCGATTAACGTTCTTATGAACTATCCACTTTTCGTCGCCAGTTATCAGTCATTTCAGAAATGAATCAATTTCGCTGCGTTTCAGAAGCGAATCGTAGATGCTACTGCTTTGCTTCAAATGAATATTCTGAAGCTGATGAGGGATCCATAAATCGAATTTCTTGGCATAGTTACATTTTTTTAATGCATATATGCGATACATTGAGCTTCTCTGCAATCACGCGTGTTGTGCTATGATGATCTGAATCAATAATGGCCTTGATATGGGTCTCATCAACTTTAATTCATTAGACAGCCAGATCTCTGCGCATTTTTCAGTGAAAAATCACTAGAACGAAATTTGGCAAACCCATTTTGACAATACCTTTCTTTCAAGGATTCATTCCCATATACGGCACATAACTTCTTGTGTGCTTGCGATGCGTTCTTGCCTTTTCGGAAATAATACAATAAAATATGTCTGAAATGTGCATCTTATTCTTCCATTTTTAAATTGGCATAAAAGTGAAACTAAATAGCTAATAGATAAAATATTTTATTAAATTAAAGGCGGGAATCCACACAATAAGAAAACAATATAGGTAGGTGCTTTGGACACGTTGACAAAAGAAAATGATGTGCTAATACCATCTATTGATAAATTCTGCAATCACTTATCCGTATTTTATTCACTTCCCAGTATTGTTTTATGTTGCATTTCTGAATATAACAATAATTTATTTTCTCTTTATTTCTGAGGTTTCGATACAACATCGATATTAATAGAAACATCGATTAATAGTTTAATATCGATTTGTAAATATTTCAGAAAAACTATCATATTAAAAATATTTGCTAGTATATTATGCTCTAAAATTCAAATTTAATACTAATGAAGTTTCAAAACTATTTCTGAAATTATTATTTTTTGTCAAACCAAAAAGATAGATAAACGTTATAGTAAATTTTATAATGCATTGTTATTATAAAAAAATAATAAGAATGAACAAAACTTTTAAAAAATATTAATATCATAATTACAGTCCAGCACAGCTATACAAGTCTGGAGAAATTTATACTTAAATGAAGATATAAAATTCGAAATTTTAGTGAGCTGCTTCTAAGCTGCGCTTGTTATTAACTAAAAAGTTTTCGAAATAATAAAAAAAAAATGTTTTTGTTTTCATTCGAATGAACGAACATCGGAAAATAAATATTAATGGAATATCTTTAATAAAAATTATTTTAATTATAGCGACAATAGCTATTTAAATGATGGCTTTTATTTATACTTAACAGCTCAAAAATGTCTTTTTATCCCACCTTTTGTGATACTAAGAACATTAAATGAATTGCAACTATTACTTTAATTTTACTGCCCATTATTTTAATCTGCGAATTGTAATTATGTAATTATCGAAAGATGAAAAAATCCACTAATCATTATTTTACTGGAGGGAATTTTTTAAATGAAAAAAATACAATTAATTTTTTTTTCATATTAAAAAAAGCAAAAGCTTTAAATAATACGAAAAGTTTAATGTTAAATATTATCTTTACATATAATTTTTTTTTCACAAAGACAAAAAAATACCTTTTTTTGTGTGTGTGTTTTCGAACCAAAATAGAAAATCAGAAATTTAATTCTGAAAGAAATTTGAAGCGAATAATAATGAAATATTAAGATATCAATAAAAAATAAAATAAAAGTAATAAAATATAAAAGATAACATTTAATTTTATAAAAAGGCACGTGAAAGAAATTTAAATAAACGAATAAGAACAGCTCGTGATAAAAATTTTTAAAAGATAACCAATAAGAAATGTTAAAAGTAGGCAAGGAAACGAAAAATTGATCAAGGACATGAAAATAATTGATTTAGGAAACCCCGTTCCTCAAAACAATGCCCACACATTTCTGGGTAATTTTAATAATTGTAAATGGAGGTAAATTTCACAGTTGAAAATTTTAATAATTTATTTAACTTTACAATTTTATAAATAAAAAGCACGTGAAAGTAATTTTAAAAAAATGATTAAAAATTATATAGAATTCCAAACGACTTCATAAAAAAGCACATGAAACAAACACTCTTATCAAGAGTTTTGGATACATTTAAATTTATATTACAACGAATAAAGAAATGATGATTATAAAATATGCTAATGACGAAAATATATTTTTTTCAAAATTTATTAGTTTTATTTAACACAGCAGTTTCAGAAAAAAATTATTACAAATTCTGTTAACAAAGTATAAATTTAATTTTACATATACAATTTCAATTAATTTAACATATACAATGATATAATTACAAAGTATCAAGCCCTTGCAGGTTTGAAGATGCATTTAAGCATTTTTACAATAACAGATCTTTAAAATCAATTCAGCTAAGAATCTTATAATGATAAAAACATTTCATAATAAAACAAATTATTTAAAATGACATTTCTACATTTTTTAAGAGTTATCAGCATCGTGCTTTACAATTAAATTTGTTTAAAAATATAAATAAGCATATTCCATTTTTACAATTAAAATAAATTGAGTTCTACTTAATTTGAATGAATATATACAAGATTCCAATATTAATGCTGTAGATCAGGGGTGGCCAACCCACGGCACGCGTGTAACGCCTTAATGTTCCTTCCAACCAGTAAGATTTATTACACGTTTACAAAATATAGTTATTTTATAATCAAAGTAGTGAAAAAAAATGTATTAAAAAAATACAATATTTGTATATCCATTACATTCCAAAATTAACTGTCAAAATTATGAGAAAAAATTAAATTTGATTTTAAATAATATTCTTGCGAATAAATATTGTCTGTTTTAGTTATGATTTTACAGTTATGAGTTCGCAGGGTAATTAAATTATATTTTGCGAACTCATGATGAGCGTACATTTTTGGAACATCTAATATAACAGATTTTATGTTTCACTTTAAGTGACCTCAGTCGTAATGCCCATCACTAGATATTTGTGAAATCTAGCATAAAAAGTTTTTAGAGCATTTGGTTCAACTTACACCTGAGAAATGTTTTTTTTATTTTTTTTTCAAAACTGAAACTGACCAAACCCAAACACGTTCAAACGTAACGGACTCTAACCTGCAACACCAATTACAATCTGCACATACTTAATTTTCGATCGATTTGCAAAAGCTAAATAGAGAGTGGAGAAAAAATATCGCACTAGTAAAATAAATATATTTTAATGATTTCATTTTTTTATTTCATTATATTTATATATTTCTTATATTTCATTTTCAGGTACATTTATATATAATATTTCTTTACATTGTGCGTTTAGTATCATTAATTTATATTATCTATGTTTTCATGTAAGAATAATAGTAAACACAATGATAATAATTGATTACGTTTCAATTTTTCACTTCAAAATAATGTCTATAGTGTGTCTAAATCTGATATGGGGATATATAATTTCATATACAGCCCACGGAGTTAGGATGCATTTCCAAAGTGACCCGCAAGATCATTTGGGTTGACCATCCCTGCTATAGATGTTTAAAAGGCACGCATAAATATTTTGTAAAAACAGAAAAAAACATTTTTCACAATGAAGAAATAAAAAAAAAAAATTTTAAGTAAATTTTTTTCCCAAACATATGATATTTTAGCTAGACAATCATGTTAGCTTATCATCGCAAGTCAGCTTCCCATTTTTTGTCTTTCATGAAACAGCTTAAATTTAGTGCTAACTTTTTTTAACCACTTTTATTTAAAACTTTTCTGATAACAGTTCTTTTGCATTTATCTTCTTAACTGTGTGTGTGCTGAATATTTTGGAACAGTTGACTTTGCATTTCACACTACGAAAAACATTTTTGATATAAATTCTCAGTATCAAGATTAAATGTCAAGTTATTCAAGTAATTATTTTTATTTATGCTTTTAAAGATAATTTTTACGGATTGTACGATTTTTTCCTAATACGAGTCTGCTTAAGCACCATCAAAGCAAAAATTTAATGGACACCTTTTAAATCATTAACATGAACTATGAGTTCTCCAGAAAATAATAACTATTTATTTGCTTAAATGCAGCTTACATTTAGCACTGTTTACGTCTGAATTTTAAAAAGGTAATATTTTTTAACAAACTTTTTTTTAATTACGTCGAAGACTGGGTCGTATTAACATTTCTCTGTGAACAGCCCAAAGTTGACTGCACCGACGAATGCTGTTACTCACTTAGCATTACCCAGGAAAAACGTGTAGCCTGAACATATGCTGCGGACGCGAGTAACACTACCCCCACAACACTCTACGATCATATTAGACCGCGACCTACTATCTAATATGATCGTAGATCCCGGTTTAAATGGATTCAGAATAATAGATTCAGTTTCTTAAAAGGAGTTGTAGATTCAGTTTCTTTTGGATGATTTCAATTTAGAACCACTACAAGCATCCATGACACCGCCGGGACTCAAACCCGAAACCTGCGGTACCGAGAGCCAGAGCGCTAGCCACTCGGCCATCAGGAAATTTTTTAGCAATCTTTAAAATTTCTTTTTTTATTTATTTATGTATTTATTTATTTATTTTACAATATAATAGAAATAAGTAGAAAACCGAAAATATAGGTGGGGTTGTTGTTAAGTTTAAATAATTTCTTTTATTCACACTTAACCCCCTTACCTAGGTTTCAAGATTTATTATACAATATAACATACCTTAATAGTAATATATATCACGTTTTAATATACAGTTTCTACTAGAATGTTAGTCATTATTTTTTTTTAATTAACTAAAATTAACACGTTTTTGAGTTGAAGAACAAATAGCATTATTTAATAAGGCACTCAGTCTTATTAAGTTGTATATAGGTATTTTTAATGGCTTTATATTATAAAGTTATTGATAGTAATTCGTTGCTCATAGTAAGGTAAATTTTTCATTGAACATATTCCATGCTTACGTACTTTTCTTTTCTTTACTCTACACCTTCCCCTTCGTACCTAGTGCTATGTAGCCCCTATCAATTAGAAAGGTGAATGTGAAACATAGATGAACCTCATGAATACCATGAACAGCCCACCGACGGACATCAAGAAACGGAAAAAACCTTCCGGGGAGACTTTTAGGGGTAACTGTCCCGCAAATGCGTGTCGTATGGTAGAAAAGATTTGATATGTTTGTAGTTACGGCTTTCAGAAACTAGAAGACTTGATGTTGATTGTGACAATAGGGGGTCCTGATGGCCGAGTGGCTAGCGCTCTGGCGCTCGGTACCACAGGTGTTGGGTTCAGATCTCGGCGTTGCCATGGGTGTTTGCTGTGGTTCGGAATCCACTTTAAACCGTAGGTCCAGGTCCTAACAGGATCGTAGAGCGTTGCGGGGGCATTGTTACTTCGCGTTCGTGGCTTATATCCAAGTTACACGCGCCCCCGGGTAGTGCAAAGTGGGTAACGTCAGTGCAGCCCTTATGGCATAAAAAGAACACGGTCTATTTGCCAGCTGCATTAGAAAAAAAAAATTGTGACGATATGTAAAGCATCTTATATCGATTGCCATGTCCCGTTCCTTAATTAGGCTGAAAATAAGGTATTAAAATAATTTTATAATATGTGTAGAACTCTTCTTCTTAAACACACAGTTTGCTACAGGCCAAGGCTGTCTCAGCAAGTTTCCTCCGTCTGACCCAATCCGGTGCAATATCCCGCCATCGGTTAACTCCAATTAACTTTAGGTCCTTTTCAACACCATCAATCCACCTAATGGGTTCTCTTCCTCTTCGTCTTATTCTCGAAAAGGTTATTTTTTTTTGGTTGGAAATCAATGTCATACGGAATCACATCTGCACAATAGTGTAACATGTTATCGAAACATTTTAATTTGGTTTGTAGCTCTGCAGTCGGTTTTTACTTTTTTTCATTTAAAATCATCAATTTTAGAATTGACAGAAAGTAACGTATATTATTTTTTAAATAATTATTCACCATATTATTATTTTAAAATTATCATTCATGATATTATTTTTTAAAATAATTATCCACATTTTCCTATTTAAATAAATATCAATTACGTGTTTTTTTTATAACTGACAAATAAATTATTTAAATTTTTATATTCATCTATTTTTAAATTCACATATGTATGTCATCTTATGCAACAAATCATTACAAGAAAATGAAATAAAATATAAAGCTACATAAAAAAAAAAATTAAAAAAACTTTATTAAAAAATAAAACTTTTCAGTATTGAAAAAAAAAATTTTTTTTTTTCTAGTGAAACATAATCTGCAGTAAGACATTAAGTTAAATAACCCGTGAATGTATTTGCAGTCATGAAAGACATGTGTATCTCTTGTTTGTAAGTAAGATAAAAATATAAAGAAAAATAAATAAATAAATATTATTCTCATTACGATTTGATGATACTTTGAATAATGATATTCAAAAAAGGGTCCCATACTTATTGCTGCGCTAAAAATCAGCCTTTTCTTCTGTCTATTCAAACAATGTTGAAAAAATAGAATGTAATGGAAATGGAAATGAAATCTTAAAAGTGATTTTTTTTTTCTTTATTTAAAATCATTTTTAGGATTGACAAAAAGTAACATATAATATTTTTTAACTAATTATCCAAGTAATCCTATTTAAATAATTATCAATTGGGTGCTTTTTTATAAGTAATAAACTAATTATTTATACTTTGAAACTCCTATAAGGACGGCTTGTTGTGTAGCAAATCGTTATACGAGAATGTAATAAAATGTAATAATAAAATGTAAAGCTACATAAAAATAAAAATTTAAAAAAATAATAATAAGGCTTTTCAGCATTAAAAAAAAAAAAAATTATAGTGAAATATAATATACAGTAAGACATCGAGTTAAATAACCCGTGAATATATTTGCTGTCATGAAAGACATTTGTATCTCTTGTTTGTAAGTAGATAAAAAAAAATAAATAAAATAAAAAAAAAGAAAGCAAGAAAGAAAGGAAAAAATAAATAAATAGATGTTATTCTCATTACGATTTGATGATTCTTTGAATTGATGATATTCAAAAAAGCTTCCCATACTTATTGCTGCGATAAAAATCAGCCTTTTCTTCTCTCTGAGAAAAAACTAGAATGGAATGGACAAAAATACACATAATAAATGAAATAAAGGAACGCACACTCCGTCATCCAAATGACGCTTCCGGTGCCTCTCGTTAGGTGGCGCGCATCGATGCTGCCAGATTCATTCTTGACTCTTCCGAGAGGAGGATGGGGAGAAATATTGAATTGCAGACGATCGCGTTCCACTATCGCGAGTAGGTGTAAATCCGCTGGGGTTGGCCAAAAAACTCCACAAAGTCTCTTATTCGGTGGGATATTTGTTATCATGTAGAGACCTTGCATGATGATATGGTCCATGGATTTTCGCGCTTTGACTTTGTTGTGGACTTTGCAAATATTTGTGTTGATCCTTCCTTCGCTGTGGGGACCGTGCGCTGTTGAGTCGGGTAAGTCCACGTTTTTTCATATGTATACTTTAAGAAAGTTCCCCCTTTTCGAAGTTCCAGTAGTTTTGCGCTTTGTGCCGTCCGGTGGGAAGTTTGCGGAAAATTCACATGGGATGCAGTTTTATATGAAATACATTGTATAAAAATCCTTCCTTTGGAAATGTAAGCGATTATTTTTGATAGATATTTAATAAAAATATTTAAGGGATTATCTGTAAAATAAATTTTATTCACATAAAGGTCTGCATATTCATTTAAATCACATTTCATGCATGGTTTTTTTTGAATAAAATTGTATGTTGAAAATTCAAGAATGAATTATGTGCAAAAAGTGTTTTTTGCAGTTTTGTTCTAAAATGAATAGCTTAACATTTATTACCAAACAGAAATATTTAATAATCTATTGAATATCTACTAGACTAAATGTACAACTATTGACTGAAGTATATACAAACTCTAATTAACTTAACGTCATAATTTGTATAACAATTCTGCATATATCTATACTTTATTTGGAGCGTTATTTATTTTTTTTAGAAATAAAGGATTAGAATATCATTTTATATTTAGGGCTTCCAGAAAAGTTTCTGTCTGTATTAAAATGGTTTTATTAAATTTTTTATTTTATTAAAAATTAGATGAAGTGCATTTGCACATAAGAACGTACATAAAAATACTCTGTTTGAAAAAAAAATTATAATATAATGGGAACCCAACTGAAGAATATTTTATTTTTACCAAGATAGGATAACTGAAAGAATATTTAGATTTTCAATCGAAATGTATACTAAAACATTTTTGTAGTATTATTTTTGTGTATGTGCTTTAATAATTTTCATTTCAACTACAGGCAATTTATTAAAGTCTAGATTTAAATAATCTATACTATATTTTATAACTATCTCAGCCAACTATAACAACTTCATGAGAAAAAAATTGAATTACATGGAAATTATTCTATGTTCTTGTATACATTAATTAAGCAATGATTTCTATTTATTAATTTTAAGGTATATAATTGAATTTATTGTATCTAGAAGGTTTTCTAACCTAAACATCCATTATTGAGTTTAATAGCGTACTGCTGTGAAAATATGGTAAAACTGCGAATAAAATTTGATTAACTAACCTAAACATCCATTATTGAGTTTAATAGCGTACTGTTGTGAAAATATGGTAAAACTGCGAATAAAATGTGATTAATTTTTGAGAGGTTTTCAATAGAAACAAAAATATGATAATTTAAAAAATATTATCAAGCATATTTAAAAGTCTTTATTAATTTTAAATAGATTAATAAAGATGTTTAAAAATGTTAATAAAATTCAAGATAATAAGATAATTAAGATTTAAGATAATTTTCGATAATTATCTTACGATTCATTTTCTGTTCATTTATTTTCATATAATAAATAGACTTCAGTTTTACTTGACAGACTTTAATAATTTACTTAATTACTTACTAACTTACTTATTAATTAACTTACAATTTTACTTAATAATTTTAATAATAAACTTTATTTTACAGAATAAAATCTTTTTTAAACTCTAAAAACCATAATAAAATCCAATGTTGCATTCTTATAAATTCATTTAAAAATTCAAGAACGGTATTCAAAATCTTATTAGTTAAATAACTCTTACACCATGACACAAATTGAAACGTTCACTTTGATATTATTGAAGCAAACAATAACACTTTCTTAACATTTTGAAAGATTCCTAATATAAGACTTGAACTGCCTGAAACTCTAATGGTTATTTGACGAATGAAATCGCAGAAAGCAAATCGAGTGAGATAAGAGAGAAGAATGAAAGAGTTGGCGCGAGAGGAAGGGAAAGAGTTGACTCTCCTGAGAGTAGGAGGAAGTTAGTAAAAGAGAAGAACTATAGAAACGATTTTCCAGAAACAATACTGGACGTTGCATAATGTATGAAAATTTAAAACGTTTTCGTTTAACGTATTTAGAGATCGGATAAAGGCTGGGTTCTTTGTATTCTACTGAATCTGGCTTTTGAATAGTGTGTGAAACCTTGGAAATTAAGCTCGTTTATTTGCAAGTTAATGATAAATGACTTGTAAAACATTTGTAATTTGAAATTCAAATTGAGAGAGGTATTTTATTTTATTTAAGTACTAATTATAAAACACTGTAGGGATATATTTATGAAAATTTTGTATTCAATTGAAATTTATTTTATAGTCTTCTGGGACAACATTAGATGAATAATTTTCACAGAAAAGAAAACTGTTTTGACAATTTATTTAAAAGTATTTGTTTAAATGATTTGTTCAAAATCGTTTATCAATTTCATTTAAATAATCTGGTGCAAATAAATTCTTATATTTATGTACATTTTAAGGCATTAACCATTTTATTTATTTATCAGTATCTGAAAAAGCATTTTATTATCGGTATTATTATTTATTAAGTATTTTTATTTATCATTATCTGAAATGTATCAATTTAGTTTATGGTCTTTTGGGACAACATTAGATAAGTGTCTGTCAGTTTAAAAAAATTTGTTGTATTTGTTTAAATGAATAGTTCAAAAACTTTTACTTATTTCATTTAAATAATATCAACGAAATAAATTCGTACATTTAAGTTCACTTTTAGGGCTTTCTATTTTTTTTTATTTATCTGTATCTCAAAAACTTGAATTTAATAAATTTTAAAAATATATAAAATCCTTTAACTGGATCCATAACTGAAAAAAAAGATGGAAGTGCAACTAACGATTGATTTCTATTTTGAACAATAATATAAAACTACATAAAATGTTAAATTTATTTTGTATAACATTCTTATCCAAGCAATGCAGTTAAATAATACATTTGTAATAAACTAGCAAATCTTAAATATTTTATCACACATTATATAATTAGTTTGTATCAAGACATTTACAAACAGGCATTAAACAACTAAGAAAAATTCGAACGTAACAAATTTACCTTTAAATTTAAAAAAAATGTTTGAATTATTTTCCATAAAGATAAAAATTTAAACAAATTATTTGTTACGTATTTTATGATATGATACTTTAATGACTAAAAGCATGAATTTTGTACTTATTGCTTAAAAACATAATTACGTGAAAAATTATTTTTCTAAAAATAAATGTACAATCCAATTATTTATAGGTTTGTAAAATACATTTTTAAGAAATCTGCAGTTTACAGTTAATAAGGAAAAATTTGCTTTCAAAACTTAAAGTAAAACATTAGTTTCCAAATATATAAATCCATATAATAAAGTGCAAATTAAGAATGCACAAATATAAATGAAGTCAAAATAAAAAAGAAAATAATTTTTAAAGCTTGCTATTTAATTTAAATTACTATTACAATCTGTTTAACTTACGACGCTAAAATATGGACATTATTTATGAGGAAAAATATCTTTGGCGGTAGAACTATCTGTAAGACAGCACATTTTCTGTTCATTTGTTATTTTTTGAATTATTAATATGTTTAGTAAATTTAAAACAGCAATTTGTTATTGTTATCATTAATTATAGAGTTGTTCAAAATTAAAAATATCAAATTAAAAATAATTAATCGTTAAATTTGTTTTAAAATATTATGCTGTTTAAAGTTATATAAAACTTCCATAAAGTCAATTGTTTATGAAAGTAATATTTAGAGAAAGAAAAATAATACTATGAATAAAATAAAAATATGTAAAATGGTTAAAAAAAATAACTGTAAATTAAAATAAATTTTTTTTTAAATTATTTATCAGCATACAATCTAATAATATTATTAATACATCAAAAACGATATATTTGATTAATTCATAATCTATTTCATAAATTTAATCATGCTCATAACTTCATTACGGTAGTTTTTTATAATAATAAATAAAAATGATATCGCATAAATCAGTTGCTTATGAAAGTAATCCTTAAAGAAAGAAAAATAATACTGTGAATAAAAGAAATATATGAAAAATAATTTTAAAAATAGCGATATATTAAAATAATATTTCTTTTTATTTATTTCTCAGCATACAATACTAATAATTTCGTAGTAATAGTAGTTCTTTATAATAATAAATAAAAATGATATCGCAATAATTTATTTAATAAAAGTAATCCTTAAAGAAAGAAAATTAGTACTACGAATAAAAGAAAAATATGAAAAATTGTTTTAAAAATAGTTATATATTAAAATAAAATTTGTTTTAACTTATTCCTCAGCACACAATAACAATAATTTCGTAGTAATAATAGTTCTTTATAATAATAAATAAAAATGATATCGCAAGAATTTATTTAATGGAAGTTATCTTTAGAGAAAGAAAAATAATACTATGAATAAAAGAAAAATATGAAAAATAGTTAAAAAATAACTTATTAAAATAAATTTATTTTTATTTATTTCTCAGCTTACAATAATAATAATGTTATGAATATATCAAAAACGATAGATTTCATAGGACCATAATCTATTTCACAAACTTAATGATGTTCATAACTTTAGCACGGTAGTTTTTATTATAACAAATAAAAATGATATCGCATGAATGTTAAATTTATGGCAAGGAATTTTATTTGGATATAAGTATTTTATGTCAAAAAATAAACAAATAACTAAAATAAAAATTGGAAATATAAGCCAAAAATATAAATTCTGAAATGGTAAATATGTGTTAAAGTAAATACTTGAGATATAAATTACTATTAAAATTGCATGAGAACAAAAAATCAAATACAATACCGTGCAATGATTTATTTTTATATATTCATATTTTTTAGAAAAATTCATTTAGTCTTTTAACAAACTCTGGAAAATTCTTTACAATATAATGCAAACGAGTAAATTACTTCTGATAACCTTCGAGTATAAATAACTTCTAAAAACAATTAATAACTAAATATACCTTTTATAATATATTTCATAACCGTAATTAAACCGTAATTATTCAAAGTTATCGTAAACGAAAAGTCAAATCGAAGCAATTTAATTGTTAATAATATGCGTTTTATATTTGAATTGTTAGTTTCATATAAATTAGAATCAGTGATTTAATAACACATTTAAAAAAATTATGTATTGTAATGTGAAGAAACTACACTACTTCAAAATTTGTTATCCATTTTAATTTAAAATCCTTTTTTAAAAATTTTGTTTGAGTGTTGAATTTAACTAATTATTAATTAATTTAATGAATACCAATTTACTATATTTGCAGTTAAAAACATATTTTTTTACAAGCTAACTTTAGAGCAAAGATAAGCATATAGTTTGATAGTTAGCAAACTTCAAAATGTATATTTTGTACATCATCGCTTAAAAAATATTTTTTGGTTTTTTGGTTTTGTTACGTTATTTAGTGTTAATGGGAACACCATACGTTCGATATTTTCCCCATTTTTCCATTATTAGTAGCACATTTCGGGATCTGTGCTCATAGTTTTGAGCAATAAAACTCATTAAAACAAGCTAACTTTAAAACGTTTGTGTAATATTTTTCGTAATAATTTTCACTTTATGCGGAAAATAGAGACTGAAATTTTAATCTTAATGATTGCAATATTTTAACTGAAACTCCGGTATGAATTTTTAAATCAAAATATATCGATGATAAGAGAAGTAATTAAGATTTGATTCGTAGCATTTTGGATAAATTTATCGTCAGTTATTTTGATAAAAGTTTATTTTATATAGTTGTAGGTTTCCATGAAAAAAGGCGAATTATACAGACGTTGCTGAAGGACTACAGTTTTATGATCAATATGCATATTTTTAAGTGTCGTTTTCATAGTGAATTATTTTGGAAACATTTATTAGTTATTAAATGCGTAATAATAAAAAGAGAACTCTGCTATTAATTTAAATCATGTAATTAAATATTAAATTAAGCATTAAAAATTATTTTAAATATGTTCTTTTTAAATATTCCATGCATACTTATCTAAAATTTAATTTAATTTTATGTACTTATAACTAAAAATCTACATAAACTCCAAAATTTTGTTAAAGGGTAGAAATCCCCAGTTTTTTTTAAAAATTAAACTAAGAATTTTATTGTTATTACTTTTTTCTATCAGGAAAATTAATGGTTTAAAAAATAATAGCTTGTTTTTTATAAATAGATAATATTTTATTTCACATTATCAGTATTTTATTTCAAGGAAAAATTAAATTTGAATACCATTTGTTTAACTAACACGTGGTGCATTATTCAATGTTGACTTATTAATTAATTATTTAACTATTATTTATTAATTATTTAATTATTTTTATTATTTATTATTATTTAATTAATATACTTTTAAACGAGTTTTGAAAGTAGATTTTATAATAGTCACAAATAATACAAACAGGAGATTCGAAATTGACAAATAGCAGTCATTACAATGACAGTTATAATGATACATGTTAATATGACCGTATTAATAATAGGGCTGATTGAAGGGAGATCTTCCTGATTTTCTCTTATACTTGAACAATACAAATAATGCTATTTCTAAAGTCCTGTCTGAAGATTGAGACTCTGATATAGAATTTGGAATACGAGGTCATTAATATAAAATAAATCATTTTATTGTTGCAATAACTGATTTGAATAACAACATCAACAAGAAAAATTGCTTACTACTTTTTAAATTTAATAATCAAATATATTCTCAAACTAAGTAATTCACTACGGCCAATTTAAGAAAAACCACAAAAGATAAATTTAATTTTTAATTTATGTCAGTAAACTTATGCATCCTGTATGCCCAAATTTTTAACTAATTTGTGATATCTTTACAACTTCTACCTTCATTTCCATTCTTACTTCTACATACAAAGGATCTTGGGCAAGTTTAGTAAAATAAAAGTAAAAGAAAGCCCATCCTCCGTGGGACATGTAAGCAATTATACCAGAGGTGTATAGTTACATTGCACTTAGGATTCTTTTTCCAATCTAGGAAAGTCCTTTTTTGCCTTCACTGATTAAATCTAATCAAATACTCTTCCTTCTCAGAGCACTTGATAAGTAAATTGCATACCACTTAAACAAAAAACTGCTTTCGCAACCAAATGCAATTCGAAATTTATAATGTACAATATTTTGATAAAAAATATTGAAATTGGAGAAAAAATCTATTTTTATATTTACGGCAAAACCTTAAATTAAAAAAAATAATAATATTTTCATTTATTTTTTAAAGATGTAAAACGTTTTTTGTTCTTAAAAATTGCATGTAATTTCTTTTTCTATTTTTAAATAATAAATGCTAACATGTTTTGAGTAAAAAATATCAAGTAAGAATTAATTTATTTAATGAATATAATTTTTTTTTCCTAAAACATATTTGTAAATTAGAAATGTTATATAAATTTAAAATAATACAAAATTTTAAAGTCGTACAGAATGTACTATCGAAATGTATAAAATTAAAAAAATGTACAAGTATTTACTAAATTTTCAACTATAAATTGTTGCAGTCATTCAATTTATGTTAATATAGTTGACAAACAATTAAAAAGAAATAATTTATGTATCAAATTTTTTAATAAACAAATGCTCTATAAATATGCAACGAATTTATTAATATTAAAAATTTTGTAATAAACAAGCTACAAAAATTATTTATTTACTGTTTGCTCTTTTCTACACATAAATAAATACGAAAAATTATATAATTTAAATGATTATGCATCATATTTCTCTCATCATAGACCCACACTATCTATTAATAAAACCAAAAACTTCACAAGATAATTTTCTATAATACTTAACAAAATTTAAAGAAGTGCAAATATTCTAGATGCTAACGATTCTTTATTTGCTTACTAAATAATTTTTGTATTTAAATTGTTCATCTTAATTTGTACAAATATCAAGAAAGCTACATTCTCTTTACTAAAAAGAATCACCTTTTATATTGACTGATTTGAAATTCTTAGTTTAAAACAATAAATACAATAAAAAAAGACAGCCAATAAAAAAAATCTTGATAGTCTTTATCTCAAAATATTTCATATACTTTACTATCAATTCAAGACAAATAATTTTTTTATGTATTAATCTCCTTATAGTTATATGAATGTTACTTAAGTATTTTTTGTAAGTGTAAACACAAAAAATGCTTAATAATTCATTAAAATCACATAAATTAAAAAATCCTGCATTAGAAATAAGGTGGTATCTTACTATACTTCCGCTTTGGAATAAGTCCTACATAGATGTGAAAAAATTTGTTCGATATACGATCTTTATTTTGAGTACGACACGCATGAGTCAAAATCTTCTCCAAATTGATGGATGTCAAAACTTTTGCAAAGAAGTACAATATCAAGTCCAAAGAAACAGTAAAAGCGTTGTCTAGAATGATCAGCAAATGTCACAATTTCGAACAATTTGAGGTGAAGGCAAAAGTAAAGATCTTTCGTCAGAATTTTAGAAAACTTCATATGTAAGATCCGAAGTAGGGAAAAGAGATATAAAAAAATGTTACATTTAATAAATTTTCATTTATTAAATTAATAATAACAATACGACTTTTATCACAGAAATGAAAAAAGTCCTAAGATAATTTTTCCCTTTATTTTCATATGGGAAAAATTTGCTTGGTATAAATTCAACAACCTGGAATATATTAAGGACACACACCAAGAAACTATTATAATTATTATCATTTACAATTAAAAGTAATTTAATTACAATAAGAATAATTTATTTATTACCCCTAAATCCTAGTCCAGTTATTATGATCGCATTCTAGAATGTATGGGAACTTGAATATACTTCTCTCACTTGACATACGACTAAAATACAGCTTGTGTTAATGTGCTTTCAATTTACCAACAACTAGTTCAATTTTTCCACAGTTCTCTGATCTTCCGATTTTAGAAAGTTGAAGAGAAAAATTCTGAAGATTTATCCTAAACTACCAAAATTGTAAAAAGCAATTATGAATTTTTGATTATAAATAATTTTTCGATTTAATTAATTTTTTGGGATTAATATTTTAAGTTTATTCCTAATTATCATAAGCAACCAAAACTTTCAAGCAAGTTTACTTTCCCTAAATGCATTTCCCAAATTTTTCTATTGTTTTTCCCTCTTTGAAGAAAGTATTTATTAAGAATAGCATTTCAGGTTGGATTACAGAAGTTGGATCTTTTGAAACTGACATCTACTTTTTCAATATCTGATTCAGTTACATTTTCTTTACTTTTTCTCCTTTTTTTTTTCTCTTTTTAACTTTTTCTATTAACAGTGGTGTTAATTATTGGATTAAATAGGCTTGGATTTTGTTATCGATGGTTACAGTAACTGCTTTCGATAAACGAGGAGATTCGATAACGAAAAGTGTGGAAGTTTTACACATAGATTACTGCCTGGTGAGAGTGTTGCAAGTTTTCTCTCATCGAAGCATAAATATCGAACAGTTACTCAACAAAATTTTTCCCATAATGATTTTTTTTCAAATTAGATTTTATTGTGTTGAATTATGTGTTTTGAATACATTAAAACTTCAATTTCTTCTCACTTTCCAATTTGTAAATTCAAAAAATTTCTTTTAATCAGTTGGTTGAGTAATGTAGGCTACAAGACAAATATCTTGCTCACTTAATAGAATTCAGTCATAATTTTGCAGAATAAAAAACGAAATTTAATAGTACAAAATTTTGTTTTCGTAGTTTGCAAATGCCTTTTGACTAACAAAGATAGTTAAGTACCAATTTATTGTAAGTTTCGATGAATATTTTCTGTACTCACTAACATCCGTTATACTATGAATGTAAATCTTATTGTCTTTGAAAGATTAAAATACTTACTGTCTTTATCCTATTTCCGTAAAACGAGGTCATATTGAGCAAAGCAAATATAAGATCTTGCCATTATGTCTTCAATGGGCTTATGCAGAGGTTCAGATGTCTTTAATTTCAGAAATAAGAAGATTAGATGGCAACTGTGACAACATGTATAAAGCATCTGTCACAGAAAAGTTAGGTTGGCTGATGGGGTTTTTCTGCCATACGACAAACAAATAGGTATTTATCCAAAAAATTCCTTTCAGAAGACAATGTCCTTTGCTTCGTTGGTTGATGAGAAGTTGGTTGTAGATATCGTTGGATCACGAAGCTTACCAATGTTTAACAAAATAAATGTGGTTAACACCTTTTGATTAGTTTAAAGTAAAAGTAAGAAACTTATCAATTAGGATTTGATAAACAGATTTCAATAAATATTGTCAACATATTTCCTAAAGTATATGAGATATTTGAAATTTAAAAAAATTTAATTTTATATTAATATTAATATGCAACAAAATCAAGAAATTTGAATTTCTCAAATTTATTCAGCTTAATAACGGCCAAGTAAAAGTTTCATGAAAGAAATTCAGTTTTGCGTGGATAATTTGTTTTAAAACTTGATTATTTATATTACCTAAAATATCATAAATTAATACTTTTTACAATATGAAGTAAGGCTTAGTAATAAAGTAATAATAATAATAATAATAATTTAATAATAAAATAACAATTATAACCACGATATTTCCTTGCTGTAAACTTTGCCATATAAAATATATTATGATTTTTTTAAATTTCCATTATTTAAAGTGATAATTTTGAATTATTTATTTTGTCAAACAAATTTTTATGTAAATATAGGTAAATAACTAATTAATACGAAATAATATTCAAATGTAAATGTTATAAAAATAATTTTTTAACGAAATAATCTGATAATATTTGTCAAATAGTCATTTTAAAATTACATCATGGGCTTAAATTGTTTTAAATTTTCCTGATTATTTTTCCTTGCTTAACTTTTTAACTGGCATATTTCATATTTTTTAATTAATGTTGCCTCATTTGATTAATTTGGTGCCATTAACTTAACTACCGGTCTTTCTTTCTAATTTAGATAAAGCAGTTACCACCAAAAACTATCTATTCGAATTTAAATTTTAAATCTCTGTAGCTGAGATTTGAATTATTATTTTTTAAAATGAATTGAATGGCGTGGAAGAAAAAAACCCTTGAAAATAACATGAAAGGAAAAAAATTAACTGTTTTTTAAGTCTTTGTTATCTTTTCAGCTGGCTCGTAAAAATGAAAGCGCCAAAAAATTGTTAGATAAAGTGTAATGAAATAGCATCACTGACGGTTTTTTTTCCCCTTGAAGTTCGGTAACCGACAAAATGTAGTTCATGAAAGCCGTATCTCCCTTATAGCTTTCAAGACTCTGTCAGATTCGATTAATAAAAACTTTACCCAGAAATTTTTCTAACTTCATAAATAACAAAAAGTGTTTTCAGAAGAGTGAAAAATAATAGTTTCTGATTAAAATATATAAATTTCTAACTTTAATAATATTTCAGTTGAAGAGGCATATTTTACATTTCTTTTTTTTTTTTTTTTTCACATCGGTGGGCCTCGTATCCAACTTAAGTATTCCTCGAACAGCCCACCAACGGAGAATGAAAGGTGGATATTGGTCCAGGAATTACTTACTTACCAGGCCCGTATTTGCGTATAAGAGAAAATCCGGAAAACACCAAATGACAACGTTGACTGTTAATGTCACCATGTTTCTGAAAACAGTAACTGTAACTCAAGCCATCAGTGGATTCGAATCAGAATTTTCCTGTACGTTATCATTGGAGTATGACGAGATTTTTTAATTAAAAGTTAATCATTTACATCCTTTTGTGCTAAATATAATAAAATATGTAAGAAATTTTTTTAAAGGACTAACATATATTTTTAAACCACGTTGACTTCTGTCATCAAAAACCTTCTTTTAAGTATTTATTTTTCTGAAAAAATAAATTTTAAACATTTATTCTAGTAAAAATAAGTAAATACCAAAAGGCGCAAAATCTAATATGTAAAATTAACAATGTAATTGATATGCATTGTTTATTTAAATTAATGACGCATATATTATTACTTTTATAAATTAAAAACTATAACAATTATAAGTCCAATTTTTTTCTGCCGTCCATTAAATATATAAATATACGCTGTTCTAAATATAAAGAAACATAATATCTGTAGTTGATGAAAAAGGAGTCAGACTTCAATAAAAGTTATCAAAATGGACATGTATTCTAGAAGGGTACATGCTAATGAAGGAATAAGGGCTGAGATGAAGTTATATATGAAAAAAACATAATCCCTTATAGAAGAACAAAATAATAATGAACTGTGATACTGATTAAGATTAGGACCTCTCTAACAAATATAAAATTACAAATTGTCAGAAAATGCCTTCTATTTTGTTTTCGCTGTAGTTCTTCTTCAATTCGTGTTCTTTTGCTGGTTTTTCACATTTTAAAATGTACCACATATTTCTTTAAAACTCTCTTTAAAAATGAAAAACATTTTGTTAGTTTACAAACGTTTGAAAAAAATGTTAATGCTTGTTTACAAAGCGATTGAAAAAAAATTTGATGTTTGTTTACAAAATGTTTGGAAAAAAATTTTGTTGTTTGTTTACAAAACGTTTGAAGAACATTGTGTATACCGATCGAGCTCAACTTTTTCAATGGGAACAAGAATTGAACTTGATTTGGTATATGGTGCGGCAAAGAATGTTCGAATTGCATCGTTGCTGATTTTACTAGATCATAACCTTGTAGTCTACAAAGCGCTTCGGATTATTGGCCGGAAATTACAATAATTAATAATAAAAACAATTTGAGAAAATTAAAAAAAAAGTCAATTTAAATTAAATGTACTTTTTATTTTGAGTTCTATCGCTTAAAAGTTTTTAATTATTCAAAATATTTTAGCAGTCAATATTATAATAAATTCATTGACAAAAAAATATCTGTTACAAAAGAAGTTTTCATTTAATTGCAAAATCAAACAAATGTATGCAAATAATTAAAGATAAGATGTGATTAGAAAGTTAAAAACTTTAAATTGCATCAGTCTTTAATCATAAGATGAAAAAAGGCCTTATTTATTAAAAGCTGTTAGAGTCTATCTGAATTTTTCTTGTTGAAGAAGAATGTGAAAAAGAATAATGCTACAAAGAAACTTCATGATAAAATCAAAATGAATTCATCAGTAATATTTAAATGCGCCTTCGTAGTTCTGACCAGACTATGGGGCCAATGGATAAGACAATGGGCCCATGCGCAAATGAAAAATTCTACATACAATGACCATCCACAGCGCACTACTTGTTCTTCTTACAACTTAAACTACCTCATATATTTCCTTGAAAAATATATGAAATTGTTTAAAAGTGCAACCTGTCTCTAGATGCTGCCATCTAGAGACAGGTTGCACTTTTATTACTCATTCCAGTCTCTGATCTGAACTATTCAATATTCTTTAAAGATGAGCCTTTGGACGTATGTCTCTGTTGCATATACTACCATCGATTGGCCCTCATCGTTGTTTGAATTTGTAGCAATACCATTTATGACGAAATTGGACAGGACTGTCAAAGTAATGCGCTACGTTTTATTTGATTGACATATTTTATCGATCTGCTAGGTTCCAAAACTTCCTTTCCTTTTCTTTTATTGATTTTATTTCCTAAATTTCATTTCCTTTAATGGTTAATGTGTTCTAAAAGAATCAAATTCAAAATTGAAATTGTGAATTTTCATGATCTAGAAATACAACTACAGAAATTATGGATGCAAATATTCGGCAGAAATGTTATGGTACATGGCCTGCAGTCAATGTTTTACCCAAAATAGCCCATTAAAATATTAGTCTTTTTTCATAAGCTTCATTTTGCATGATTATCCTTTTAGTTGAAAAACGTAAATAAATATTATTATTTTAATATTTATGAGATCTATGAAATTTATTTATTAAACTTTTCTAGCGGAAGAATCTTCTGTTTTTCTGAAATCTGTTTTTCTTATCCCGAAACACAAATGGAAATAATGTTTCTAAGCTTTAATGAATCTCACAGGCAAAACATAATCCTTATTCAATGCACTGGATTACGAATTTTTATAATAACGCTGAAGCAATTTTAATAGCCCGACGAATACATTTTCTTTACATAAAGTTTAGAAGCATTATTTCCAATTTGTGCCTTTGGATAAGAAAAACAGTTTGCAATATTTTTCTGCTGGAAGACTTTAATAAATAAACTTCATAGACCTTGTAATTTTAAAAATAATAATTTTCAATTCGTTGTAAAAATTATATTTATTGTACTTCAAATAAACATTTCACATTGAAATAACTTATTTATTTTATCTTATTCTATAAATTGGGCCTGATGGCCGAGTGACTAGCGCTCTGGCACTGGGAGCCACAGGTTTCGGGTTCGAGCCCCGGCGGTGCCATAGTTGTTTGTAGAGAGTGGTCGGAATCCACCTTAAACCGTGGGTCCCGGTCTAATTAGCCCAAAGTATGCAAAATAATGACAATAGAGCGTCCAACAAAACCAAATTATACTGGTTTCGTTGGACGCTGGTACACGTTATTGCACTAAAGGAAATTAGTAAAATTCTCTTTAAAAATTTCTAACTGATTTTCACATTCAAAGTAATTAATTGATATCTTAATAATAGAAAAATTGAACATTTTTATCAACAGAAAATTTTTATATTTATTTTAATTTACCCTTTATAAAAACATGATGGATGTATTCTTTCAATAAAATTTATTTTATTTTTTTATTATTGAATGGCACGCAATCTCTTAAAACTATCTCTTCTGGAGGAAAAATGCAGAAGAAAACTAATATAAGATCCAAGAAAACTAGGAATAGTATTCAAGCTCATCAATCCTAAGGCAATTGCCGAACACGGCGAACGCTACACGCAGCGGCATCTGTGGCTGCCGTAAAGCGGAAAGATATCGTTTCTGAAATCCATAACTTATTTTCGCCCCTCCTGAAATATCCGAAACTCAGAAGGCTGGAAAATTCAGAAAAGAGTGATACAAAGTGAGGAGGGGTTTTCAGTTACAGTTATCTTATCTCAGAATGAGTTGCCTTTCAAGCGAAGGGAAGGAAAGAAAAAAAAAAAAAAAAAAAAGTCGAGTTGTTGCAAGTCGGCTTGCCGCTCTCTTTCCAGACTTTCATAGATTTCCGATGGTTGTGAAAAGAGAGGAATCACTGTGCGAAATATGCCGTCTTGTTTCTTCGGCAAGAGTTGAGAATAAAGGATTCTCTTTTGCGCGAATTTTCATTTTGCGTCACTGGTTTTGTCACTGAGAAAAAGGAAAAATTGGGGAATGGGGGAGGGGGAATCTCATTTCTTTCTTTGAATGAAGATAAAAATGGTATTATTTGGAGCTGTAATTGAATTCTAAAACTTTAATCGAATAGGGAATAAGATAATTTAGCTTAAAGAATGGTAATTTAATAACAGAAATGAAAATGTATTCATCGGGCTATTAAAATTACTTGCAGACCTATTATAAAAATTTTCTCAAACGAAATACGGTGCATTGATTTTGGAAATGTTTCCCCTGTGAGATTCATTAAAGTTTAGAAAGTTTTTAGTTTTTCGGATCTTATAAGTTTTTCTGCATTTTTCCTTGAGAAGAGATAGTTTTATGAGATTGTGTGCCATTCAATAATAAAAAAAATAATTTTTCTATTGAAGGAATACATAAATCAAGTTTGAATAAAGGGAAATAAAAATAAAAATAAAAACTTTCTGTTGATGAAAATGTTAAATTTTTCTATTAAAATATCGATTAATTATTATGAATGTGAAAATCAATAGAAATCAATAAAAAATCAGGTAGAAATTATTAAAGAGAATTTTCCTAATTTCCTTCCTTTTTAAAATAATTACGAGATCTATGAATTTTCTTTATAAATGTCTTCTAGCAGAAGAATTATTTTATTACCAGAGACACAAATAGAAATAATACTTCTAAACTATAATGAATATCACAGGGAAAACATTTTCCTAATTCAGTGCATTGGATTTAGTTTCAGACAATTTTCATAAGTAATTATAATAACCCGATGAATACATTTTCTTTACTGTTATCGAATTGCAATTCTTTAAGATAAATTATCTTATTCCCGATTCAATTAAAGTTTTAAAATTCAATTACGGCTCCAAATAATTCCATTTTTATCTTCATTCCCAAAGAAAGAAATGAGATTTTCCCTTCCCCCCAATCCCAATTTTTCCTTTTTCTCAGTGACAAAACCAGTGACGCAAAATGAAAATTCGCGCAAAAGAGAATCCTTTATTCTCAACTCTTGCCGAAGAAACAAGACGGCATATTTCGCACAGTGATTCCTCTCCTTTCACAGCCATCGGAAATCTATGAAAGTCTGGAAAGAAACCGGCAAGCTGACTTACAACAACTCGACTTTCTTTTTTCTTTTTTTTTCTTTCCTCTTTTCGCTTGAAAGGCAACTCATTCTGAGATAAGATAACTGTAACTGAAAACCCCTCCTCACTTTGTATCACTCTTTTCTGAATTTTCCAGCCTTCTGAGTTTTGGATATTTCAGGAGGGGCGAGAATAAGTTATGGATTTCAGAAACGATATCTTTCCGCTTTACGGCAGCCACAGATGCCGCTGCGTGTAGCGTCCGCCGTGTTCGGCAATTGCCTTAGGATTGATGAGCTTGAATACTATTCCTAGTTTTCTTGGATCTTATATTAGTTTTCTTCTGCATTTTTATTTCAGAAGAGATAGTTTTAAGAGATTGTGCGCCATTCAATAATAAAAAAATAATTTTTCTATTGAAAGAATATATCCATCATGTTCAAATAAAGGGTAAATTAAAATAAAAATAAAAACTTTCTGTTTATGTATGAAAATGTTCAATTTTTCTATTATAATATCGATTAATTATGTTGATCGTGAAAATCAATTAAAAAATGAGTTGAAAATTGTTAACTGGAATTTCATTATTTTCCTAAGCGCGACTACGAGCGTCCAACCAAACCAGTATAATTTGGTTTGATTGGACTTTCTACGGTTATTGTTTTGCATACTTGTGTTAATTTGATCGATACTTACAGCTTAAAGTGGATTACTACTACTACTACTACACCACACTACATAACTGCTCTTAGAGCTGAGTTGCCCGTTTACAGTTTGGGAATGATGTGGGTGAGAAGTCTGATTAGGATCTCTGACGCTCTACCGTCCTATGAAACCGGGCCCTACGATTTAAAGTGGATTCCGAACTACTACAAACAGCCATGGTACCGCAGGGACTCTAACACGAAACCTGTGGCACCAAGTGCTAGTCACTCGGCGATCACGCCCTATTTATAGAATAGGATAAGATAAATAGTTTATTTCAATACAAAATGTTTATTTGAAGTACAATAAATCTAATTATTACTAAGAAAATATTATTATTTTAATAATTACGAGATCTATGAGTTTTCTTTACAAGTCTTCCAACAGAAGAATCTTTCAAACTGTTTTTCTTACCCTGTGACACAAACGGAAATAATGCTTTTTGAACATTAATGAATCGCACAGGGAAAACATTTCCTAATTCAATGGACTGGACAATTTTCATAAGAGTTCTGAAGCAATTTTATTAGTCCGATGAATACGTTTTCTTTACTGTCATTGAATTGTCATTCTTTAAGCTAAATTATCTTATTCCCGATTCGATTAAAGTTTTAGAATTCAATGATAGCTCCCTAAAAAATCCCATTTTTATCTTCATTCCCAAGAAAGAAATGATATATTCCCTCCCCCTTCTCACTTTTTTCCTTTTTCTCAGTGACAAAACCAGTGACGCAAAATGAAAATTCGCGCAAAAGAGAATCCTTTATTCTCAACTCTTGCCGAAGAAACAAGACGGCATATTTCGCACAATGATTCCTCTCCTTTCACAGCCATCGGAAATCTATGAAAGTCTGGAAAGAGACTTGCAGGCTGACTTGCAACAACTTGACTTTCTTTTTCCTTTTTGCTGCGTGATGCAGCTGCGTGTAGCATACGCCGGGTTCGGCAATTGCCGTAGGATTGATGGGCTTGAATATTATTCCTAGTTTTCTTGGATCTTATATTAGTTTTCTTCTGCATTTTTATTTCAGAAGAGATAGTTTTAAGAGATTGTGCGCCATTCAATAATAAAAAAATAATTTTTCTATTGAAAGAATATATCCATCATGTTCAAATAAAGGGTAAATTAAAATAAAAATAAAAACTTTCTGTTTATGTATGAAAATGTTCAATTTTTCTATTATAATATCGATTAATTATGTTGATCGTGAAAATCAATTAAAAAATGAGTTGAAAATTGTTAACTGGAATTTCATTATTTTCCTAAGCGCGACTACGAGCGTCCAACCAAACCAGTATAATTTGGTTTGATTGGACTTTCTACGGTTATTGTTTTGCATACTTGTGTTAATTTGATCGATACTTACAGCTTAAAGTGGATTACTACTACTACTACTACACCACACTACATAACTGCTCCTAGAGCTGAGTTGCCCGTTTACAGTTTGGGAATGATGTGGGTGAGAAGTCTGATTAGGATCTCTGACGCTCTACCGTCCTATGAAACCGGGCCCTACGATTTAAAGTGGATTCCGAACTACTACAAACAGCCATGGTACCGCAGGGACTCTAACACGAAACCTGTGGCACCAAGTGCTAGTCACTCGGCGATCACGCCCTATTTATAGAATAGGATAAGATAAATAGTTTATTTAAATACAAAATGTTTATTTGAAGTACAATAAATCTAATTATTACTAAGAAAATATTATTATTTTAATAATTACGAGATCTATGAGTTTTCTTTACAAGTCTTCCAACAGAAGAATCTTTCAAACTGTTTTTCTTACCCTGTGACACAAACGGAAATAATGCTTTTTGAACATTAATGAATCTCACAGGGAAAACATTTCCTAATTCAATGGACTGGACAATTTTCATAAGAGTTCTGAAGCAATTTTATTAGTCCGATGAATACGTTTTCTTTACTGTCATTGAATTGTCATTCTTTAAGCTAAATTATCTTATTCCCGATTCGATTAAAGTTTTAGAATTCAATGATAGCTCCCTAAAAAATCCCATTTTTATCTTCATTCCCAAGAAAGAAATGATATATTCCCTCCCCCTTCTCACTTTTTTCCTTTTTCTCAGTGACAAAACCAGTGACGCAAAATGAAAATTCGCGCGAAAGGGAATCCTCCATTCTCAACTCTTGCTGAAGAAACAAGACGGCATATTTCGCAGTGATTCCTCTCTTTTCACAACCATCGGAAATCTATGAAAGTCTGGAAAGAAACCGGCAAGCTGACTTACAACAACTCGACTTTCTTTTTTCTTTTTTTTTCTTTCCTCTTTTCGCTTGAAAGGCAACTCATTCTGAGATAAGATAACTGTAACTGAAAACCCCTCCTCACTTTGTATCACTCTTTTCTGAATTTTCCAGCCTTCTGAGTTTTGGATATTTCAGGAGGGGCGAGAATAAGTTATGGATTTCAGAAACGATATCTTTCCGCTTTACGGCAGCCACAGATGCTGCTGCGTCTAGCGTACGCCGGGTTCGGCAATTGCCGTAGGATTGATGAGCTTCAATACTATTCCTAGTTTTTTTGATTATATTAGTTTTCTTCTGCATTTTTCCTTGAGGAGAGATAGTTTTAAGAGATTGTGTGCCATTCAATAATAAAAAATAATAATTTTTCTATCGAAAGAATACATCGATCATGTTTGAATAAACGGAGATTAAAATAAAAGTAAACATTTTCTGTTTATGAAAATGTTAAATTTTTCTATTAAAATATCGATTAATTATTTATTTTGAACTTGAAAATCAATAAAAAAATTAGTTAGAAATTATTAAAGGGAATTTCATTAATTTCCTTTAAGTGCAATGGGGTTTTCTCTGGAACCAGTATGGCCTAGAAGGCAGCGGGCTGGGGTTTACAATCTAAGAATGCCTGTTCGAAACCCAATATATGATGTCGAACTAAATGCAAAATGGCAAGATAAATTGTAATGGAAATTTTTTTTCATTCTTGAAAGAAGGCATGAGAAGAAAAGAAGGAGTTTTTAAACTCTTCAGATGCCACTTTTGTGGACAATTAATGCGACAATGCCTAATGAACAATTGAACAATTGGACAGTGGACAATGCCTAATGGACAATTGAACAATTGGACAGTGGACAATGCCTAATGGACAGTTGAACAATTGGACAGTGGACGATGCCTAATGGACAATTAATTGGCTAGTGTTCTAGCCTTTAGTACCACAGGTTTCAGGTTCGAATACCAGCAGTGCCATGGGGGTTTGTAGTGGTTCGGAATCCACTTTTAACCGTATGTCCCGGTCTAATATGATCGTAGAGCGTCACATATACAGTCAGACTTCTCTCACCCACATCATTCCCAAATTGTAAAGGGGCAACTCAACTCTAGGCACAATGATGTAATGTGGTGTAGTAGTAGTAGTCATATTAGACGAGGATCTATGATTTAAAGTGTATTCCTAACTACTACAAGCATTCATGGCACCGCCGAGACTTGAACACAAAACAAGTGACACCGAGCGCCAATCACTCGTCCATCAGGCCCCAGTTATTCAATTACCAGTTCTTAATCTATTCAATAAATACACTCGGAATGAAAAATTTAAAAGAAAAATCTAAACAATAATTTGTTTAATGATTAATGTTTATTTCGAGTTTAGTGCATTTGAAATTAATATGCAAGTCTGATATACTATTTTACAACTTTTGTATGAACATAATTTTTGAGATTTCAAATTTATATAGTATGACTAAAATATAGCAAATTATAACAATTTATCAAAATTGCAGTTTCGTATTGCTTCAATTAATATGTGTAAATTCCAAATTTAAATAATAACAAAGTAACTTAACACATTATTAATAATAATTTAAATATATATATTTTAATTCCATCCATTCCATAAGAGCCCCTTTAATCCCTTCCCTTCCAAATCATGATAAAGTGAATTACCTCAAAGCTGTCCCATCAATTTACACTGAAGATTCCCGAAACTAATTCAAACCGAATTTCCCCCTTTTATACATGTAATTGGAAAACTGAGTGTCAAATAGTCGCAGTTATCATTATTACTTTCCCCCGGCAATCCACGGCCACTTCGGAAATTGCGCCGCTGCCTTCACGGAGGGTTGACCACACACGGCTCTGTACACAGGCCCTATTTGAGCACCGCAAACTATGCCGCCCAGGAATTCGAGGAAAACGAGAATTGCAAAACAGGCTTCAACTCCCATTGTAGAGAGAGCGATGCGATGCATCATTCATCGACCATTACAATAGATTTTCGTATGTGTGCTGCACACACACGGAGCCATATGTCGAAGCTGAAGCCAAGGTAATTGATGGGGAATTCCTCAGCAAATGCCTTTCGGCTAGAAAAGGAGAGCACCAGGCATGCCATTGCAAAGTATAATGACGGGGGATTTCGGGAATGCGAAACGGCTCCGACGTATCATATGTGGCACAGCCAGAAAACTGTTGGGGATTTTTGGTTTCATTCGAAAGTGTACGACTTTTTTTGGAAAAAAGATAGTTACATGGTATACATAAAAAGACATTACGTTGTATTGTATACATAAAAAACGTTACAATGTATATATAAAAACAGGAAGTACGTTATATTGAAAGTATGGGATGAAATTTTTATGATGGAAATTTTCTTTGAATTAAGAATTTTAGATCGTTTAGAGAAAATAATTATGAAATAAAGTTTTGATGAATGAAAACACATAAAAAAAACAGAGAGCAAGTTTTATTTAAAGTGTAATTTTACTACAAAAATATTATGGAAAGTAAATCTTTAAATATTTAGTGAAATTTGAATATTTTGGATTTCCATTATCATCATAGTCTTTAACAGCCCTATGGTAGGCCAAGGACGTTTCCTACTGCCAGATTTTGAAACATGAGAATTTGTTATTCTTTTTATGGGGTAGTGTTGTCAGCCCTACGCCCAATGCTCTACAGTATTATTAGACCTGAAACTATGGTTTAAAGTGGATTCTTAGCTATTACAATCATCCATGACTCGACATGACATTAGTGACTCGAACTCGAAACCTGTCGCACCGAGCGCCAGAGAGCTAGTCACTTGGCGATCAACCTTATTTATTCAATTACCGGTTCTGAATGACTGTTCAAACAATACGTTAGGAATGATAAATTTAAAAGAAAAATCTGAACTATAATTGGCTTACACAATGATTGATATTTATTTCGTGTATAGTGAATTTTTCATTAATGTACAGGTTTTATAAACTATTTTACAAATTTTATTTGAGTATAGTTTTTAATATTCTATCATCATATATTATGATTAAAGTATAGAAAATTTTAATTTATCATAAGTGTGATTTCGTATTGCTTCCATTAATATGAATAGATCACAAATTTAAATAACAACAAAATAACTTAACATATTATTAATAAACAAAATATATATATATATATATATATTTTATACTATTATATATATATCCATATATATATATATATATATATACTAATTTTATCCATTCCCTGAGAGCCCCTTTAATCCCTTCTATTCCCAAATCATGATAAAGTGAATTACCTCAAAGCTGTCACATCAATTTACACTGAAGATTCCCGAAACTAATTCAATCCGAATTTCCCCCTTTTATACATGTAATTGGAAAACTGAGTGTCAAATAGTCGCAGTTATCATTATTACTTTCCCCTCTGTAATCCACGGCCACTTCGGAAATTGCGCCGCTGCCTTCACGGAGGGTTGACCACACACGGCTCTGTACACAGGCCCTATTTGAGCACCGCAAACTATGCCGCCCAGGAATTCGAGGAAAACGAGAATTGCAAAACGGGCTTCAACTCCCATTGTAGAGAGAGCGATGCGATGCATCATTCATCGACCATTAGAATAGATTTTCGTATGTGTGCTGCACACACACGGAGCCATATGTCGAAGCTGGAGCCAAGGTAATTGATGGGGAATTCCTCAGCAAATGCCTCTCGACCAGAAAAGGAGAGCACCAGGCATGCCATTGCAAAGTATAATGACGGGGGGATTTGGGGAATGCGAAACGGTCTCTGACGCATATGTGGCACAGCCAGAAAACTGTTGGGGATTTTTAGTTTCATTCAAAAGTGTACGACTTTTTAAGGAAAAAAGATAGTTAAAAGTATACATTGTATATATAAAAAGGGGAAGTACGTTATGTTAAAAATATAACTTCCATAAAATTTTATACTGGGAATTTACTCTGAATTAAAGATTTGCGATCTTTTTGAAATTTTAATTAGGAAATAAACTTTTGAGGAATAAAACCATATAAAAAATAAAGAGAAAGATTTGTTTAATCTGTAATTTCACTACAAAATTATCATGCAAAGAAATAATTTGAATTTTTTTGTGATTACTGAATTTTTCGAATTTAGTTGTTTTAAAATTACATTTATAATGTTACACTTTTTACGTGATAATTAAAGTTAAAATTTGCATTTGTTCAATTCCTAGTTCTTAAACGCTGTGCAATCAATACATTGGAAATGAAAAATTTAAAAGAAAAAACCTAACCAATCATAGGCTTAATTATTGGTATTTATTTCGTGTATTGTGAATTTATTAATATGCAAGTTTGATGTTACAAATTTTATATGAGTTTAATTTTTGAGATTGCAATTTTCAATATTATGATTGAAATATAGCAAATTATAACAATTTATCAAAAATACGATTTTGTATAACTTCAATTAATATTGATCACAAATTTAAATAGTAACAAAATAACTAATAAAATAAATTATTTACAACACACAAAATAAATTATTAATATATATTATTTAACTATTAATAATAATTTAACTATATATATTTTAATTTCATCCATTTCCTAAGAGCTTCTTTAATACCTTCTATTCCCAAATAATGATAAACTGAATTACCTCAAAGCTGTCACATCAATTTACACTGAAGATTCCCGAAACTAATTCAAACCGAATTCCCCCCTTTTATACATGTAATTGGAAAACTGAGTGTCAAATAGTCGCAGTTAGCATCATTATTATTACTTTCCCCCGGTAATCCTCGGCCACTTCGGAAATTGCGCCGCTGTCTTCACGGAGGGTTGACCACACACGGCTCTGTACACAGGCCCTATTTGAACACCGCAAACTATGCCGCCCAGGAATTCGAGGAAAACGAGAATTGCAAAACGGGCTTCAACTCCCATTGTAGAGAGAGCGATGCGATGCATCATTCACCGACCATTAGAATAGATTTTCGTATGTGTGCTGCACACACACGGAGCCATATGTCGAAGCTGGAAGCCAAGGTAATTGATGGGGAATTCCTCAGCAAATGCCTCTCGGCCAGAAAAGGAGAGCACCAGGCATGCCATTGCAAAGTATAATGACGGGGGATTTCGGGGAATGCGAAACGGCTCCGACGTATCATATGTGGCACAGCCAGAAAACTGTTGGGGATTTTTGGTTTCATTCGAAAGTGTACGACTTTTTTTGGAAAAAAGATAGTTACATGGTATACATAAAAAGACATTACGTTGTATTGTATACATAAAAAACGTTACATTGTGTATATAAAAACAGGAAGTACGTTATATTGAAAGTATGGGATGAAATTTTATGATGGAAATTTTCTTTGAATTAAAGATTTGAGATCGTTTAGAGAAAATAATTAGGAAATAAATTTTTGATGAATGAAAACACATAAAAAAACAGAGAGCAAGTTTTATTTGAAGTGTAATTTTACTACAAAAATATTATGGAAAGTAAATCTTTAAATATTTAGTGATATTTGAAAATTTGGTTTTCCATTATCATCATTGGCTTTAACTGCCCTATGGTAGGCCAAGGACGTTTCCTACTGCCAGATTTTGAAACATGAGAATTTGTTATTCTTTTTATGGGGTAGTGTTGTCAGCCCTACTCCCAATGTTCTACAGTCATATTAGACCGGAAACTACGGTTTAAAGTGGATTCTTAGCTATTACAATCATCCATGACTCGACATGACATTAGTGACTCGAACTCGAAACCTGTCGCACCGAGCGCCAGAGAGCTAGTCACTTGGTGATCGACCTTATTTATTCAATTACCGATTCTTAATGACTGTTCAAACAATACATTAGGAATGAAAAATTTAAAAGGAAAATCTAAACAATAATTTGTTTAATGATTAATATTTATTTCGAGTTTAGTGCATTTGAAATTAATATGCAAGTTTGATATACTATTTTACAACTTTTGTATGAGCATAATTTTTGAGATTTCAATTTTATATAGTATGATTGAAATATAGCAAATTATAACAATTTATCAAAATTGCAATTTCGTATTGCTTCAATTAATATGTGTGGATTCCAAATTTAAATAATAACAAAGTAACTTAACACATTATTAATAAGAATTTATATATATATTTTAATTCCATCCATTCCATAATGGATCCATCCATCCATGCCCCTTTAATCCCTTCCCTTCCAAATCATGATAAAGTGAATTACCTCAAAGCTGTCCCATCAATTTACACTGAAGATTCCCGAAACTAATTCAAACCGAATTTTCCCCTTTTATACATGTAATTGGAAAACTGAGTGTCAAATAGTCGCAGTTATCATTATTACTTTCCTCCCGGTAATCCTCGGCCACTTCGGAAATTGCGCTGCCTGCCTTCACGGAGGGTTGACCACACACGGCTCTTTACACTGGCCCTATTTGAGCACCGCAAACTATGCTCCCCAGGAATTCGAGGAAAACGAGAATTGCAAAACGGGCTTCAACTCCCATTGTGCAGAGAGCGATGCGATGCATCATTCATCGACCATTAGAATAGATTTTCGTATGTGTGCTGCACACACACGGAGCCATATGTCGAAGCTGGAAGCCAAGGTAATTGATGGGGAATTCCTCAGCAAATGCCTCTCGACCAGAAAAGGAGAGCACTAGTCATGCCATTGCAAAGTATAATGACGGGGGATTTTGGGGAATGTGAAACGGTCTCTGACGCATCATATGTGGCACAGCCAAACGACTGTTGGGGATTTTTGGTTTCATTCGAAATTTTTACGACTTTTTTGGAAAAAAGATACTTAGAAATATATATTGTATATTTATATATAAAAAGAGAAAGTACATTATGTTGAAGGTATAGGATGAAATTTTATGATGGAAATTTACTTCGAATTAAAGATTTGAGATCTTTTAGAGAAAATAATTAAGGAAATAAATTTTAAGGAATGAAATTACATAAAAAAAGTGAAGCTGTGTTTAAAATGTAATTTTACTTTGAAATTATTATACAAAGTAAATATTTGAATTTTTTAGTAATATTTGAATTTTTCGGAATTTCAACAGCATCATTGCATACTATGTGGCAGCCAAAAAACTGTTGGGGATTTCTAATATCATTCGAAAGTGTACGACTTTTTTTGGAAAAAAATATTGTTACAAATGCACATTGTATATATAAAAAGAGGAAGTACGTTATGTTGAAAGTATAGGATGGAATTTTATGATGGAAGTTTACTTTGAATTAATGATTTGAGATCTTTTAGAGAAAATAATTAGGAAATAAATTTTTGAAGAATGAAAGTACATAAAAAAAAACAGGGAGCAATTTGTATTTAAAATGTAATTTTACTACAAAATTGTTATATAAAGTAACTCTTTGAATTGTTTATGTTATTTTAATTTTTTTGGAATTTTGTCATCATCATCATTATTGGCGCAACAGCCCCATGGTGGGCCAAGGCCGTCTGCCATCTGGCAAATTTCGAAACAGGAGAATTTTTTTTTCTTTTTATGGGTTTAATGGGGATTCCGAACCAATACAAACATCCATGGGACCGCCGACACTCGAATCAGAAACCTATGGTACAGAGCGCTGGCCACTCGGCCATTCAGGCCCTCAACTAATATATATTGATCACAAATTTAAATAGTAACAAAATAACGCAGTAAATTATTAATACTAAATTATTAATATATATTATTTAAATATAATAGTAATTTATATATATGTATTTTAATTTCATCCATTCCCTAAGAGCCTCTTTAATCCGTTCTATTCCCAAATCACGATCAAGTGGATTACCTCAAAGCTGTCACATCAATTTACAGTGAAGATTCCCGAAACTAATTCAAACCGAATTTCCCCCTTTTATACATGTAATTGGAAAACTGATTGTCAAATAGTCGCAGTTATCATTATTACTTTCCCCCGGTAATCCTCGGCCACTTCTGAAATTGCGCTGCCTGCCTTCACGGAGGGTTGACCACACACGGCTCTGTACACACAGGCTCCATTTGAGCACCGCAAACTATGCCGCCCAGGAATTCGAGGAAAACGAGAATTGCAAAACGGGCTTCAACTCCCATTGTGCAGAGAGCGATGCGATGCATCATTCATCGACCATTAGAATAGATTTTCGTATGTGTGCTGCACACACACGGAGCCATATGTCGAAGTTGGAAGCCAAGGTAATTGATGGGGAATTCCTCAGCAAATGCCTCTCGACCAGAAAAGGAGAGCACTAGGCATGCCATCGCAAAGTATAATGACGGGGGATTTGGGGAATGGGAAACGGTCTGTGACGCATATGTGGCACAGCCAGAAAACTGTTGGGGATTTTTGGTTTCGGTCTAAAGTTTACGACTTTTTAAGGAAAAAAAGATAGTTACAAATATACCATGTATATATAAAAAGAGAAAGTACGTTATATTGATTGTATAGCTTCAATAAAATGTTATGTTTGGGCAATTTTATTTTGAATTAAAATTTGGGAGTCATGTTTAAAGTGCAATTTCACTACAAAGTTATCATGCAAAGAAATTCTGAATTTTTTCATTTTCAAATATTTTATTAATTTTTTATTATTATTAATTAATTATTAATTTTTTGGATTTTCATTATAATCATCATCATCAGTAGTGCAACACCCCCATGGCGGGCCCAGGCCGTCTGCCTATTGTCAGATTTCGAAGACAGGAGATGTTTTACGGGGTGGAGTTATCAGCCCTATACCCAAAGCTTTACAGTCATAATAGACCGGGAAACCAATGGTATAAAGTGGATTCCGAACCAATATAAACAAAAATGGAACCACCGGGACTGGAACCCGATATCTAAAAGCCTCAAAATTACACTTTTATATTTTTAAGGCAGTAAAAAAGAACGCTTAAAATGTTTAGAGAATATGATAAGGCTTTATTGCATAATCATCATTTAGTTTTTGTGGATTTATACAAATAATTTCTGATAACAATTGATTTTTTATACTGTTTTCATCAGACACAATGCAAAATTTTAAAATTTCCCTTAGAATGTAGCATTCACATAAATAAAATTCAAGAATAGCTAAAAATCATTTTAAAAAATAGCTTTCGTAGAACAATTTTTTTAAATTAGGGATCAACGGACGTAATATTATTTTTGAAAAAGTTTTACCATTTTTATTTTATACTATATTTTTATTATAAATAATTTGAGGTATATGCTATTATTGAACATTTTGAAAGGAAAATTAAATATTTATTTTCATGGATTAATTTATAATTTTGAAAATATCTTCTAAAGTAAAAGTAATTCTTAACTATCACAAATCGTTGCACAAGAAATAATAGTACAAATTTTAGACTGCTTTTTAAAATTAAAACTCTAATGAAGAAAGAACTTTGGTGTACTATTAATATGCAATACTTTTAAATAATTATTATTTTAATAAATATATTCCTCTTAATTTTAAAGTATAGGTTTTCCCGGTTAAGAAATTTTAATGAACCTAATCATGTTTCTTCTTTAATTGTTAATTACTACTTTTACTAATTAAGAATTACTGCCTTACAAATTAAAATTTTGAACCCTTAAAAAGTTAAAATTAATTAGAATTCTATTTCTATTATCATTAATTATTATTAGCTACCACACCTTATTAAAAAATCAAATTTTGGTATACTTTATATTTTATATTAAATTTATGAAAATAAATTATAAAAATATATAATTCTACCTAACTTCGTCAGCTTTACCTGTTGCCTATTTTTTCAATTTTCATAATTAAAATTGTTTGCTGATGAAAAAGAAATCGTTATTTTTCATAAAAATTATTGTTATTTAACATATATAACAATAACTTATTATTATTATTTAACATAAATAACAATAACTTATTATTATTATTTAACATAAATAACAATAACCAATGAATGAGTAGTACTAGAGCAATAATTGAGGGCAATTTCTTTTTATAGCAACTTCTTTGTAAATAAAAAATTCATTTACAAATCTCAAAATCACAAAAAAAAATAATAATAAATCATAGTTTACTATAAATGATGAATTTTTTATTAAATTTATAGTATTTTTTTTTTTTTTACGAAAAGAAATTCCAAAATAATAAAAACACACATGGTTTAACATTAACTATAAAAATTATACCCTCAAGCAAAACTCGTTTATAAACAGCAAGGAAATTTAAAAAAATTAAAACGTTTCATATCCCTTTTATTTTTAAAGTAACATAAAATTGCTGTTATGTCATCTGACATGTTTATTAATGTCGTAGATATTCGATTGCATACTTGTTAGGCAATCTTTATGTTAACCCTTGAAATAAAAAATAAAAATCCTACGACATTCAGACTTGTCTAGTTGCCAAAAAACACCACCATCTCTGTTCCAAGGCCTCCTTCATCAGTCATGGCTACTAAATCTAAGCCAAAATTACTGCTTCTGGTTAACTTGAGGAGATTATTTTGTATGTTTCTTTAATGAAGCGGTTTTTCTTACAACTGCTGGTTAAATACATTAAAAGAAAAAGGGGTTTAGTTTCCCTTCTTGTAAATTTGCAAAACAAAGCAATCACGACGCGGAATAAAGAGTGTTTGGAAGTGGCCATTTATCACTCTTTTTGACAACTTTCTTCCATTAAGCGTCATATATCATCAATGCTGGAATAAATTGTAAACAGTAAAATTATCCCCATTATGAGGGTATTGAGTTTCCGTTTTTTTTTTTTTAAAGCAAAGTCTCGTTACAGTAACTAATTGAATTAAGGAAAAATATTTTTTTGTTGTTGGTGTTTTATTTTTTATGAAAATTTAAGTGAGGTAATCGAGTTTCATATCGTTAAAAAGTTAATTGATCCATAATATTTTACTTAATAGTTTACTAAATAATTTGTTTCAGAAGATTTTATTTCATTGGTGTATAATTATTTGCACTTATTAAAAGATGATCTAAATTCAAGTAAAACAATATGTTATTAAATGATAGTGAAATATATCTTGATATTTTATTCTTCTCTATTATTACCTTATCAATTAAGCACGGATATATACTATTTCAAAATACCAGAGAGTTTAAGTCAAATCATACACATTTCTTTTAGTTTAATGATTGTAAAAAAGGAAGCAGCAAGATGTTTGAAAGATGTGTCAACGGAACTTCTTGTAAGCTTTTAATTATTGTCTTTATTTTTAAAAAACTTTTTTTTATTAAGATTTTTTATTTTTTTTATTTTTGTTAATAAATATTATTACAAAAATGAAAATTGAAGACATCGATTCACAAGTGCAATTCGAGTCTACGACGAATCTAATAAACTCGGGCTGCGGCAGACCTTAACAGAGAGTAGGTATTAGAATAATATTTATTTTAAATATGATTCCTTGGATTTCATTGGTAGATTAAATTTTTGAATAAATCTCATTCAATATTTATGTTATAGGGAAATATATAATATTAAACGCTTCCTTAATTGAAATAGACTTGTTCTAACTTTACTGTAACATTTAATTGCCACCCTAATTTATTATTTGTAACTGTATAGATGTGCTCTAGTAAGCACAGGAAGGCCATCCACTTTCAATCTCGTTGAAACTCTTCCTGGTGTGAATCGTAATCGTAATCGCTTCCTTAATCGTTTTTCTTACACCTAATTATCCTGAACTTTTAATGTGTATAATATCCTGAAATATTTATCAAGAAATACTCCTCGGGGAAGACTGGAAGTATATAGATATGCTAGAAACAAAATTTTAAAAAATAAGGTATATTTGAGATAAATATAATTCTTTTGCCAAACAATTGTTCGAAATTTTATAAAACAAACAACCAAAAAAATATTTACGACAGTAGAAATGGGGGGTTGGGCAAAAATATGAAAATAACTGTACCTCTTAAAAAATAATTATTAGAAACTACTTTCCATCACTTTGATATTTGTTTTATTATTCAGAAATACTTTATTGCTGTTGCAACAAAGCAATCAATTTTATAACAAAGAATTTTCTTACAAGAATCATTTAAGCCTAATTAATGTTGTAATATATAGAAAACTATTAATTATTGTGGGTTTTTTTCATATTTTTTTTTATTGGTTTTATATAATTTATTATACGTATACCAATTATCCCAAACATTAAAACCACTTGTCGAAAATTGTAGATCATTTTATTATGCTTAA
This sequence comes from Caerostris darwini, assembly GCA_021605075.1. NCBI lineage: Eukaryota > Metazoa > Arthropoda > Arachnida > Araneae > Araneidae > Caerostris > Caerostris darwini. Next base: position 176,873 of record BPLQ01008978.1, read on the forward strand.
AAGAATCTTAAAATGCTAATGATATTTTAATTAATATTTAATTAAACATCTTAAGTTAATAAAGACATTATATTTAATTAGACATCTTAAGTTTAATTAAACATCTTAAATTTTAAGTCTTTAATTAAACATCTTAAGTCCCTCCGTATTTATCACATCATAATTGCAACATTTGTCCTAATTCTTGTAAACTCATTAATCATTAATTGTGAAATAGGTTTTTAACATTACTCATTGCTTATCCATATGCAAAGCCAATTGAGATTCTTCAGTCTATGTTATAATTTTCCACATCTGAATAGCCTAATACTTGCTATCAGTATGCTTATATGGTTATGAATTAACATATACAATTAGCATATAAAATTATGGTCTACGGCTATGAGGAAGCATAAAGATCAGGATAGGATGAATTATACGCTACCTTACATTCACTCCTTCAGTCTATTAAATTCGTTTTTAATGGTATATACCATAGAATATCTATTCATATGTACTGGTATATAAAACCTCCATTCACCATTGTCATCAATAGTTCTTGACTGGGCAATATTTTGTCTTCGAATAGATGCCACTTTGGTATGAACAGGATACTATAAATCAAGAATGGTTGAGAAAACTATCAATTTTAAGAGCATATAACACGAGTGTGCCGTTACCTTTAACGTGAAGCCAACTGCCCTTGATTCTCAAACAATACGTTTACGATGTAGATAACTTTCTACGAAAATTTTTGCGCGGGAGAAAAAACATACAACCACAAACAGCGCTGTTCTCAATAGTGCTCATAATATGAATGATAGAATGATTCTTTAAATTGAGCTATGGTGGCTAAGTGTTGGATGTGAGTGTAGTGATAATAATTAATTATTGTGCCAACGGTGAAGATAGCAAAATAAACCTGTCTGGTAAGTTCATCTATTTTACCCAACTTTTAGGCCATGGTTTGGTCTTTGTTGAAAACCTATAAACTCTTTTTTTTTTTTTACTTGGCAAAAATAAGATTACTGACAAACAGAACATAGTACCAGGCATTGTTTTACTACCTAAAGACCTCTGCCTATAATTTTATTGTTCTTTTAGATAACTTATTCCGCTTAAAATCTATACCAATAGTTTTCAAATTTTTGGTTGGTTAATATTCTTACATAACAATAAAATACTCTTAAAAAAGATAGCAACACAAAATTCTCTAAGTTATATAAATGCAATTTGATATTTAAAAGACTTTTTTTTAAAGTTTAGATATTATGATGACAACATTTCATAAAGGAATTAGTGAATTATAATTTTTATACCGAAAAAAAGTTGGAAAATACTGTACACATATAAAAACCAAACAAAAAAAATGTATGCAATAATTAAGTTCAAAATTAAAAGTTATCGTTTCCAACAACAAACCATAAATAAATAATTATTTATATCTTATTATCGTTACAAGTAAAAAAAAGCATTATGTAGAGTAATTTTAATATTCGCTTCAAAGGACAACTCCTCGAAAGACCAAAAATATTAGCTAAGAAAAATGATGTGTATTATTAATTACTGACAAAGTTTGTTATTTCAGGAATCAATGAGTGGAAAGAAATTTATTTAAGCAGAAACAGTTAAAGTTCATGTCAAGAGAATTCGAGCGTAAATTTTAATTTTAGCTCTCGTATCTTTATTTCCTAAACTGAGTTCAGTTGCTCGTGCAAACTGAGATTTAAGATCATGGACGATTGCATTTACTAATTTATTTCTTTGTTGTGGATTAATGAATTGCATTAATATGTTGATGTCTTCCCTTGAAATGAAATGGAAAATTATTCTTGTTAGAAAATTTTTATTCTAATTCTTAAAAAAATAATAATAAATCGAAAATAGGTATTTAATACATAAAACGAAACAAGCTCAGCAAATGTTTTATAAATTTTTGGTAATATTTAACAGAAAATGATGTAACGATAATAAATTATATTTAATGCATTTCCTTAAACATAATTCAATTGATTTATAAAAGTACATAATTTCGATAGAAAACCTTTGATTACTTGTTAACCATGTTCAATTATATAATTAATTGCAGCTGAAATGAGCTGCTTCAATTCTTGCAGATTCAATACAAGGCTCTTCATTGGTACAGTTTTTCACATGAGAAAAACCAACAGAATTAAATTAATCTGGATGTTATCTACTTAGAATTCCATAACTTCTGTTCATATCCCATAGCTTTTATCAATGTTCCAACGAGATTTTTAAATAAACTCATTGAAAAATAATGATAAATGCGTAAGTTCCAGAGAATGTATTGGACATATTACAAACTAACAAATATAGAATAGTATGCCTTTACTATCTTATAATGTAATTTTATCTTATAATGTAAATAATAATAAATTTCTATGTGAGATTCCTTCGTTCGATTTTAGGCTATGTATCGACAAACATTTGAGAAGCTATGGAATTTTAAATGGGTAATATCCGAATTAATTCAACTCTGTTGGTTTTTCTCATGTGAAAGACTGTGCCAATGAGAGGTTCATCAGTTTGAGTTTAGGCTATGTATTGACAAGCATCTAAGAAGCTATGGTATTATAAGCGGATAACATCCAGATTAATTTAACTCGGTTGTTTCTTCTGATGTGAAAGACTGTGCCAATGAGAGGTTACTTCGTTCGATTTTAGGCTATGTATCGACAAGCATCTGAGAAACTATGGAATTCTAAGTGGATAACAATCAAATTAATTTAATTCTGTTGATATGAAGTCTCATGTGAAAGACTGTACCAATGAAGAGACTTGTACTTAATCTGCAAGAATTGAAGGAGCTCATTTCAGCTATAATTAATTATATAACTGAATATGAGATCGAGTATTAACTTGGTTCACAAGACAACCAAAATATTTCTATTGTAATTATGTACTTTTATATAGTATTAACTTTTGTTGTTACTTCATAAGTTAATCTATCTCATCTATTTTTTGTGTCATTTTATAATGCCTTTTAATAATTTTCGAATACTATATAAAAACCAGAAATGACTTAAGACATTTTTTTTTACTTTTTAATTGCAAGTTTATTTTCATTGACAATTTCTTTTTTAATTAATCAGCTATTATATGCAATTCTAAGTATCAATGTTTTAATTTATAATTAAATTTCTCATTACAATGATTTTGTGACATTTTAAATGTATTACCAACGTAATAAGCTATAAATGAATAATTGTTTTTTTTTTTTAATATTAGTTTTGTGTCTTTAAATTTTATTATTAAATAAATCCTCTATGAATAAGATTGATAACATCAATTTTCAATAACCTTGCATTGTATTACATTAAAAGAGGTCACATAACAAAATTATGGGTCTTTGTGTGTATAACATTGAACCAAAACATATTATTTGTTCAAATAAAATGAATTTTGTAAATATATTTTAACCGAACTACGTAGAAACTTTGAATCGTGAAAATTAATCCATCTATTTACAAAATCAATTAAGTTAACAAAGGAAAAATAATGAATAAACTGAAAGTGGTAAACAAAAATTCTTTGAATAAGGAAATACTGCATTCAAAAGGAGAAAAAAAACTCTTTTCTGCTGATAAAAGAGCATACGTAAGATACATAATTTCTGAGAATAAAAGTGGATTAATATAGCATAGATGATTACCAGAAAATCTGCTAAATCTGCACTCGTAATAGCATAAATGGGATTAAGGGATTATCTTTCCTATAGTCCATGTGTTTTCTGGGTGGAATTAAGAATATTACTACAATGGGATTACATTGGTACAAATGTGGGATTAAGTTCTTAGCGCTGAAAGGTATGCATTAAATAAGAAGTTTTTTTATAAATGCTCTTTTATGTATTTAAATTTTATTGATTATTTTTACAGTTAATAATAATAAACTTTATTTTAAATATCTAAGACATTTTCGTTATTGTTCATTTTGTTTCTGCATTTTTCGAATAGATTGTCCCTCTTAGATAGTATACAGATTTTACTAAAATGTAAAACATTATAATCGGTTTTATTATACTGTAGGAAAAAATATTTTTAAAAATTTATATTTGGCAAATAAAAATTTCTGATTTTTGGTAAGCCGACTAACAAAACAAATTATGAAATATAGATATACGTATGTTAACGACTGAATTACACAAAACATTTCATTAGCGGTGAAGGGCAATTTTTTTTCACATCAGTTTTATCTTGAAATAATGATCGTGAAATCATTATTTTGTGTTTTACTTACTGCGAAATAATTATTGTTTAAAACTGCGAAAATAAATAACATAACAGCCTCCCTCCTAAGGCTGTCCGCCTACTGGCAGATTTCTAGACAGGAGATCTTTCTTTTTAAGGGGTAGGGTTCACAATCCTCCGCCCAACGCTATACATCGCTCGTACAACGCTCTACAACGCTCCAACGCTCTCCCGGACCTATGGTTTGAAATGGATTCCGAACCACAAAAAGCTTCCATATATATAAATAATTAATAAATAATTAATTTTTATAAATTAAAAATAATTAAAAATATATATATAAATAATTAATATTAAATATATTTTTTATTACTTAATGATTCATAAACTTTCCTCATCATTTTTAACACATCAAAAGTCTTCATGAAAACTATTCATTTTATCCGATTAAAATATGATTTCAGTTTATGAGCGTCTTTTAACCATAATCCCTGCATCCTGTTTAAAGCTATTTAACTGAATGTGACCTTTTCTAAAAATATTAGATTAGATTAAATACAGGATTTGCAATATATTTCATTGGCATGTGCAATGAAATTTATTGCAATTACCTTGAGGGGCATTTATTTTCACTGAATTTATTTTAAAGAGGTGCAATACATGCAATAGTTTAGTATAATAATTACAACTAATAACAAATCAAACAATTATTTCTACTTTCATCGTTTTCTTATTGTTTGCCCTTAAAACTTTAAAATTAAATCTGTACTTCTCTGAATGTTTGTTAAAGTACAATCTCGCGCAAGCTGGGAGCTACATAAATGTAAGACATTTCTAGCTTTTCGAGAAAATTAAATACAAAAAAATTATAAATTGTTTTCAATGACATTTATTTTCACTGAATTTATTTTAACAATATTCAAGCATATTAATTACAACTAATAACTGATCAAACTATCTTTACAGCTTGCAGTATTTTCTTACTGTATGTCCTTAAAACATTCAATAAAATCTACACTTCTGTGAATGTTTGTTAAAGTGCAATCTAGCTCAAACTAGGAGCTACATCGATGTAAGATATTTCTAGCCTCTTGAGAAAATTAATTTAAAAAAATTATAAATTGATTTGAGTGACATTGATTTTCACTGAATTTATTTTACACAAGCGTAATACATGAAATAGCCAAGTATATTAATTACAACTAATAACTAATCAAACTATTATTTCTACTTGCATCATTTTCTTATTGTCTGTCCCTAAAACATTCAATTAAATCTGTACTTCTCTGAATGTTTGTTAAAGTGCAATCTAGCGCAAACTGGGAGCTATATAGATGTCAGACATTTCTAGTCTATAGAGAAATTAATTAAAAAAATTATCAATTATTTTGAGTGACATTTATTATCACTGAATTTATTTTAGACAGATGTAATGCATGCAATAGTCAAGCATATTAAAAGCATTCAATAACTAATCAAACTATTATTTCTACTTTCATCATTGCCTGCCCTAAAGCTTTCAAGTAAATCTGTACTACTCTGAATGTTTGTTAAAGTGCATACTGGAATCGATATTAGATGTAAGACATTTTTAGCTTCTCGAGAAAATTAAATTAAGAAACTTATAAATTGTTTTGAGTGACATTTAAGCGTGTGTAGTACATTCAATAGTCAAGTATGTTATAGTATTAGTGTACTAATTTATTTGTATTCTGTTTACTATAAAATACATGGACACATCAAAAGTCTTCATGAAAACTATTCATTTTATCCGATTAAAATATGATTTCAGCTTATGAGCGTGTTTTATCCATAATCCCTACATCGTGTTTAATCAAGTATATACTACCTACATACTGTTATAGTCAAGTATATACTAATCAAACTATTATTTCTACTCGTAGCATTTTCTTATTGTCTACCCCCAAAACATTCAATTAAATCTGTCCTTCTCCGAATGTTTGTTAAAGTGCAATCTTGCGCAAACTGGGAGCTGTATAGATGTAAGACATTCAAGCCTCTGGAGAAAATTTAATTGTTTCAAAGCTTTACCCTGCCTTCAAATTAGCTACGCGACTACCAGCTGCGTTCCTAAAAGGAAACTCTAAACTAATAATCTTCGTCAGTTTCCCCTTAAACGCAAATCCTTTTGATGACGCAAAAGGTAAGTTTCCTCTCTTTAACTATGAAGCATTGGCGTTAATTTGTTGTAAACCTCAATATGCATAACAAATTGATGGGTATCTATAGATAATTAAACATTCCGAGGGTTACATTTAAGAAATTTGTTTCTTATTACGTGGTTTATCTTAAAGACAGGCTGAACCCTTGGTTTTAAATAATAATTATTTTAAGCACATGCTTCCGAAGAATATGTTTTTATTGGAATAAAGTTAGAATACACATCTTCAATATGTTTAACTTAACATTTTGCATTGGAATCAATAAAGACTCTGATTTGGAGATGAAAATTAAACATTTAATAGAAACACTTTATTTATTTATTCCCGCTTTTAAAGTAATAAAAAAATTCTTAACCTAACGATAAAAGATTTCGATAATTGATATGATTAAAACAAAGAATATTTCGAAAACATTAATTTTCCAATACGCTTTAACGATTTATTGTCTAATGTAAAATAATTAATTTTGAAAGCATCATTACCTTTTTTTCTGGAACCAGTATTTAAATATATCTAATGATATTCATTAAAGTGCCTATTTTTGACATAAAATGTTTTAAATGTATTAAATATCTAAGAAACTTTCGTTATTGTTCCTTTTGTTTCTGCATTTTTCTAATAGATTGTCCCTCTTAGATAGTATACAGATTTTACTAAAATTTAAAATATTATAATCTGTTTTATTCTTCTGTAGGAAATAATATTTTTAAAAATTTTATCCATAACAAGTGCAAAATTTAATATATGTCAAATAAAATTTTCTTATTTTTGACAATAAGAAAATATATAGAAATAATTAATACTAAATATATATTTTTATTACTTAATAATTTAGAAAATTTCCTTATATTAATGTATTAATTTATTTGTACCCTCTTTATTATAAAATATATAAACACATCAAAAAATTTTAAGAAAACAATTCATTTTATCTGGTTAAAATATGATTCTTTCGGTTTATGAGCGTGCTTTATCCATAAACCCTACATCCTTTTTAAAACTGTTAACTGAATGTGACCTTTTTAACAAATATTAAATTATAGATTAAATACAGGGTTTGCAATATATTTCATTAGGATGTGCAATGAAAATTTTAAGAATTCACCTGAGTGACATTTATTTTCACCGAATTTATTTCAAACAGGTGTAATACATGCAATAGCCAACAACGTAATTACAACTAATAACTAATAAAACAATTATTTTAACTTGCATCATTTTCTTACTGTCAATCCAGAACCTTTAATTAAATCTGTACTTCTCTGAAAGTTTGTTAAAGTGCAATCTAGCGCAAACTGGGAGCCATATAGATGTAAGACATTTCTAGCCTCTTCAGCAAATTAATTTTAAAAAAATTATAAATTGTTTTGAGTGAGTGACATTTATTTTCACTTAATTTATTTAAACAATTGTAATACGTGCGTCAAACCAATCAAACTGTTATTTCTACTTGCATCATTTTCGTATTGTCTGGCCCTAGAACATTCTATTGAACCTGTACTTCTCAGAATGTTTCTTAAAGTGCAACCTAGTGCAAATTTGGAATTATGTAGATGTAAGACATTTCTAGCCTCTAGAGAAAATAAATTTTAATAAAATTATTAATTGTTTTGAGTGACATTTATTTTAACCGAATTTGTTTTAAATAGTTGTAATACATACAATAGTCAAGCATATTAATTACAACTAATAACTAATCAAACTATCATTACAGCTTGCAGTATTTTCTTATTGTGTGTCCTTAAAACATTCAATAAAATCTACTCTTCTCTGAATATTTGTTAAAGTGTAATCTAGCTCAAACTAGGAGCTATATCGATGTAAGACATTTCTAGCCTCTAGAGAAAATTAATTTTTAAAAAATTATAATTTGTTTTGAGTGACATTAATTTTCACTGATTTTATTTTACATAAGTGTAATTCATGAAATAGCCAAGTATATTAATTACAACTAATAACTAATCAAATATTATTTTATTTGCGTCATTTTCTTATTGTTTTCTACTAAAACATTCAAGAAAATCTGTCCTTCTCTGAATGTTTGTTAAAGTGCAATCTAGCTCAAACTAGGATCTGTATAGATGAAGACATTTCTAGCCTCTAGAAAAAATTAAATAAAAAAAAAATTATAAATTATTTTGAGTGACATTTATTTTAAACATGTGTAATATATGCAATAATCAAGTATATTAATTACATCGAATAACTAATCAAACTATTATTTCTACTTGCAGCATTTTCTAATTGTCTACCCCCAAAACATTCAATTAAATCTGTACTGCTTTGAATGTTTGTTAAAGTGCAATCTAGTGCAAACTGGGAGCTATATAGATGTAAGACATTTCCAGCCTCCAGAGAAAATTTAATTGTTTCAAAGCTTTACCCTCACCTTCAAATTAGCTATGCGATTACCAGCTGCGTTCCTAAAAGGAAACTCTAAACTAATAATCTTCGTCAGTTTCCCCTTAAATGCAAATCCTTTTGATGACGCAAAAGTTAAGTTTCCTCTCTTTAACTATGAAGCATTGGCGTTAATTTGTTGTAAACCTCAATATGCATAACAAATTGATGGGTATCTATAGTTAATTAAACATTCCGGGGTTACATCTGGGAAATTTGTTTCTTATTACGTGGTTTATCTTAAAGACAGACTAAACCCTTGGTTTTAAATAATAATTATTTTAAGCACATGTTTCCGGAGGAATTTGTTTTTATTGGAATAATGTTAGAGTACAAATCTTCAATATGTTTAACTCGACATTTTGCATTAGAATCAATAGATGTTCAGATTTGGCGAAGAAAATTAAACTCTTAATAGAAACACTTTATTTATTTATTCCTGCTTTTAAAGTAATAAAAAAAATTCTTAACCTAACGATAAAAGATTTCGATAATTGCCAGCTATTTTGTATGATTAAAACAAAGAATATTTCTAAAACATTAAATTTTCAATAAGCTTTAACGATATATTATCTAACGCAAAATAATTAATTTTAAAAATATCATTACGGGTTTTTTCTGGAACCAGTATTTAAATATATCTAATGATATTCATTAAAATGGCTGTTTTATCTCGTTATTGATAAATTTTTAGTAATAAATCTTCAATTTGATAACATTCTGAACATGTAAAAGTTTGCTACTTTTTGAACAATTGCATTTATATAATCGTTTTTAATCTTTTATTTTTTGATATTTTCAAAGTTAATTGCTATTATATAGGAAGGATTCAAATGCAATATTTCTTTTATATCTTGGTTCTTTTGTGAAAAATAATTAATATTATATTATTGTTCCAGATTGGTAAATAAAAAATTACTTTAAAAATAGTGGAAAATTTAATAATTATGATTTAATTATAATCAAAATTTATATACTGTCTTAAAGACAGACTAAACCCTTGGTTGAAATCATAATTATTTTTAAGCACTTTTCCTAAGAATTTCTTTTTTTCGAATAAGGCTAGAATACAAATTTTCAACATATTTAAATCACATTTTGCATTGTACATTACGACGTTTTGCATTGTAATCAACAGAGGTTTCAGATTTGGAGAATAAAACTATTACTATTAACTATTTTTTGATTGCAAACATTGTTTTGCAAATGGTAAATATAATATTTGAGTAGAATCCATACAAAAGAAAACTGATTCATTTTCATACAATAAATCACATCCACACTCGAAATGGGGCCCGATTAGTGGGAATGTACGCCGCTGATCAGCATTAGTCCGGAAGTTCAATTCGTTGGCGACTATACTGATTTATAGCAATTTCAGCTTTATCTGGATGTTATCAGAAAAGACATTTACACCCACATAAGAAAGAGAAGGAAATAATTTTCTGGGAATTTTTTGAAGTGTACTTCTTTGAAATGTGTTACTTGTGAGAAAAATTAGTTGGTGAGTTAAATGTTGTTGGTAGTTGGAATTAAAGTTTTAAGATTCAGTCCTCTGGCGGCTTTATTGTATACACTGTTTCAAAAAACAAAAAGACTCGATGGCGTTTCTGATGTTTAGCATCTTGCCTCGTGAGTTAACTACTTGGTGGGAGCTTTTCGTGGTTTCCCCTATACAGCACACAAATGCGGGGTAATTCCCTAAAAGTCCTCCCGAAAGGTTTCTAACTACGGGTGCTCCATCGCAACAGAAGCTGCCTCTTTCCCTCGATCTATCAATTTGGTTTGTCCCTCTACGGCCATTTTGTGCACAATTAAGGCTAATTAGACCGGGACCTACAATGTAACGTGAATTCTGAACCAGTAACAAACATCCGTACCACCGCCATGATTCAAACCTGAAGTCTGTGGTACCAAACATCCACGAGTAGATTACTCATGGGATGCCCGTCCCGTAGTGCAGGACGCTGAAGATAGTCGCAAAAATTATTTGAAATGGAATAATATAATGAATACACATCGGCGGACAATAAAACCATATCAATTAAAGGGCGGAAAATATTTCACCAATAAAATATACCTTTCAATTTTAAGATGTCAGTGAGGTTCTAGGTCATTCCCAAATAGAAAAGTAAATAAACGTATTAGTAAACGTTAGTAAATAAACGTATCAATCTTTCAGCCAGGATATTAAGTTATATCCAAGCTTCACACATACATTTTTATTTCGCTCGTGTAAAATATCGAAATTATATGGAACTGTTTCCCTTTCGTTCAATTTATACCATCGGCGTCAATTTCTCGGGATAGGGGAAATGTCAAAAAGAGCGAAGAAAGAGACCGAAATACGACTTTCCGATTTTGTGATAAAAAGAATATGCACCATAAAACCATATCAATTAAAGGAAGGAAAATATTTCACCAAGGAAATATATCATCTTTATATTATGGATTATTATGGATGATTTGGGAATATTTCACCTTTCAATTTTAAGATATCATTGAGATAAAACATTCTAGGTCATTTCCCATATAAACAATAGCATTAGGGTACAAAACATACTTTTATCCTGAAATTGAGGTAAAAATAAAACAGTCTTACAGCCGGGACATTAAGTTATATCCAATCTTCACACATAAATTTTTATTTCGGTCGTGTAAAATATTGAAATTATGTGGAACTTTTCCCATTTCGTTCAATCTATACCCTCGGCGTCAATTTCTTGTGATGGGAAAATGTGGGGAAAGATCGAATACGACGTTCCGATTTCGTGATAAAATAAAGAATATACTCCATTAAACCATATAAATTAAAGGACGGAAAATATACTTTTCAATTTTAAGATTTCAGTGACAGAAAACATTCTAGGTCATTTCACAGATGGAAAAGTAAACAATGGCATTAGAGTATAAAACATAATCTTCATCATGAAACTGAGGTAAAAATAAAACAGCCTTACAGCCAGGACATTAAGTTATATCCAATCTTCACACATAAATTTATATTTCGCTCGTGTAAAATATTGAAATTATGTGGAACTTTTTCCCCTTTCGTTCAATCTATACTATCGGCGTCAATTTCGTGTGATGAGAAAATGTGGGGAAAGAGCGAAGATAGAGACTGAAATAAGACTTTCCGATTTTGTGATAAAAAAAAAAAAAAAAAGAATATACATCATAAAACCATATAAATTAATGGGCGGAAAATATTTCACCAGTAAAATATACCATTTTATTAGTGAAATATATATCTCAATTTTAAGATGTCAGTGAGAGAAAACAATCTAGGTCATTTCACAGTTGAAACAATAAACAATTGCATTAGGTGATTGGCAAGTTGCATTATTATAAAATATAGTTTCATCATGAAGGTAAAAATAAAACAGTCTTACTGCCAGGACATTAAGTTATATCCAGTCTTTATACATAAATTTTTATTTCGCTCGTGTAAAATATTGAAATTATGTGGAACTTTTCCCCTTTCGTTCAATCTATACCATCGGCGTCAATTTCGTGTGATGGGAAAATGTGGGGAAAGAGCGAAGAAAGAGACTGAAATACGACTTTCCGATTTTGTGAGCGACATTATCTGGAGCAGCGAAAGCATTTCCCATCAACGAATCACTCAGCTGTGGCAAGACCTTACCAAGTGAAGGCGTTTTTCTGCTACAATGAATCCGTTCACGGGCTGACTGCTCGGGCCTTCTGTTTTATTCGAATCCATTCCAGGAAAGGATTGAGTAACTTTTTGAACTCCTTTTCCCGAGTCCTTTTCCGAGAATGTAAAGATGTCTCCTCTGAGAATATTTTTTGAATCAACTCTCTTCAAAAATTGATCGACATAAAAATCTTTGGACGGTTTATTGTTGATATCTTGCTCAAATGCTGACTCCTTCATAGAGTAGCAAAGGAAAAAAAAATACCAATGAATACACGAATGGTGATATTTTTTATTGTTGTTGGTCTCGTATTTTCTAAGAACATAAAGTTTCGATAAAAGTAATGTAAAACATGATAGCAAATCGATAGCTGCAAGTAAATACAAGAGGCTTTTCTGAATATTGGTTTCTAGTTAAGGAGTAAAATGTCCTCATGCCCTTATTAATAGCCCATTTCGAAGATATCGGCATAACAACAGCGGGGAAATCAATTTTGTCCCGTCTGTCATCATCTCGATTCAACATTAGTGTATAAAAAGGAGAAGGGATGAACATAATAAATATTGATGAATCATTTGAGTTTTTGAAATTTGGTTTTACAATGATTAATGATTTATGTAAATTAAGTGATGTAAAAAATAAAAATGCAAAAAATAATAAATATGTTTTAGAAAAATAAAGTAAACATTGATAAATTAAATTAAGAGGAGTAAAAAATTAAGACTTACTGAGTGTGAATTAATTTGAATGAATGCTTTTTTAATTAATCATGTTTCTAAGTATTAGTTACATATGTGGGGCCTGATAACCGAGTGATTAGCTCTCTGACACTCGGTGGGCTCGAATCAAACCGATGCAATGGATGTTTATAGGGGTTCGGAATATACTTTTTAACTGTAGCTACCTGTCTAATAGGACTGTTGGGCGTAGGGCTGCCAACCTTACCCCTTATAAAAACATCTCTCCTCTCGAAATCTGCCAGTAGGCAGACGGCCTTGGCCCAACATAGTGCTGTTACCCAACTGATGATGATGATATTATCTCTTTGCCCTATTTTATTATATAACATGTATTAATTAATTAAATTTTAATTAAATAAAATTTAAACTTTAAAGAACTCATATTTTCTAAATTTATATCTTCTGGGATTTTTATAATTAATATTTTTATAATAATTATCCATATTGCTTCGATTAAACTTATGAGATAAATTTTTAAACGTGATTTATCCTTATTAAACTCAATTATTTGTCTTATTTTTTATGACATTATTTGACAGAATCATCACAAAAGTAAAATTGTTTCTGTTACATAGACTGATTTTAAACCAACAAAGTGTATAAGGTACTAACTTATAAACACTTACTAAAAACTTCCATTACTAAATCAAAAAGACTTACAGTACTTAGCCAACAAAGGCAAATAAAATAAGCCTAAAAAAATCTTCCCTTAAGATAACAAAAGCAAATAAAACTACTCTATAATTTAATTTATCGAAAGAAATAATTAACTTTACGTCTAATTGCTATAGTAATTTTTTTTCGTACGCGTTTATTTGGTTTTGGGAATGATAATAATAGTAAGTAAATTTTGGAAGTTACTTTAGAATTGCCATCTTGCGTATGAAAAAGAAGGGATTAGTTGGTTTCTGCGGAAACATATAATCATAAAACTTGACTAACGTCAACTTAAAAAGAAATATTTAAATAATGTTTCAAGCAAACAAAATAAATTAACAATAAAATAAATATGAGTTGGAATAAATGAAATTTACGTGTAAGACGTTTTATGATTATCTTTATATTTGTATGTATTATGTTTTTATGGTGCCTTGCAATATTCCTCCCTTTACAAGATTAAAACAGCACCATTTTTCTTAAAAGTGTTGTTTAATAATATTTTCGAATTCAAATTCCTCCGAAAGATAATATAAAAAGGTACAATGGCTACTATTTAACATTATTTCAATATAAATTGTAATATAAATGGTTAATATTTCATATTATTTCAATTAATATAAGTAGTAAAGTATGCATTAGTTCTTTGCAACAAATCTAACAAGTATGAGCTAACTTCATTATCTGAAACCTTTTATGTATCATTATTCCAATTATCATTGACTTTTTCATGTTTAGGTAAATTAACAAGTCGTTTCATCCTTAAAAAATGAAATATACTAGATTTTCAGGCAATTTTAATATCATTGATAAAAATTAAGTTACTCACAAAATTCTACAATTCTGCGTCTAAATTCTACAGTTCCATATTGAATGGCGTATTACAATCTGGAATGTTGTCTTGATTCAAATACTTTGTAATTCTGTTAATTGAAATTCATTGTTGCTCAATTAAATAAACTAGTTACATCGATTAGCGCGTTCTGATTGATACAATTTGGGAGTAGGGCTGATAACCCTACTCTGTAAAAAGAAAGTATCTCCTGTTTCGAAATCTGCCTGTAGGCAGACGGTCATGGACTGTAGCGCCAGGGAGTTAGTTAGCTAGATTGATACAATTAGAAGCCCAAGTGTACCAATTAGTACATAATAAGTAACTACCCTAAGTAAGTAATTAAATGTATTTTTCTCTTCATTTTATAATACAACAACTACTACTAGATTTAATTACTGTAGCTGTAAGATAGTAGTAGTTAATTTTAATTAAAATTTTAATTTGGTTATGGAAACCAAAGTCATGTCATTTTAATAATAATTCTAAAGTAAATACTTCTATTATGAGTCCTTTGTGGTTTTATATCCGTTTTTACGTAATTTTTTTTTAATATCTTAGTAGATCAGACATTTATATCAATTAATATGCAAAAACATACACCTATTAGAATTTAATTCTACCACTTTATTAACGTCATAAATAGTTGCTGTTGTAAAAGCAAATCATATTCTATGTCTGTATTATAACAGTTATTTAATTTTTACTAAAAGCCTAAAATTCCAGCCGTAATAAAATTGGAATTACTGATTTTTTTGGAATTGTATCGAATCGGCTCTTCTAAAAAAAAAAGTACTACTTTCAGCGAATTTCAGTATTTTCATTTTCTTCCTGAAGAATGATCTCAGTCACGGATTGTTAGGTCCATAACATCGAGAGGCGATCCATTTCTACTACCATCCACCAAATGATCCCCGTCTACCAAAATATCTGCCATCAGCAAAAGAATAAAAACCCAGTGCCCAAACGATCTACTGAAACTACAAACTCAATCTAAAAATATTTAATAGATAAACTAGTTACATCGATTAGCACATAGTGATTGATACAATTATAAATCCAAGTTTGTCAATTAATACATAGTAATCAATGTACAAGTCATATAAGTGGCAAGTATTTAAGCCATAAGTCATACAAGTAGTCAATTAATACATAACCCTAAATTAATTAAATGTATTTGCTCTTCATTTTATATTACCACATCTACTACCAGATTTAATTACTGTAGCTGTAAGATAGTAGTGATCCGTTTCAATTAAAATTTTAATTTGGTTATGGAAACCAAACTTATGTCATTTTAATATTAATTCTTAGGTTCTTCTAAAAAAAACGGATTATTTTCAACGAATTTCAGTATTTTCATTTTCATCCTGAAGAATGATCTCAGTCGCGCATTATTAGGTCTATAAGACTTCGATTGTGAGCCGTTTGTGTTTCTTATATCCATTGTTATGTAAATTTGTTTAAATACCTTAATAAATTAGATAATTTATGTCCATTAATGTGAAAAAAAAACACTTATTAGAATTTGATACTATCACTTTATTATGGACTTAGAAAGTTGCTTTTGTAAACTCAAATTATATTCTGTGCATGTGACATTTTATATAACATTTATTAAAAGCCTAAAATTTTTTCCGTAATAAAATTGGAATTACCGACTTTTTTTGGAATTGGATCGAATCGGCTGTTCTAAAAAAAAAATATTACTTTCAGCGAATTTCGGTACTTTCATTTTCTTCCTGAAGAACGATCTCAGTCTCACATTATTAGGTCCATAACATCGAGAGGCGATCCCAAAATACCTGCCATCAGCAAAAGAATAAAAACCCCACTGCCCAAACGATCTACTGAGACTACAAACTCAATCTAAAAATAGTTCTTTAAAATAGGGGATAGCAAAAAGTTGGAAACTGGCTCGTCCGTCCGTTAGCCCTCCCTCTTTCCAATAAAGAGCCCCAACCATTGATATGAAGCCCCATACCTTCCGAAATATTTCTTCTCCTTTCTGTCTATCTCTCTCTCTTTCAAATAGAATTTTTTCCTTTTTTTATTTCAATGAAAAATAAAAAAAAGATATCAACAGGAATGGAAGGGGAAGAAGAAGAACGACCACTTTTCTAGCTTTATACCCAATTCTTCTTCCTGTCAAGGCCGGAAATTGGATCTGACCGCCAAAGAAGTTTAATTCGTGAAAACCGCGTCAATCTATGTTACACGTGAAATCTTTTCTTCGGTCTCAATTTATAGGATATTTCAGCCAGTGAAGCCGTCACGGGCGTGTATCTACTCGATAAATCTGCAAAGAAAATAAATGTAGAGGATTAACTTGGCTGCAAAAAAGGATTCAGTTAATGCTCGAATTTTAAAACACATGTTGGTTATATTATTTCATAAGGTTAAAAACGATATCTTGTATTGAAGTGTATGATTTCGTGTCTTGGAACTACATATAAAAATGATTACTCGTGACGAAGACAATTAAAATTATAGATTTTCTACTTACCAATTATCTGATATACTCGGAATATATAATATATTTTTTAAATACATTTTTAATCTGGAGATTTGGTTTGTCGCTCTCCGGTCATTTTTTTTGCACACTAAGGTTAATTAGATCGCTACCTTCAGTCTATTCCGAACTACCAACAAACATCCATGCGACTGTTAGGATTCGAACCTAAAGCCTGTGGTACCAAAGGTTTAGCCAATTGACCATCAAGTCCCTCTAACATGGAGAATTCTTACAATTTTAGATTTTTTTGTTTATATTCATATAATATCTGTATAAGACCAAAATTCATAACATTAGCTATATTGTTCAGTTAATTATTTTTTAATAGAAATACATATTAAATTTTGATTTTTTTTTTTTTTTTAATTTAGTGTAACTATTTTTGATTTGTCTAGGCAAAAAAATTATTTTAAACAATAAATGTTTAATTTTCTAATTGGATCTTCTCTACTATTTTCGTTTTTTCGCTAGATTTTTTTTTTTATGTATCCCTAACGATGATGTCATTTGCTAGATATTTGGAACCAATTAAATTTTTAATGACTCATGGTATTGATAAGTGAAATCTAGTCTAATTTCTACCTCATTGAAACTATTATACTTACAGTTTTCCAAAATATAAAATGAGTTTTATTGTGTTTAAGTGTTTAAAAAAAATCTCTCGGAAAAAATCATTATGTATTGATAAATGTAACCAATTGAACACTTTTATACTTTCGAGCTACTGTTCATTCTGTGAATGATCATGTTGACAACTTGTGTATTATTAATTAATTGCAACTTGTAAATTATTTGCATATTTAATTTTCTTACTTCATATTATTTCTTTCTTATGTATCTCTGAAACATTTTCAATTTCATCATTTTGTTTTCTTTTGTAATTGCGAATTTGCTCATGAAATATCAAAATTGCTTCAGGTTATTTTCTGAAGAAAGCACCGTAGTGCTAAGGGATCAATATTAAATTTCCGCCCAGAATATTTGACGGAAGGGAATAGTAATAAAATAGTAATAATAATAATATAATAAAAAATAATAATAATATAATAGTAATAAAAAAATGTCTTTATGTAGCAGTTTATCATTAAAAAAGTTAAGCTTTCTTTTCTTTTTCTGTAGCATTTTTCTTCTGGGAAATTTAATTAGATTATGCAATTCTATATATACAAATTGGATTTTCAGCCTTATTATTTCAATTTCTCTCCAACTAAAAAGCGTAGATATTGCTTAACCGTCCCTATATGCTCGTTCTAATTAAAGGATTTCATGCGAACCATTTTTCTGTGCAAAATGAAAAATTTCAATAAATAAAACAATGAAAAGTAAATTAAATAATATGAAGCACTTCTTTTTGAGTTTCTTAAAGCATAAATCTTTCGTTAAATGAAAATAAGTATTCTATTTCTTTGAAAAATAATTAAGAGATATAATCTCTAAAAAAGACGTATAAATATTATTAATTCGAAAAAAGTATATTGAAAGAAAGATAGTATCGATAATAAATAATGAATGCTTAATAAAAGTAATTTTAATGTACATTTTCAGCTTAAAGTTATTTAAGAAAGATTTAGTTTCAATAATACGTTTGAAAAACCAGCAAACAATTTTTTTGAAAAGTTTAAAAAAAATGAAGTTTAATTATTTAAGTTATTTTATTATTCAAATTATTTATTTTTTATTATTTTTTAATTCTTATTATTTAATGAATTATTTTTTTATTTATATTAATTGCAATTATTTTTTAATTTTTATTATTTATTTAATTATTTATTATTACTTATTTTTTTATTGTAAAATTTGTTATTTTTTGATATTATAGTTATTGCTGAGTTATTATTATTATTATTAATAATTTGTTATTGTTATGTTTGTTTGTTATTATTTATTTTTTTTTTTAAAATTGTATAAACAATTTTAAATTTGGTGGTTGCAATTTTAATTAAAAGTGAAATGATTTTAATTTTTTGTTATGTATTTTATTTTAAAAATTTTAAAGTAACCAATTTGTAAATTTATATGAAAGGAAAATAGCAGCATATATACTAATGGAAAAAGAAAATGAAAACTAATGGCCTTATGTATAAAATTGAAAATCATTGCCTTATTATAATATATAAAACTCATTTAAACGTGTTAAAAACATTGTCGTTTAAACAGGTAAAAAATATTTACCAATAGCTTACTTATCCATTATTTATCAATAGCTTACTTATCCATTATTTATCAATAGCTTACTTATCAATTATTTATCAATGATTTACTTATCAATTAATCGCAACTTGTAAATTATCCTGCATAACATAATTTTATTTCTTACTGTATAATATTTGTTATTCGTTTATCTGTAAAATATTTTCAATATTTTTATTATTTTTTTTTCTTTTGTAATTGTGAATTTGCTCATGCAATATCAAAATTGCTTCAGGTTATTTTCTGAAGGTGCTAAGGGATCAATATTAAATTTCCGCCCAGAATATTTGACGGAAGGGAAAATAATAGTAATAAAAAAATGTCTTTATGTAGCAGTTTATCATTAAAAAAGTTGTACTTTTTTTTTTTCCTGTAACATTTTTTTGCCTGGGAAACTTAATTAGATTATGCAATTCTATATACAAATTGGATTTTCAGCCTTATTATTTCGATTTCTTTCCGACTAAAAAAGCATGGATATTGCTTAAACGTCCCTATACGCTCGCTCTAATTAAAGGATTTCATGCGAACCATTTTTCTGTGCAAAATGAAATATTTCAGTAAACAATAGATAGAAAGTAAATTAAATAATATGAAGCATTTCTTTCGGAGTTTTTCATTCATATGTCTTTCTTTAAATGAAAATAACTATTCAATTTCTTTGGAAAATAATTAAGTGATATAATCTTTAAGAAAGATGTATAAATATTTTTAATTCGAAAAAAGTATATTTAAATAAAGATAGTGACGATAATAAATATTGAAAGTTTATTTAAAAAAATTTCAATGTACATTTTCCGCTTAAAGTTAATTTAGTTTCAAGAATATATTTGAAAAAACTGCAAACAATTTCTTTGAAAAATTTAAATTTATTTATTTAAGTTATTTCATTATTCAAGTTATTTATCATTTATATTTATTTTTATCGTAAAATTTGTTATTAATTTTTATTATAGTTATTGTCGAGTTATTTTTATTGTTAATATTTATTATTATTATTATTTGATTATTGCTTATAGTTCGTTATTATTATGTTTGTTGTTATTTATTATTTTTTAATAAATGATTTAAATCTGGTGGTTGCAATTTTATTTAAATGTGAAAGAATTTCATTTTTGTTTTATATTTTATTTCTAAAATTTGAAAATGACCAATTTGAAAATTTATACGAAAGGGAAAATAATGGCATATATACTAAAGAAAATGAAACCTAAAATAAATGAAATCAATTAAAACATTTTCATACTATTGAACTATTCTGAAAGATTATGTTAACAACTTGTGAATTATTAATTAATCGCAACTTGTAAATTATGTTACATATTTTATTTTATTTCTTACTTTATAATATTTCTTATTCGCTTATTTCTGAAATATTTTCAAGTTTACTATTTTTTCTGTTGTAATTGCGAATTTTCTCATGCAATTTCCAAATTGCTTCAGGTTATTTTCTGAAGGAAGCACCGTGGTGCTAAGGGATCAATATTAAATTTCCGCCAGAATATTTGACGGATAGGAACATAATAGTAATAAAAAAATTGTCTTTATGTAGATGTTTATCATTAAAAAAGTTGAGCTTTTTTTTTCCTGTAACATTTTTCATCTGGGAAACTTAATTAGATTATGCAATTCTATATACAAATTGGATTTTCAGCCTTATTATTTCGATTTCTCTCCGACTAAAAAATCGTGGATATTGCTTAAACGTCCCTGTACGCTCTCTCTAATTAAAGGATTTCATGCGAACCGTTTTTCTTTGCAAAATGAAAAATTTCAATAAATAAAACAATGAAAAGTTAATTAAATAATATGAAGCATTTCTTTCAGAGTTTTTCATTCATATATCTTTCGTTAAATGAAAATAAGCATTCAATTTCTTTGAAAAATAATTAAGAGATATAATCTCTAAGAAAGATGTATAAATATTTTTCATTCGAATAAAGTATATTTAAATAAAGATAGTACTGATAATAAATACTAATGCTTTTTAAAAAAAATTTCAATGTACATTTTCAGCTTAAAGTTAATTTAGTTTCAATAATATAGTTGAAAAATATGCAAAGAATATTTTTGAAAATTTTAAATTTATTTATTTAAGTTATTTCATTATTCAAGTTATTTATTATTTATATTTATTTTTTTTGCAAAATTTATTACTATAGTTATTATTATTGTTAATATTTATTGTAAATATTTGATTTTTATTTATAATTCGTTATTGTTCTTTTTGTTATTATTTATTATTTTTTATAAATTATTTAATTCTGGTGGTTGCAATTTTATTTAAAAGTGAAATGATTTCATTTTTTGGTTTATATTTTATTTTAAAAATTTGAAATTGACCAATTTGAAAATTTATACGAAAGGTAAAATAATTATATACTAATGGAAAATGAAAATTAATGGCATTATGTATAAAATTGAAAATCATTGCCTTATTATAATATTTAAAACTCGTTTAAACGTGTTAACAACATTGTCTTAGGTACAAATTATTTATCAATATTTTACTTATTAATTATTTATCAATGGTTTACTTATTAATTAATCGCAACTTGTAAACTATCTTGAATATTTAATTTTATTTCTTACTTCATATTATTTCTTTTTTATTCGTTTATCTCTGAAATATTTTCAATGATTTTTTTTTTGTAATTGTGAATTTGCTCATGCAATATCAAAAGTGCTTCAGGTTATTTTCTGAAGGAAGCACCATAGTGCTAAGGGATCAATATTAAATTTCCGCCAAGAATATTTGACGGAAAGGAACATAATAGTAATAAAAAAATTGTCTTTATGTAGAAGTTTATCATTAAAAAAGTTGAGCTTTTTTTTCCTGTAACATTTTTCATCTGGGAAACTTAATTAGATTATGCAATTCTATATACAAATTGGATTTTCAGCCTTATTATTTCGATTTCTCTCCGACTAAAAAATCGTGGATATTGCTTAAACGTCCCTGTACGCTCTCTCTAATTAAAGAATTTCATGCGAACCATCTTTTTTGTGCAAAATGAAAAATTTCAATAAATAAAACAATGAAAAGTAAATTAAATAATATGAAGCATTTCTTTCAGAGTTTTTCATTCATATATCTTTCGTTAAATGAAAATAAGCATTCAATTTCTTTGAAAAAATAATTAAGTGATATAATCTTTAAGAAAGATGTATGAATATTTTTAATTTGAAAAAACTATATTTAAATAAAGATAGCATTGATAATAAATATTGAACGCTTAATAAAAAAATTCCAATGTACATTTTCAGCTTAAAGTTAATTTAGTTTCAATAATATAGTTGAAAAATATGCAAAGAATATTTTTGAAAAGTTTAAATTTATTTATTTAAGTTATTTCATTATTCAAGTTATTTATCATTTATATTTATTTTTATCGTAAAATTTGTTATTAATTTTTATTATAGTTAGTGTCGAGTTATTTTTATTGTTAATATTTATTATTATTATTTGATTATTGCTTATAGTTCGTTATTGTTATGTTTGTTGTTATTTATTATTTTTTAATAAATGATTTAAATCTGGTGGTTGCAATTTTATTTAAATGTGAAAGAATTTCATTTTTTGCTTTGTATTTTATTTTAAAAATTTGAAAATTTACACGAAAGTGAAAATAATAGCATATATATAATAGAAAATGAAACCGAATGAGACTATGTATAAATTTGAAAATGAGCGCCTATTTAAATGAGCGAATATTTAAAACTCGTTTAAACGTGCTAAAAACATTGTCTCAGATAAAAATTATTTATCAACGGCTTACTTATTAATTAATCGCAAATTGTAAGTTATCTTGCATAAAATAATTTTATTTCTTACTTTATAATATTTCTTTCTTATATGTTTATTTTTGAAATATTTGCGAGTTTATTAGTATTATTATTGTTTTTTGTAATTGTGAATTTGCTCATGCAATATCAAAATTGCTTCAGGTTATTTTCTGAAGGAAGCACCGTAGTGCTAAGGGATCAATATTAAATTTCCGACCAGAATATTTGACGGAAAGGAAAGTAATAGTAATAAAAAAATGTCTTTATGTAGCAGTTTATCATTAAAAAAGTTGAGCTTTTTTTTTCTTGTAACATTTTTCTTCTGGGAAACTTAATTAGATTATGCAATTCTATATACAAATTGGATTTTCAGCCTTATTATTTCGATTTCTCTCCGACTAAAAAAGCATGGATATTGCTTAAACGTCCCTATACGCTCGCTCTAATTAAAGGATTTCATACGAACCATTTTTCTGTGCAAAATGAAATATTTCAGTAAATAATAGATAGAAAGTAAATTAAATAATATGAAGCATTTCTTTCGGAGTTTTTCATTCATATATCTTTCGTTAAATGAAAATAAGTATTCAATTTCTTTGGAAAATAATTAAGTGATATAATCTTTAAGAAAGATGTATGAATATTTTTAATTCAGAAAAAGTATATTTAAATAAAGATAGCGTGGATAATAAATATTGAATACTTGCAAAAAAAAAATTAATGTATATTTTCAGCTTAAAATTAATTTAGTTTCAGTAATATGTTTGAAAAACATGCTAGCAATTTTTTTGAAAAGTTTAAATTTATTTATTTAACTTATTTCATTATTTATATTTATTTTTATTGTAAAATTTGTTTTGTTATTATAATTATTGTTGAGTTATTTATTATTATTTGATTATTGTTTTAATTCGTTATTGTTGTGTTTGCTATTATTTATTATTTTTCTTATAAATTACTTATAACTAGTGGTTGCAATTTTATTTAAAAGGAAAATGATTTCATTTTTTTTCGTTATATTTTATTTTAGAAATTTGAACATTTATACGAAAGGGAAAATAATTTCATATATATTAAAGAAAATAAAACCTAATGGCAGTATGTATAAAATTGAAAATCAGCGCCTTATTATGACATTTAAAACTCATTTAAATGTGCTAAAAACGTTGTTCCAGTTAAAAATTATTTATCAATGGACAAAATTATTTGTGAATTGTTTATTTTGAGCCGAACTTTTGTATTATTTTGTTGTCTTTAATTTACTCTGGTGTGTGCCATTGTTTTAATGTGTGAAAACTTGTTCGTGAATAGATTTGAAAGGGCTGCTAGGAGGAGAGTAGGGGGTTGTGAATGAAATTAGAAAACAAAGGAATGAATGCATGGTGTAGACATTTAGTGAAGCAGAACGATGTTACAGTGTTAACATATGCACAATGGATCTATGTTAACTGGTGTAGGCTACATAATGTTTGCACTGCAAGTCATTGAGGTTTCTGGCGAAGGTGTAGACGATATGGCGAGCCATATCTAAAGCTCGAAATTGATTCTGGAAATGAAGACGAATACATACACACCAATAATACCCTAACTCATTCTCATTAACGACTTGTTTGTATTGCTTTTCTTCCAAAACACATTATATAACTAGTTCTCTTGAAATAATATCCATGGGCTACAATACGTTAAACAATTGTCTACAGTTACAATATGTTAAACATCCCTTATAGCCATTGGCTCAATGGCGTGCTGGACTGAAGCTCAACCCCGGACCACAATGAAGACTAGGCTCAATGAACTCCTGTACAATCCTGTACTCACGTTGTCTCTCTGTTAAGGGGCATGATGGCCGAGTGGCTAGCACTCTGAAGCTCGGTGCCAGAGGTTTCGGCTTCAAATCCCGGTAGTGGCATGGATGCTTGTAGTGGTTCGAAATCCATTTTAGTCCGTAGGACTTCTCACCCACATCATTCCCAAACAACTCAGCTCTGTGTCTAGTTTGCTTATTGTCTATATGCTTATGAAATTTCGAGCTTTTTCGTCTTGATCTTCTGCAGTACTTTTCCGTTAAATTTTCTTCCACTTCCGTTGCCTATAAGCAGATATTATAAAATTTATCCACAGATTTCACTTATTTTTGGTTTTGGTCAGCAACAATTATATTTCATTGTTATATTTAGTTATATGTTGTGGAGACCATTCAAATGAATCCTTGATCACTTCCATAACATGTATGGATCCCGACATATAATGGCGTGGATCGAGCACGTGGAGCCTGATTCTATCGCAACACCTAGTTGCAATAGAATCAGGCTGAAATCATGCCTTCTATAAATAGGACGCTGTTCCCCCCCTCTCTTCCACTAGAACCTTTCAAGCTTCCTCAACACGAAGATATATTTAGAATTTTTCAAATTATGTATAGTTTTGAAGTTATTAACATTTTAAATTGGACATGAATATATTACGCTTCAATCCTAAGCCTGCTACCCAATTAAGCGATTTTATTGATGTTTTCACAAAAATTCAAGGGAAATTCTTGAAAACATATTATTTTGAATATCGGGCAATTAATATTTTGTATTCCTTTGCCAATAGTTCGCTAGAGAGGTAGAAAATTCAGCTTTATCCAGGGTGAACATCAAAAATTCACATCAGGAGAATTGCTATATTTCATTAACATTTTGTTATCAGAACTTTGACTCTCATAGGCTTTCGGAGGGAAAGACTTTCCGGCTAACTGATTTAAGATATCTATTTTCTGTATAACCATGAAAACCTTCAATCTGACAGTACTTGCCAGGTTTCGATCGAATCATTTTTTATTTTACGAGCCTTATCTACTATCCGATAGATCATTTAGGCTTTTTCTGTAACCGTAACTTTGAGCGAATATTGTACATAACTCATTAATTGTATCTCATTTTTATAATATTTCATGTAAAACATGCGAAATAGGTTTTTATTTAATATTTTTGTCAATTAGTAATATTTTAAAATAAAATATGTCAAATACATTGGAAAAACCTGTATTTTAATATTTTTTAAAATATTTCAAATGTTAATTAATCTCTAACATTTATCCATTTCGTAAAATGCCAGCTGGCCGTATCAATATACCGGTTCTTTATTTGAATTGGGCGCGGTCAGTACAATGGGAAAACTGCGTGCCGTTGGCCAATAATAATATTCTGGCGCTCGGTGCCAATTTCGGGTTCGAATAATAAAAATATTATAGTTTCGGAACCAAATATAAGCCGTAGGTCCCGGTCTTCTAACTTAAAACATAGGAAAAAAGTCAGGCTTCATTTTAATTTGAAATAAGCTGCTTCCTTCCCCTGTCAATCATTCCATATGGGCTTGTGGGCTTTTCCAAATGTTAATTAACAACAATGTTAACAATCAACAAGCTTCAACTAATATTTCCAGTTTAAAACCCATCTTCCTGGAATATAAATTTATGACACTAATTAATGATCGTTAAAAACAAAAAAATTCATTTGAAACAGGGCTGGGTGGTCCATTTAATTCGCTTACTGTAAGGGAATCCATTCATAACTGCACAGATGTCATTTGAATTCAAGCTGTTACATTATATCCTTGTATCCGGATGATGTTTCATTTTCTTTTTCTTCTGAATGAATGTGATTCTACTAATACGTTTAGTCATAATATTAATGTCTAATTGGTCATAATATTTATGTCTAATTGGTCATAATGTCTGACTCAGATTTGGCTCAGCATGATGCAAGATGGGTCCACGCACTAATTAATTGAAGTAACATTTGGAAGTAGAAATATGATTCTGAAAGTTAATTAAATAGACAATTAATAAATTATTTAATTAATTAGAAGAAGTTAATTAAGTTGATGTATTAGATACCATTGTAATATAATGTATGAGTTTATGCTATGCTATGTTAATAAATTATTATAGAAATGTATGAGAATATATTTATTTAATTTAAACATTAAGTTAAAGTAACTACGAAGATTAATTTCTATTGGAATTATTAAAACTATGAGTTACAAAACTAAATCAGATATTTTAAAATTTATTTAAATTTCATTTGTAAAACTGGTGTAATGTTATTTTAATAATTTACCTAAGATTTATGAATCAAGTACTCTACTTGGGAAATTGCGAACATTTTTTTTTAATGTTTTGGCTATAATAAATGAGCTTTTTTTCGACATCAAAAATGTATTAATGTTGATTTAGATTAAAACCAAATTTTTCAACCAGAAAATATATTTATCTTTCTCAAATTCATTTTGCACAGTTAATGTTATCATTTAGCTTTTTTTTAATGACTTTTCTGTAAAAAAGGTGCTTTTTTTGACATCGTGAATAAGGTTATATTTAATTATCTTAATGATGTATATACTTGAATAGATGTTTTATATTAAAAATTAAATTGCGATCGTTAGAAAAAAATTTATTAATGTTGGTTTAGATTAAAACCAAAATTTTCAACTGGAAAATATATTTATCTTCCTTAAATTTATTTTGTACAATTAATTTTTCATTTTTTTGGTAATTGTGATGGATACAATTTTAAAATGTAGCTAACAATTTCAACACAAAAATTGTTTCATTTTTTGACAGTACTCTTATGAAAACAAAAGTTTTCATGGAAATTTTCTCAGAAGAACTGAGCGAAATTTCTTTCATTTAAGCTCCTTTTCTAAAATAATTTCCATTTACTTCATCCTATAATGATAATATTTTTTAATTTTCTTCTATAACAAATAAGTGTTTTAAACGTTTGTTATTCTAATTACTCAAAAATCACATAACCATTTTCTAGGTCTTTTTAAACCAAACTTTTTAATGATGAAAAATTTTTTAAAAATAATACTCATATGCGAATTATCAAAAAAAAAAAAAAAAAAAAAAAAAAAAAAAAAAATTCTAATGAAATAAGTATGCATTATACATTAAATGTTACATTATACACAACATTAAACATTAAAAGTTACATTATACTCAACATTATACATTCAATGTTACATTATACACAACAAAATACATTAAATGTTACATTATACACAACATTAAACATTAAAAGTTACATTATACACAATATTATACACTAAATGTTACATCATACACAACAATATACATTAAATGTTGCATTATACACAGCAATATACATTAAATTTTACATTATGCACAACATTATATATTGAATGTTGCATAAAATTTCAAAAAGCACGTTGAATATTTTTATAAATGAAATCAAATTTGAAAATAAAGAGGTAAAACTAAACAATTAAAATAAATGATACTTTCTAATAGATTATATTTAAATACATCAAGTCTCGTTAAAAATTACCCTACGCTAAATAAAACATTAAGTTTCTTACTACCACAAAATGATCTTAAGGATTATTTCGAACCTATGCTAAACCCCTAAGTGCTTTTATATGCAATAAATAGTTCTCTTTAGTAATTCAATCAATCCACTTATATAGAACATCTCCAAACTAGATAAAGAACCATTGCTTTTATTTTAAGAAGTCATTTATTTGTAACTTCAACATCCACTTGACTTTCTTGAACATACTGTTCAGCCCAACATTACACATTAAATGTTACGTTATGCACAATAATATACATTAAATGTTGCAGTATGCACAACAATATACATTAAATGTTACATTATACACAACATTATACGTTAAATGTAGCATAACATTTAAAAAAGCAGCATGGATATTTTTATAAATGAAATCAAATTTGAAAATAAAAAGGAAAAACTAAACACTTAAAATAAATTGTATTTTCAAATAGATTATATTTAAATACATCATGCCTCGCTAAATAGCCATGCTACGCTAAATAAAATGTTAATTCTCATGCTACCATAAAATGATCTTAAGGATTATTTCGAACCTATGCTAAACCACTAAGAGCTTTGATATGCAATAAATAGTTCCCTTTAGTAATTCAATCAATCCTCTTATATAGATCATCTCCAAATTAGATAAAGAACCATTCCTTTTATTATATGAAGTCATTTATTAGTAATTCAACATCCTCTCGACGTTCTTGAACATATTGTTCAGCCCAACATTACACATTAAATGTTACATTATGCACAACTTTACACATTAAATGCTACATAATACACAACAATATGCATTAAATGTTACATTATACGTTAAATGTAGCATAAAATTTAAAAAAAGCACGTTGAATATTTTTATAAATGAAATCAAATTTGAAAATAAACAGGTAAGACGAAACACTTAAAATAGATTATACTTTCTAAATGCATGTCTCGTTAAAAAATCATCCTACGCTAAATAAAACGCTAAGTCTCAAGCTAATGCTAATCTCATGACCACAAAATTATCTTAAGGAATATTTCTAAACCGCTAAGTGCTTTTATATGCAATAAATAGCTCTCTTTAGTAATTCAATCAATCCACTTATATAGAACATCTCCAAACTAGATAAAGAACCATTGCTTTTATTATAAGAAGTCATTTATTTGTAACTTCAACATCCACTTGACTTTCTTGAAGATACTGTTCAGCCCAACATTACACATTAAATATTACATTATGCACAATAATATATATTAAATGTTGCATTATGCACAACAATATACTTTAAATGTTACATAATACACAACAATATACATTAAATGTTACATTATACGTTAAATGTAGCATAAAATTTAAAAAAATGCACGTTGAATATTTTTATTAATGAAATCAAATTTGAAAATAAAAAGGTAAAACTAAACACTTAAAATCATTACAGTAAATACATCAAGTCTCGTTAAAAAAATCATCCTACGCTAAATAACACGTTAAGTCTCATGCTACCACAAAATGATCTTAAGGAATATTTCTAAACCGCTAAATGCTTTTATATGCAATAAATAGTTCCCTTTAGTAATTCAATCAATCCTCTTATATAGAACATCTCCAAACTAGATAAAGAACCATTGCTTTTATTATATGAAGTCATTTATTAGTAAATTCAACATCCGCTTCACGTTCTTGAACATATTGTTCAGCCAACATTACACATTTAATGTTACATTATGTATAATAATATACATTAAATGTTGCATTATGCACAACAATACACTTTAAATGTTACATTATACACAACAATATATTTTAAATGCTACATGATACACAACCTTATATACTAAATGTTGCATTATGCACAACAATATACTTTAAATGTTACATTATACACAACATTATACATTAAATGTTGCATAAAATTTGAAAAAGCACGTTGATTATTTTTATAAATGAAATCAAATTTGAAAATAAAAAGGTAAAACTAAATACTTAAAACAGATTATTTCTAATAGATTATATTTATTTACATCAAGTCTCGTTAAAAAATCATCCTACGCTAAATAAAACGTTAAAACTCATGCTATCATAAAGTGATCTTTACGAATATTTCGAAACCATGCTAAACCGCTAAGTGCTTTTATATGCAATAAATAGTTCCCTTTAGTAATTCAATCAATCCTCTTATATAGAACATCTCCAAACTAGATAAAGAACCATTGCTTTTATTATATGAAGTCATTTATTAGTAAATTCAACATCCGCTTCACGTTCTTGAACATATTGTTCATCCAACATTACACATTTAATGTTACATTATGCACAATAATATACATTAAATGTTACATTATACACAACAATATATTTTAAATGCTACACGATACACAACCTTATATACTAAATGTTGCATTATGCACAACAATATACTTTAAATGTTACATTATACATTAAATGTTGCATAAAATTTGAAAAAGCACGTTGAATATTTGTATAAATGAAATCAAATTTGAAAATAAAAAGGTAAAACTAAATACTTAAAACAGATTATTTCTAATAGATTATATTTATTTACATCAAGTCTCGTTAAAAAATCATCCTACGCTAAATAAAACGTTAAAACTCATGCTATCATAAAGTGATCTTTACGAATATTTCGAAACCATGCTAAACCGCTAAGTGCTTTTATATGCAATAAATAGTTCCCTTTAGTAATTCAATCAATCCTCTTATATAGAACATCTCCAAACTAGATAAAGAACCATTCCTTTTATTATATGAAGTCATTTATTAGTAACTTCAACATCCGCTTGACGTTCTTGAACATATTGTTCAGCCCAACAGTTCCATCAGCAGGAGGGGGCGTCCCGGCAGATAGCTGGAAGGGCTTCAACATCCCT
This sequence comes from Caerostris darwini, assembly GCA_021605075.1. Lineage (NCBI taxonomy): Eukaryota > Metazoa > Arthropoda > Arachnida > Araneae > Araneidae > Caerostris > Caerostris darwini. Next base: position 208,250 of record BPLQ01008978.1, read on the forward strand.
CCAGAAATCAAATACTGAATCGCCAGAGAATTGGCCATTAGGCTCAAGTCAAGCTAATTATCGGGGAAAGTTTCGGCGGAGTCTTTTCCAACTCTTTTCTGTTAGGCCGCCCCCCGTTCCTGGCCGTCACGTAATTACCAGCAAAAGTGAATTATTCCTACATAGGCACTTTCCTCTGTCGCAGCCCCCTTTCAGTGTGACTGAAAGGAAGACCTTTCAAGTTTTCGTGGTGGAGGAATAGAAAAGATTGTAAGGAGAAATGTTTCAATAGTAATCCGTTATTTTTCTGTTAGTTTAATTTTAATTTTTTTTTTTTATCCTTCACAGACTTTTCTTTCATTTTAAAGTGACGACATGAGAATAGTTTTTTTTTTTTTTTTTTTTTTTAAATAATAATTTTTCTTGTTTGAAAAACATTTTTAAACTTGTTTGAAGAAAATACATAAATGGTGAATAGAATTATAACACAATAAAAGCAATAATAATACAATAAAAGCACAATAATTATAACACAAAAATTAACACAATAAAAGTTATATTATACATATTTCTTATATATAAGAAATATATATAATATAACTTTTATTGTGTTAACATATAAGAAATATAACTTTTAATGTGTTAAAGTATAAGAAATATAAATTTTAATGTCTTTCGTATGAAGAATTTTTTTTTAAGTAACTGAGAACATGTTTTGTTGTTGTTGTTGTTTTTTATGGGTTTCTTTTTTTGCTGTTACTAAAATTAATTTAACTGCTATAAGTACTTCACTTAAAAATTATTCTTATGATAGTTTTTCTTCATAATCAAGTCTTATTGCACAACAGGAGTCCCAAACTTTTTTTTTGTTGCATGGAACTTTATATTTTATTTTGCTAATAAAAATAAATCCATGTGAACCTTTTACGCCTGTAAATGAAGACCCCGTCTCAGAATATTCTTCAATATACAAAATAGCATCAGAACAATTTAGCTATAGTAAAAATAATTAGCAATAAATAAAACAATAACGATAAAAATAAAACCAAAAATAATAATAATAACTCCATGGACTCCCTTACGACTGTAAAGGAAGATCCCTTCTCAGACTGTACGAAATAAAATCAAAAAAATTTAGTTATAGGGAAAATAATTAATAATAAATAAATAAAACAATAACAATAATAAATAGCATAACACAAAAAATAATTACAAAAGAATCCATGGGCCCCTTTATGCTTGTAAATGAAGACCCTTTCTCAGATTCTTAAACGTACAAAATAAAATCAAAACAATTTATTTATATTAAAAATAATTAACAACAAATAAATAAAGCAAAAACAATAATAAATAACACAAAACCAAAAATAAGTAAAAATAAATCCATGGACCCCTTTACGCCTGTAAAAAAAACATTCTCAAAATACTCTTAAATATACAAAATAAAATCAAAACAATTTATTTATATTAAAAATAATTAACAACAAATAAATAAAGCAAAAACAATAATAAATAACACAAAACCAAAAATAAGTAAAAATAAATCCATGGACCCCTTTACGCCTGTAAAAAAAACATTCTCAAAATACTCTTAAATATACAAAATAAAATCAAAACAATTTATTTATATTAAAAATAATTAACAACAAATAAATAAAGCAAAAACAATAATGAATAACACAAAACCAAAAATAAGTAAAAATAAATCCATGGACCCCTTTACGCCTGGAAAAAAAAACATTCTCAAAATACTCTTAAATATACAAAATAAAATCAAAACAATTTAGTTATATTAAAAATAATTAACAATAAATGATGTTCAATAATAATAATTATGATTTTTCCTGGTTACATTAAACAATAGTAAAATACATACAATAGTGGATAGTTGAAACATGAAAATTTGATTATTAAAAACTTACCAACACCAATGATAATCTTATTTATCTGTAATAAAGTTGTTATGTGATATTAAACAACATGTTATTTCTATTGGTCATCAGAAATATAACTGATAGTTTTGTATTTTATTACATATACTTGCATGAAGAAGCGCTAGACTTTTTAGAAGTCAATGAAAATAACGATAATGATTTTTTTTCCCATCCTGATCCTTTGCATAGCCCACAACACATCTGTAAAGTGTCAGTGCACCTCTAATTGAGAACTTATACCCTAGGAAATAACTTCTTGTAGCTGCAATGGCGCATTGAAAATTTTCAAATTTTCATAATAATATAATCAGAGGATTTCAAAGTAAATTTCAATAAATATCAAATCGAAATTTGGATAAGGTACCGCAAGAACTATAACTGATTTAAAAAAACACACACTAAATTTATTGAAAAAAGCAATATTTTCGCAATAACGGTACAATTAAAAACTTTATGGTCATTCAAATTTTGAATTCCCATATATTATAAATCTTAACTTATTGTTATACAATCACCCTTTTTCTCTTTTTAAAATTTTTATCCCAGTAAAATTTTTTAAATTAATCATTGGTAGAAAAGTTTTTATTTATAAATAGTCACAAAACTTTCGAATGTAGCAATGTAAGCAAAAACGTTTCTGTTTAACTATTTGTTTTAAAACAATAAAAAAAATACAAAAAAAAAAAAAAAAAAAAAAAATGCTTATACATTGTGAAAATTGAAAAAAAAAATCTTTTCTCTAACATTTAATACTAAACTTAAAAATTGTCCATGAATAACTGTTTTACGATTAAAAAATTTTTTCGTAACTGATACATACAACAAATATTGTTAGCTATGGTAATTAATATGATTTTTATATGGGCCATACAATTTATAGGAGGCCAATGTATTTTAATATGGGCTACAAAAATGTATATATGCAAACTTTATACGCATATTATAGCATACAATCTTCTGAAAAAAAAAATTAAATAATATATCTGGCTTTAGAAAAAAATTTTAATGTATAAAAAATTACTAAATCAAAATTAATTAGGCCTGAACATAAAAAATAGCGATGCGGGTATTTTTCTGCATAGTCTAAAAATGCATAAACATTTTGAATAGCTGTAAAAAACTGTTTTCCCAAGTAAATCCAAAATAAAAAGTTTAAAAATTATGTTTTTATAATAACATATTTTAAAAAAATTGCATAATACTTCGGGAAAAAAACTTTTTTTAGTTAAATCAATAACTTATTATATTGTAAGTTGTAAATTTTTCATAAGAATATAAAAAAAGTATAAAAATGTTTATATCCATGAAACATGTTAAACAATGTGTTTTTACTACTCATTCATCAAATTTTGAATGACACTGATTAAAAAAATTTTTTAAAAATATTAGTAGTAAAAATATCACACATTTAAAATAATAAACGAAATTTACAGTAAAGGAGGGAAAAAAAAAAAAAAATAACATTTTATCTATCATTGTCAACATGAAAAATTTTTAAAAAAAATATATTTCTATAAATAGATCGGATTTTGTTTTATAATGAAAATAAATAAATTTGGTATACCTAATTTACTCATTTTATATATTTTTATTTAGCGTCAAATATGATGAACATTTTACTACTCATTACCCAGTAGTAAAAAATTATGTTGTATATATCAGTTGTGTTTAATAACATTGCGATTAGAATTTGCATTAAAATATGTGTTACGGCTCTTTGTCCTTCTCTTACTCCAGTTTACATCTTTTTTTAATATATTGTGTAATGATGCTACGAAATAAAAAAAGAATTCAGTGGAAAAAAGGAAAATAGCGAAATACTTATAACTACTTTTGCAATACGAGACATGGGACTGAGTTATCATTAAAAGTGCATCAAAGTAAAGTTTCAAAAAAATGTCACTTTATCTCAAACTACATCTTTTCAGTAAGGTTTTAAAAAAAAAGACAAATAAATTTGCCCACTTTTATACATTTTTATTATTCAATATTATTTTTCAAATATGACCATTCTATTACTTATTTCTGAGTAATAAAAAATTATGTTGTTTATAGATGTGTCTTATAACATTGCGATTAGAATTTGCATTAAAATATTTGTTACGCTTTTTGCCGCCTTACTCCAGTTACATCTTTATTTAATACGTTGTGTAATGATGCTACGAAAAAAAAAAAAGAATTCAGTCTAAAAAAAAAAGGATTCAGTGGACAAAAAAAAAAAAAAAAAAAAAAAAGACGAGATAAAATGAAAATAGTGAACTACTTATGATTACTTTTGCAATACGAGACACGGGACTGAGCTATCGTTGAAAAAAAAAAAGGCGCATCAAAGTAATGCTTTCAAGTGTCACTGATTACTCAATCTTCTTATACTCAGAACTACGTTTTTCAGTAAAGTTTTAAAAAAGACAAATAAATTTGGTGTACTTAAGTTGACCAATTTTATGCATTTTTATCATTGAATATTATTTGTCAAATATGAGCATTTTATTACTTATTTCCCAGTAATAAAAAGTTATGTTTTATATATCAGTTGTGTTTTATAACATTGAGATTAGAATTTGCATTAAATAGAGAAATACTTTTGCAATACGAGACACGGGAACTGAGCTATAGTTGAAAAAAGGAGCTTCAAAGTAAAGCTTTCAAGTGTCACTGATTAAACAAACTTATACGCAGAACTAAGGTTTTCTGTAAAGTTTTAAAAAAAGACAAATAAATTTGGCGTACTTAATTTACAAAATTTTATGCATTTTTATTATTGAATATTATTTGTCAAATATGAGCAGTTTATTACTTATTTCAAAATAATAAAAAATTATATTACATATATAAATTTCGCTTTATAACATTGCGATTAGAATTTGCAGTAAAATATTTGTTACTGGTCTTACTCCAGTTACGTCTTTTTTTAATATACTGTGTAATTGTGTAATAATGCTACGAAAAAAAAAATAGAATTCAGTCGAAAAAAAGAGGTGAGATAAAATGAAAATAGCGAAATACTTATAATTACTTTTGCAATACGAGACACGGGACTGAGCTATCGTTGAATCAATCGTTGCGTATCAATCTTCTTATACGCAGAACTATACTTCTTATACGTTTTTCAGTAAAGTTTTTAAAAAAGACAAATAAAGTTGGCGTACCTAATTTGTCCACTTTTGTGCTGTGAAAAATATAAAAAAATTATGTTTTATAGAACAGTTGTGTTTTATAACATTGCAACTACAATTTGCATTAAAATATTTGTAACGCCTTTTGCAACCTTACCCCTCTCTTACTCCAGTTACATCTCTTTTTAATACATTTTGTAATGATGCTACGAAAAAAAAAGAATACAGTTGAAAAAAAAAGACGCATCAAAGTAAAGCTTTCAAGTGTCACTGATTACTCAATCTTTTTATGCGCAGAACTACGTTTTTCAGTAAAGTTTTTAAAAAAGACAAATACATTTGGCGTACTTATGTATTTGTCTTTTTGATGTACTTATGTCTTGTACCGCATTTCTGCGTTTTTATTATTGAATATTAGTTTTCGAATATGAGTGTTTTATTATTTAGTTCCCAGTAATAAAAATTATGTTGTATGTATCAGTTTTATCTTATAGCATTGCGATTAGAATTTGCATTAAAATATTTGTTACGCCTTTTGCAGCCTTACCCCTGTCTTACTCCAGCTACATCTTTAGTTAATACATTGTGTAATGATGCTACGGGAAAAAAAAATAATTCAGTCTAAAAAAAAAAAAAAAGGATTCAGTGGAAAAAAAGGAGACGAGATAAAATGAAAATAACGAAATACTTATAATTACTTTTGCAATACGAGACACGGGGACTGAGCTATCATTGAAAAAAAAGGCGCATCACAGTAAAGCTTTCAAGTGTCACTGATTATTCAATCTTCTTATGCGCAGAACTACGTTTTTCAGTAAAGTTTTAATGGATTAGAAAAGTTAATCACGAAACGAAGGGCGAAAACAAATTGAAAAGCCAATACTTTTTTTTTATACATAGTTGAGTATCTCCAACCCAAAGATTTTAAATTTAAGTCGCTGAATGTAAGATATCGGATAGAAAAAAAAGCACAAGGGAGAGACAAAAAATAAAATTCTTCATTAAATGCTTCTTTAGAAAAAAGGAAAAAAAGTGATAACAACTTGGAAAGAATAAAAAGACATAGGCGGAGAGAGGTCAGGGGGTGTTTTTTTGTCACTGACATGTGGGAGTAGTTGTGTTGAGAAATATTGATGTGGCTCTATAGTCGAAGAAAGAAAAATGGTATCAAAAAAAGAAAAATGAGTTTCTTTTTGAAAGATTTTTTTTTAGGTTTGACATTTACCAACATTTAACTGATAATGGTTCAAAAGAGTTTAAGTCAGGTTAAATGAGTTTTAAAAAAATATAAGCAAACTAAATTTGACTTAAAAAAGGATAAAGGTCGTGTTTAATGTATCCTAAAAAGGGCTTAATGTTTTACTCCGTATACTAACACTTAAAGAAAAGAAATGATAGGTGCTAATGAGGATAAATCAACTAATAATATAGTTTCTAGGTATAATATAAATTAATTTGACTATGGTCCATGAGATAAAATCAAACATTCTACAGAAAATGGAAAAGTATTGTAAAAAAGGGTTTTACCATTCATTATTACGTTTAACGAATAAATAAAAGAAAATAAAAGATGATAATGATAATAAATTAACTTAATAGACTATGACCCATGAGATAAAATCAAACATTTTACAGATAAAAGAAAAGTATTGTAAAAAAGGTTTTTAACTTTCATTATTACGTTTAAAAAATAAATAAAAGGTGCTAATGATAATAAACCAACGAGTAATGTAATTCCTAGTATAATATAAGTTAACTTATTAGACTATGGCGCATGAGATAAAAGCAAGCATTCTACAGAAATTATAAAAGTATTGTAGAAAAGGTTTTTACCATCCAGTATTACATTTAAAAAATAAATTAGAAAATTTATTAAAAACTTAGGTACCCCAAAATCAATGTAGCATATTGTAGAAAATTTTAACACTTTTTTTTGTTTATTTATCGGAAATATTTTTTGTTTTGTGCTTTGTTGATGGATAACTGGTCGGACACCATATGCAAAACGCAATTCCATTTTTCAGTAACTCATTCTTTTGTTATTTTTTACGTGGTTATCTTGGAAATGCCAAAGAAATAAAAAGACTGTAATGTCGAAAACAAATGGATAAATAATTATATTTAAGAAAAACTGTATTGACGATGAAACATGATGAATTATTTTAAAACATGATTCATTATTATAAATAAATTAAATCAACTGTAGAAAAAGATTAATGACAGATTATCATTAAAAAAATGAAAGCTTTCAAGAGTAATGAGTAAGTATTACACGCCATTAATTATGCAATACATATCATAGAAGAATTGACTGATTACAAGTAACATGAAAAATTACCAACATTTTGCTCATACACATTACATCAAATTACAAACGAGGATGAATGGTTTTTCTTTTTCAAATTTATTTTAAAATCGTTCATTGTAAAATAAAATTAGATTAGTGTTGTTGAACAAATATTTTTATAAATTTATAATTTTTTTTTTCCTGCAAAACTGTTACAGTGAAGAAATCGTTTTACTTAGATATTAAATGTTACTCTACTCTGGTTGGTTCTAAGGATTTTTTGTTATGCATTTTCAATATATCCTATGTTGTGTATTTTCAACAACAAAACTCTCAAAATTATTTTAATACCAGCATTCAGTGTTGGGTATAACTTTCATATAATAAACCATTTTATCATTAAAAACATTAAATTATTTTATGTTGTTTTGTTTTAGTTATCAGGATGTTTTTTCAAGAGCGTTACGTTTGTAATTATTAAATAATTTTATGTTATAAATATTTATTTTGAACTCAATTCTGAATTTATTCTAATTTATTATTGATCAACATGATCAATAGCACGACAGCCCAAGGTGGGCCAAGGTTTTCCTTTGAAGAGATTTCCATGCAATGGGGTGACAAGGGTCCTCCAATTCTTAACCCCTAGTACAACAAAATATTTTTCAACTGTGTCTATCCATCGCAATTTGGGTCGTCCTCTTCCCCTTTGTCCCTGAGGCTATGCCAAAACAAGTTTTTTTTGCAAGGCTTTTACCTTTCATTCTAAATAAACGAGCATCCCAGTTTAATCTATTGTTCTTAATAAATTTATAATATCTTTGTCTTTATAGGCATTTACAAATTTATGCATTGTATCGTCTTCTCCAACAATCACTCTCTCTAACACCTCCAAGAATAGCTCTTAAAAGTCTTCAAATGCACCCAAATGGGACACATCAGATCTAAAAAAAAGTCCATGTCTAATTTAATATTAGACCGATAAAATGTCGGGAAAATGTGATAGTTTTACGAAAATATTGATATAAATAATGAAATTTAACCACAGTAGCTATTTGAAAGACTGTGATGATAAAATCCTTAAGTGGAGAACAAAGAAACTTTAAACAAGGGGAATTTATTCTGCAAGACAAGTAGTTAAAAATAAGCAAATGTTTGTTTAAGAGATGTTAGTGGCTTATTATGAATATTCATCTTTCCCAGAATGTATAAAATTTCACTTTTAAAAGTTATATGCTCCTGAACATAAATTAGATTTTATTTTAAGCATTATGTGTATGTAGATAAGGCATCAAAATGCCTGTACAATGATTTAGCTAATATTTACAAGTTGAGTAATTATTTAATAAAATAAAAAAGAAATAATGCAATAATGCAAAATAATAAAGAAAAATATTTTGTACAATGAAATGGGAGTGGAAAAAAAATATTTATTTATATAATAATGGAAACACATATCTTTTTTAACTCTTAAAATGTGCAATGCACTTGTTTATTTATTAATAATATTAGGAGGAAATTGAAGCATTACCTAACTGCGTATGAATACATTTCATTTGCTCTTATCATAAACTACTACAATTATTAGTGTACTGTGAAATTGAATGAGTTTTACCGATAAAGCTATTTTGAGTGCGTTTATTGTAAATAATTATAACAATGGATTATAAGAATGTGAAATCACTTTTCAATAATTGATTTTGTAGATAAGTATAAATAACAGAGCTTTACATAAAACAAGTAAGTTTTTCGTTTTGTATTGCATTTAAATTTTCCCTTTTTTTAAAGCTAAATTTGATTTCTATGATGTTTAATTTTTAAATCAAAAATTTAACTTTTGCTACGTATTCTTCATATTAAAGTGCTGTTCTTGTAAACATCAACATAACTTCTCAAGAATTGTATCTACTGTTGTTGTTGTTTTAATGCAGCTGACAATACAGAGACAGTTAATCTTTATGCCATCAGCAACGGCTGCACTACTCATTTAGCACTACTCGGAGGCACATGTAACTTTAACACTGCCTCATCTACTTTTTGTTATTTTCATATTGTTTATGAACATTTATATTTCCAAAGACATAAGCCAGGTAGTTTTGGATCATTTAAATATTTAAGGAAAAACGTCGCTTTTGACAAGTTTTAAATCGGAATAATTGGATAATTTTTTTCCCATAATTTATTCGCCATTTTTTAATAGAAATATTCTCCACCAGAATTAAGTAGTTCATTAACCACATTCTTCATCTTGTATATAAAGTTATTTGATGCAAAGTTAGCAATCGTTGAATTCCTCGCTTACCTGTTGGCTTACCGCAAACTCAAAATTCAATTTCACCCAAAACTTGAAGCAGGGAAAAGCTATGTAGTGTGCGTAATTTACGCACTTTCTTTCAGTTCGCATTAAGTTCACCTGTGCCGCGTTTTGAACTTCAATCAGAGAGCCTTCTGGATAGCTCCTGTCGAGAAATTAAATGAAAAAGACGAAAAGTTGGCACGAAATTCACGCTTCGGTTCGTTCCTGGCGCATTACTCTAATCGAAAATTTCCCTCGCGGAAACAGTTACTTTACTAACTGATGAATGGGAGTTCTCCAGTGTTGATTTTATTCCTTTTGCCCCTGGTAAGTTTTGGAATCCTCGATGCATGCCTTCAACAGCCCGTGGGTAGCTGCCATCCCCTTACTTAACTCGTTTTATGGGGGTATGGGCTTTGGTAGTGGTAAAACTTGTTCATTAAGAAGCCATTCTGGCCATAACAAGATTGAAATGGTCGTTAATTGCCACCGAAGAGTTAATTTAGGGTCCTTAATAAACATGCTTTTGATCAGGAAATGACTGTTGTGGATTGAGACGTCGTGAAGGGGAATTAATTGCAGATGGCGAGGGGAATGGGGGACGGATGTGCATAATAACTTGGGGATAGTTAGTAATTTGCTGCATTTATTTGAGTTCACAAATGCGGAAATTAACGCAAATTAAGTCGAAATAATGGATCTGAATTGATACTGAATTAAAGTAATGAGTTGCTCAGAATTTAGGACGTGTTTGATATTTTTGCTGGCAATTTGAACGTTATTGTGTTTGAAGTATTTTAAAAATCGCAATTGAAAAGAATTTAGGTGCATTATCTACTTTAACTGATGCATATTGATCGCTGTTTATGTCTATCAATTCATGCATTATGTTATCCTTACAATGCTTGGTAATTATTGGAAATTTTAGACAAGAAGTTATTTCGCAGACTGTTTTTGACATTTTCTAATTCAAGAACAGAAAAGCAAAATAATAGATAATAATAATTTTAGAACAAAAAGAAAGTTACTTCAGAAATAATTTTAGAATAGAAGTTGGTTCCTATAAGGTTTTTCACATTATTTAATTCAATTAAATGTTAGGCAAAGTTACATTTATAAAAAGGAAAACAGTGTACTTATATTTCTTAAGTTTATATTCATATTGTAGAATATATTAATAGTTATTTAAAGAAACTTGAAATAATATTATATTGTATATTTCATATACGTGCTATTATACATATACGTACAATTATACATAAAGACACTAAATACATTCAAACATATGTTGAAGTTTGTACTGTGAAAAATATAATGAAACTCAGAAAAAATCCAATTATAAATAAAGATAACAAAATAATAAAATAAATTAAAATATGATAGTTTCAATATACACCCTAATCTTATAAAAAAATGCTTCTTGTCTAAGAAGTAATCAAAGATAAATATTTTTTCCCATAAAAAATATATATACTAATAAATAACGTTATTTGATAACAATGCAGTATGAAAAAGAAACGCACGAAATTATATAACACATGAAGATATGTACAAAAGATTAGCTAAACATTAGTTAATAATGAATTTTTAATAATATATCATATTATTAAAAAATATATTGATACCTTAATATAATAATACCAAATTAATAATTATTGAAATATATTATACCAAATAATAAAATAATATATTATACCAAATTAATAATTAATGAAATATAATAATACCTTATCATTATATTTCATTTATCTAAAATTATCCTTAAATTTCCATATATTTTAAATAATATATTATTATATTTTCTAATAATATATCATCATATTCTTTTATAATAATATAACCATATATTTTTAACATATGCCATGATTGAAATTCAAATTACATTCTTTCTTCTTAAAATATATAGTTAAAATCATGAAAGGAAAAAAAAAATCAAAATTTATCTAGGTAAAAAATATGTACCCTATATCAATATTTGCTATTTAAGCAAAAAGTATTTCTATCTCTTCCACTTTAATTTTTTTTTAAATTTGTCCTTTAGGAAATCATCCAGATACTTTCTCTTCTGTACAGAAAATCATTACATTTTAGGAAGACAAATAGCAAACTTATCTAAATATAAAAGTAAAACGCAAAGTCTGTGTTCATTCTCTTTATTTTTAAAATTATAAAAGTTCTTCTCATTTCATACATAAATATTTTCTTCTATTTTAACACTGAAAGGAAGAAGCTTCCATGAACTGCAGAATCTTTTCCTCTAAGGTAACTGCGGTATTCCATGGTGAGGAAAATAATGGGATTGCTTGCCATATTTCCAAAAAAAAGAAATGCATTTTTTGGTCATATATAACAGATTTTTATGGATATTGAAACATATGTTCTCGGTACACAGAGTCAGTGCAAAGTAATATCCAATTTTATTCTCTTTAGATGTTTTTGAAAGTACTGTATTTCACTTCTGAAAAACATTTTAGTTAATGAAAAACATTATTATTAATTGAAAAAAAAATATCAAAGGAGTTATTTCAAACAAGTACATATATACAGTTGTAATGTAAGATATTTATTTAGATATTTAGAGTGGTCATATTTAAATTGGCATTATTCTGTAGTTAAACTGATATTATTCTAAGCATTCTGTAGTTCATCTAACATCTGAATAATGAAGAATTTGTTAGAAGTAGTTATAAAGATTTAAAAAAAAAGAATTACATCTAATTACAAAGCTATAATTAGGAAATATACAAAAGTATATATATAAATATATAAAAGTATAATATACTTCTAAGTAATTATACTTTTGTAAAATCTTTATTTAGATATTTAGAGTGTTCGTTATTAAACTGCCGTTATTCTGAGCATTCTGTAGCTCTTTTAACAACTGGATAATAAAGAATTTGTTAGAAGTAGTTATAAAGATTTTTAAAAAAAAATTAAATCTAATTACAAAATTACAACTAAGAGATATATTATATAAAAGTATAATATACTTCTAAGTAATTATACTTTTGCAAAATCTTCTAAGTAATTATACTTTTGTAAAATATTCTAAGTAATTATCCTCAACGAACACAACTGTAATGTAAAATGCTATTACTTTATTCAGATACTTAGCGTGGTCATAATTAAACTGGCATTATTATAAGCATTCTGTAGCTTTTCTAACCTTTGGATAATAAATAATTTGTTAAAATTAATTAAAAAGACTTTTAAAAAAGAATTAAATCTAGTTACAAAGTTATAACTAAGAAATATATTACATAAAAGTGTAATATACTTCTAAATAATTATAATTTGGTAAAATCGCATTTTTTTTTTCTTATCGCTTTTTTTACCGTTGGTTTTACATATATTATAGTATAAAACAGTTAAACATTGTAATATAATTTTATCATTTAGTTATAAAAGTTAATATAACATATTTCTATATTACTTTATTTTAGTTAAAACACCTAAAGGAATAAATTTTAGAATTTTTCTTATTTAATTGAATTTATTTTTTTGAATTCATGAATTTTATAATTTTTCTTATTAATTTTATAATAAGTTTTATTATTTCTCATTCATTTTTGAAATTATTTTTTAAATTCATACAAAAGCTTATTTTTTTTTCTTTATTATTCTAATGAGTAATTATAACACCTTAAAAAAACACAATTATTTACTTTTGAATTTAAAATATTGTAAGGGCACACAATTTTAAATTGAAGGAAATATTACAATTATCTAAATATTACTGCTAAACTTTATATTCCATAGTTTAAATAAAAATATAATATGTAATACATGCATATTACATATTATATTTTTATTTAAACTTTATCTTTTTTTAAATTATTAATATTTATTAATTTAAAAAGCAATAATAAATCATTATAATATTCACAAGAAGCTTCATCTATAAATTTACAGGAATTATAAACTATTATGTGCATTAAAAAGGTTTTTAATAAATTTATGTTTTAAAAATAAATCTTTTTATAAAATGAGCTATGAACCATTATGGAAAATGCTAATGGTTTCACAAATGTTAAATTAATTCCGTCTTTTTTTTTTCTTTCTTTTGATAATTTTTGCAATGTTTCTACTAAAAATATTAAATATAAAAATTTCTAAAGAAATAAAAAGTAGCATTAACTTAGAAAGAAAAGTGAGAATTACATAAAAATATCCATTTTACATTTTTTTTAACACATAATATTTGATCCTCCTTTTTTATTTATTTTCTTCTATAAAATTTGAATTTTCTGACTCTCATCAACTCTTGCAAATGAGCGATATGCATAAGTAGAAGTATTTATGTATTTTTTTTTAGAGCTGCTAATGTCCCTTCCTATCAACACATGTCATTATAATTTCATCGCTTTGAAAAAGAAAACTTTCCAATAACAGACCCTTATGACCAAATTATGCAGCACCCCTGCTGCGAGAGACCACAGCGATATGTTATTAGTAGAAAACCAGGAGGATAACTTTTGAACTCCCGTGGCGAGGTGAAACGTTAAAAATACAATAATCCAAGGGAACTTCAACAAGACTTCAGGGTTTTCTTTACTCGACCTTTAGCGTTCGAGGTTCAGCTTAGAAAAACATGGGACCCACCACATAGAGCACTTTGTTCTGACGCTTCCCTTCCCTATAAGCACATAAAGTTCTTTGTTGCAAGTAGCTTTTCACAGCCTATAACCTGAAGTACTACCTCATTTATGACATGGATTGACTGCTGTGAAACAAATATAAAGTAAATAATGTGTCCGTATGTGATTTTTTTTATGGTAAGGGAGAAAAGCGATGCGTTCAGTTATGGTTATTTATATACATACAGATTTAAAATAAGTTGCGTTACAATAATGCACTTATTATTTTGAAAGGAAGCTTAGAGTTATGTGTTTGTATTTATAAGGAGAACTGTGGGTAGCTCAGAAATTGGGAACTGTCAAATAAGGGGAATAAAGGTTGATTCATGGCAAATAAACGAGCTGCGTATGGGCTATTGGTGGTATTTGTTACAGGTTATTCTCTGAGGTGGTTTATGTTATTTTAAATAAGTATTTAAAAAAGTACTTTTTAAAGTACTTGTTAAATTAATTTTTAAAGATTAGTTTAAAAATTCCTTTTTTTTTTTTTTTTTTTAATTTTCTTAATAAAAAAAAATCGAAAATTGTTTTTTAGAAATTATTTTTTTATTATAAATGGTTATAGTTGTATAGTGTTTTAAGTTAATACATGTAATATTGAAAATATTGCATAAACTGAAAATTATTTTAAAAATTCATGCTACCCAAGTTTTGTGAAAGATCAATTATCTATTTTCATTTCATTAATTTGCATCATTTTTTTAATGAAAAAATATTTTGTAACTTTCATCATATTGAAAATTTAACATCTAATAATTTGTAGACATTGATTAAAAACAAAAAAATCCTAAAATTTTTTTATTACATTAATATTTTAAAAAATATACTTTAACTCTCAATAAATAGAAACATTAAATGAGCAACTTTACATAAAATTGTTTCGAAAGGATTTTTAAAGAAACCGTATTAAACTACCCTGTTCCAAAATTCAAATGATATTACTTAGCTAAAAATAAAATTCTTCACCATATTTCTGAAGATGTTTTATTTCATTCAAATTTTGAATATTTTGTTATTTTTTGAAACCCTTTATTCATTCAACAGTTTTCAGTTCCGATAATTTTATAAAAAGAATTCTGTAAATTATCCTTATTGAATGTTTCAGGTTAAATTTATTTTTATACCGACTAGCATCTGTTAGGGAATTAGGTGAGATTTTTGACATCTCCTTATGAACAAATATATTTTATTTTACAAATGCCGAACATTGGTGCCTACGCCATTAGTTCACTGGCTCCCCAGTACTTTTTGACCATGGCCTCATATTGAGAAAGTGCATTACAATTATTTAATTGTTCAAAAGTCATAAGCCGACTATAGTCACATAAAACATAGTTTTTGAAATCCACCACTCCAGTTCTATAGAGGTTGTCAAGTCATGACCAACCAAACGTCTAAATAGAGTCACCGCTATCTTTCTTGGAAAACTTGGAAATACTGTCTTCCCCCAGAATGCTCATCTCTTAACATATAGCTCGTTGAATCATATCTTGAGAAAGAAGAAAGATCTTAAGAATTTTCTTAAAAGCCAAGTTAACAAACAATTTAGTCGTATGAAATAAAAGTGGTTGTATTGGTAGATAATTGGTAGCGGTGTAACGTAGCAAGCCTCCTCGTGGTGCACCCTGATTAACACTAAATCTGCTACAGTTTTACAGCTCTTCCTTATCTTCTTTTTGATGAATATATAAAGTAAGAGGCAGTTTGTTACCCAGTACTCAATAGTTTTTATGGTCTTCAAATTCAGTCATTCAAATTCAAAATTGGCTGATTGATTAGTCTAGGCCAGTTTACTGAGACGGTTTCTCAATAGTTCCATTATTTTTTATCGGCCAATTATTTTACAGCATAATAAATTACCGAAAACTAAAGTTTAGAACTATGGTCATAACTTAATAAATAATTGGCACATGTTTGAAGAGCATAAAAAGATAATTTATTAAATTCAAAATATCAAGTATTTTTAGAATATGCACTGTTACTAATAAGACGTACAATATTCCTCATCAATAACAGTTAACATATTAATAAAAATATTTTGTTTCATTTCATAAAACGGTATATTCACGTTCTTACCATGGGCAAGCACAACCCTAAAAGAAACCGATCACTCATTGACATTCCTTGTTGAATGCTCATTTGGACACATTAAACTCGTCCAACTGAGTGAGAGGAATTCTGAGAATCATTTCTGTGCTTCCTTCAAAGCATGGCTTTCAAGACAATTAAGCGTCAATAGTGCCAGGCACACAAAGGGAAAATCCTTTCCATACTTTATTCTAATGTCTTGGCACTCTCTTTATGAGGTTCATGATAATAGCACGCATTCCGAGCGTTATTTTTCTTCTTAAATTGTACGAAATTTTCCTCCGCTCTTTCTTTTCCGCAGATATCTTAGAAAATATGGCAGTCTTAAGGGGCCAGTATGTGAATCTGGTAGGGAAATGTTTATTAGTAAAGGAGATTCTCGCTGTTTTCTGAGCAGTAATAACAATCTGATTTTTTTTTCCCTTTTTTGATATCAAACTGGGGAAATGTGTATTTATTAAAAATAAAGCAAATAAGATGTATTAATAAAAATAAACGACTTTATATAAAGAGATATAAACTTCCAGATATTTTAAATAGAAAGCATTTTTTTTTTCCTTTCTTATTTCACTTAGTAGACAGCAACATCTAGACCAAGTCCAAGAGCCCATGTGGTCTCATGGAAGGAGGGAAAGATAGGGGGCAACTTCTGTTGTGATGGAGCACTCATATCTAGAAATCTGGCTTGGCACCATGAAGCTGAAGAAGGAAGGTAGTTTGGAAGGAACTACCCCGCGTTTGCCTATCGTATGGGAAAAACTCATAAAACTCCTACCAGGTAGTCCGATTCACGAGGCAACATGCTGAACATCACATGCCATCAAGTCTCCTCATTTTTCAAACAGTATCTACAATAAAGCAGCCATTGGATTGAACCTGAGCCCTAATGCTCACCAGCTTCGCACCTTAACACTGAGAGAAGATTGGCAGAAGGCAATTTTAAATGTAGATGTGATCTCTTTAAGTGAACATAGAAGTGTGTAAAATAAAATAATAAACTATTTAAAATAGTTTCACTGCTTACTAAGCAATAATTATTTTCGCTACTATAATTATTTTTATTGATAATTAATTTTTATAATTATTTTGTATAATTATAAAGGTTTATGGCTTTAGATGAGCAAAAATATGTAGGGTAAAAAGCAAAAAAAAAAAAAAAAAATGAAAATTTGAATTTGAATTTGATGAAAATATAACCTACTTAATCAAAGACGTAAATTTCTAGATGTCTAAGATGGAAAGAAGTATTAGTGTAGTAAATATTTCTAAAAACAGTCAAGAAATGTGGTTAAATTAAACGAATTTCTACAACTTTCTAAGCAACAATTATTTTTATTTAGAAATAATTTTAAATAAGCAAATATGTGTAGATGAAAATTAATTATTTCTGGTAAAAAAAAAAATAAGTATTTCCTTGGCATTCAAAAGCAAGGAAAAAAAAAAACTTCTTACAAATAGCACGAGTATTTGGGCAAAACAAACATATGTGAATATGAAAGTAATGTAAGTATATAAAATATATATAAAAAAAAGATGAAGATCTCCAAAATACATAATAATTATCAAAAATTATTAAATAAATAATTAATTATGATTTCATTACTTAAACATAAATGAAATTTTATTCGGTTAACTGATAGCATTTTATAACAAAAAATTAAATGTACTTTCTGGTTGTATATTTTTATTTCAAGCTTGATAGTTAATAATAATTTAGCAATTAAAATAAATTTTCTTAAAAATATTATGCTTTTATTTAAGTATTAAAATTTATTTAGAATTATTTTCGTAAAAAATAATAAAATGAATAACATTGGACTTTGCCTTTTTGTGTTGCCTTAATAGTTAAAAAATTTCAAATATATATATTTTTTTAAATTTAAACTTACTTTAAAAATTGATTAGTTTTTATTATACGATTGATTTTTTAAATCATTTTTACTCTTATTTTAATGCGATTTTCCAAAACAATTTAAGGATACTAAATCTTCGTGAAAGTAAAATAAACTTTAAATTGATATATCTACAAGCTTAAATCATATTTATTTTATTATCTTTCTTTATTTATTTTTATTATTTTTTTATCAGTAAAATTTTTATGACTCTAATCCCTTTGATTAATATCCGATTATTACATGACATTAATGATATCTGTAATTTTAAATATTAGCTCTCCAGAAATATTTTTTTAAAAATACAGCTCCTATGATATCACCTAATGAATGCTAAAAATAGTAAAACTGCTTTTGCGACACCATCGTTAAGGGAAACCCGCGTATCTTGAATTTCACCTAGTTAAAAAAAAAGAGAGATTTCTTGGAAGGGTTGTACGTTTCCTGTGTTTATGTTGGAGGGGATCATGTTTACGTGCATCGTTTCAAGGAACATATGAAATTCGTTATGATGAGTTTTCTTTCTACCAGCACTTATTCATAGAAGTTGATTTTATCTGCGGTCAAACCCATTTTAACACTTATCTTATTTACTCTTTACCGTTACTGTGGTATTATTTTTGAAAGATGCATACCCTTGGCATCATGCTGTATTTTTAGGTTAGAGTACATTTGCGTTACTCTATATTGTGCTAGAATTCATTTACGCTATAGATTACATTTTAGACGAGATTACATGAGCTTCAATGAAAGAATTGAAATAGTACATTTTTGTGAGCGCGTTTTTAAAGTAAAAACTTTTGTAATTAAAAGTAAATTGCAACATCACATCCTCATTAGAAAACACCTCTTTATATCACGAATTTTTGTATTTCACGTGTTTTTTGTAAAAACAATTGTCCTATAAATATTTTTCAGGAATGTTTCAATAACAACAATTATTTTTGTATGTAGCTTTGTTAGTTGAAAATATATCTTTTAATTTCAAATCTTATTTTGAAATTGACATTGTTGAAATTACCATTGTTAAGCATTAAATTGTCATTGTTGAAATTACCACTGTTAAATATTAAAATGCCAGTGTTGAAATTACAACTGTTAAAGATTAAATTTTCAGTGTTGAAATTACAACAGTTAAACACTAAATTTCACTGTTGAAATTACCACTGTTAAACATTAAATTGCCACTGTTGAAATTACAACTGTTAAACGTTAAATTACCATTGTCGAAATTTCCACTGTTAAACATAAAATTGCTACTGTTACTATTATCCCTTAATTTTGTTCATTGTTGGTATAAATTAAGCAATTTAAACTAAAATTACATTGCAAGATAACTGTCTTTACAAAAGGAATTGTGGTTAAAACTTAGGTGAATTATTGGTATATAAATTACTTTCGAATTATTTCATTAATATTTTCGAAAGAGTTAACCAAAAATAATTTTCAATTTTGGAGAAAACACAGACGATGAACAAAATCTGCCCTTTCCATAATGTATATCTTCATGATCTTCAGTGCAGCTTTGATTTGGTGCATTGTTTGCATTATGAATTATTTTGCAAAATATAAGATATTTAATTTGTGATTAAAGGATAACTTTTAATTAATTCATTTTTCATGTTTTTAACTAATATCTAATTTAATTTTACATTCATTAATTTTCCCCAAAACGGCTCAATTTTAGACACATTATCTAACCAAACTTGTCCCATGGTATCAAAAGTACTTAAAGATAATGATGTCCAATGTGGTAAGATGATCATGGTATGTAGGTTATATATGTATGTTGAATATTTAATGAAATTATATATATATATATATTATAATACCCATAATAATACCACCCATAATAGCCATTATAATATATAGTTCCATTTGTTTGAAGAGTACTTTGCTTTAGTATGTTATCATCGCCCAAAAGGTGAAATAAAGCAAATGTTCTCGCATTAAAAAAAATACGCTTTAATTCTTCGCGTTAATTATAAAAAATTAATCCTTTAAGATTATGATGCATCATCACATGGTAAAGAATTCAAAATTTAAAGATCCAAAAGTGAGCACATTTTCAAGACAATAAGTTCAATAAAGAAAAAGCGAGGTGTCTAAGCCTCCGTAACTTATTGTTAAAAGTGGAGAGAAAACATTCGAGTACAATGTTCTTTTGTCCCGTCTGACAGGGAACAATGGACTTGATGAATAGCAGTTGAGGCAGAATGACTTACTTCGACCTCAGGAAAACGGGTGAAAAAAAAGGAAAAAGTTAAGGTGATAATGGAGAATTCTTTGAGGTTGGAGATGTAAAAATCGGGCTTAAAACACAGAATCGTATGAGCATAATGTAAAAAGAAAAAAAGTCTGAATTTCAATATTAAAAAAAATCCTTCCCTTTCTTCAATTATAATGGGTTTTTTTTAAATCGGATCTTTTATTGTTGGTATACGAGTTTCACTTATGTATGTAACGAATAATTCATTAATGGGAAAGTTGAGATGATTTCCAGAACCTAATTTGCATGTCGTATGAGAGGAAATCTGGAAAACTACTACCATGACTACTGATGAAAGACTCTTTTACATGCTATAACAAACTATATTACTTTTCTAAAACTTTTATCATTGAGAAGCAATTTACATACTAGTTCATCTATTTGATATGAAATAGTGACATAGAAGTTAGGTTTTTCTTGTTTTCTTCATTGGCGCAACAGCCCCATGACTGGATAAGATCTTCTTACTGGTAGATTTCGAAACATGAGATGTTTTTATTTTTACTGAGTAGAATTTGTTGTCAGCCCCAAAGGCATATTAAACCAGGACCTGCTTCTTCTTCTTTGCTAGCATTACAGCCTTATATAGGCTTGAACAACACAACAGCTCTCCGTCTGTCTCGCTCCAATGCCAATATCTCCCAGTTAATAATTTTCAGTTGCCTAAGATCCTCTTCGACACTATCAGTCCACCTTTCTCTTGGTCTTCCTCTCTTCCTATTGTTGAACAATTTGCATAACATAATCCTTTTAATGATGTTTCCCTCATCTCTACGATGTACATGTCCGAGCCAGCGGATTCTTTGTGATTTGGTGTATCTCACAATGTCTCTATTTTTAATTAGGTGCTCAATATCTTTGTTTGGTCTTCTAATCCATATATTATTGTCAACTCCTTTTGTCCGAAAACTTTTTTAAAAATTTTCCTTTTTAAGGCCCTGTTGTAATCCAAGTTCTTAGAGCTTAATGTCCACGTTTCTCCAGCATACATGACAATCGGCCTTATTAGTCTTATAAAATCATAATTTTTAATTAGGTGTTCAATATTTTTGTTTGGTCTTCTAATCCATATATTATTGTCAACTCCTTTTGTACAAAAACTTTTTTTAAAATTTTCCTCTTCAAGGCCCTGTTGTAATCCAAGTTTTTAGAGCTTAATGTCACGTTTCTACAGCATACATGACAATCGGCCTTATTAGTCTTATAAAATCATAATTTTTAATTAGGTGTTCAATATCTTTGTTTGGTCTTCTAATCCATATATTATTGTCAACTCCTTTTGTACAAAAACTTTTTTAAAAATTTTCCTCTTCAAGGCACTGTTGTAATCCAAGTTCTTAGAGCTTAATGTCCACGTTTCTCCAGCATACATGACAATCGGCCTTATTAGTCTTATAAAATCACAATTTTTAATTAGGTGTTCAATATCTTTGTTTGGTCTTTTAATCCATATATTATTGTCAACTCCTTTTGTCCAAACACTTTTTTAAAAATTTTCCTCTTCAAGGCACTCAATCCAAGTTCTTAGAGCTTAATGTCCACGTTTCTACATGACAATCGGCCTTTTAGTCTTATAAAAACACAATTTTTAATTAGGTGTTCAATTTTTGTTTGGTCTTTTAAAATATTTTCCTCTTCAAGGCCCTCTTGTAATCCAAGTTCTTAGAGCTTAATGCCCACGTTTCTCCAGCATACATGACAATCGGCCTTATTAGTCTTATAAAATCAAAATTTTTAATTAGGTGTTCAATATCTTTGTTTGGTCTTTTAATCCATATATTATTGTCAACTCCATTTGTTCAAAAACTTTTTTAAAAATTTTCCTCTTCAAGGCCCTGTTGTAATCCAAGTTCTTAGAGCTTAATGTCCACGTTTCTCCAGCATACATGACAATCGGCCTTATTAGTCTTATAAAATCATAATTTTTAATTAGGTGTTCAATATCTTTGTTTGGTCTTCTAATCTATATATTATTGTCAACTCCTTTTGTCCAAAAACTTTTTTAAAAATTTTCTTCTTCAAGGCCCTGTTGTAATCCAAATTCTTAGAGCTTAATGCCCACGTTTCTCCAGCATACATGACAATCGGCCTTATTAGTCTTATAAAATCATAATTTTTAATTAGGTGTTCAATATCTTTGTTTGGTCTTTTAATCCATATATTATTGTCAACTCCTTTTGTCCAAAAACTTTTTTAAAAATTTACCTCTTCAAGGCCCTGTTGTAATCCAAGTTCTTAGAGCTTAATGTCCACGTTTCTCCAGCAAACATGATAATCGGCCTTATTAGTCTTATAAAATCATAATTTTTAATTAGGTGTTCAATATCTTTGTTTGGTCTTCTAATCTATATATTATTGTCAACTCCTTTTGTCCAAAAACTTTTTTTAAAATTTTCTTCTTCAAGGCCCTGTTGTAATCCAAATTCTTAGAGCTTAATGTCCACGTTTCTCCAGCATACATGACAATCGGCCTTATTAGTCTTATAAAATCATAATTTTTAATTAGGTGTTCAATATCTTTGTTTGGTCTTTTAATCCATATATTATTGTCAACTCCATTTGTTCAAAAACTTTTTTAAAAATTTTTCTCTTCAAGGCCCTGTTGTAATCCAAGTTCTTAGAGCTTAATGTCCACGTTTCTCCAGCATACATGACAATCGGCCTTATTAGTCTTATAAAATCATAATTTTTAATTAGGTGTTCAATATCTTTGTTTGGTCTTCTAATCCATATATTATTGTCAACTCCTTTTGTCCAAAAACTTTTTTAAAAATTTTCTTCTTCAAGGCCCTGTTGTAATCCAATTTCTTAGAGCTTAATGTCCCCGTTTCTCCAGCATACATGACAACCGGCCTTATTAGTCTTATAAAATCATAATTTTTAATTAGGTGTTCAATATCTTTGTTTGGTCTTTTAATCCATATATTATTGTCAACTCCTTTTGTCCAAAAACTTTTTTAAAAATTTTCTTCTTCAAGGCCCTGTTGTAATCCAAGTTCTTAGAGCTTAATGTACACGTTTCTCCAGCATACATGACAATCGGCCTTATTAGTCTTATAAAATCATAATTTTTAATTAGGTGTTCAATATCTTTGTTTGGTCTTCTAATCCATATATTATTGTCAACTCCTTTTGTCCAAAAACTTTTTTTTAAATTTTCTTCTTCAAGGCCCTGTTGTAATCCAAGTTCTTAGAGCTTAATGTCCACGTTTCTCCAGCATACATGACAATCGGCCTTATTAGTCTTATAAAATCATAATTTTTAATTAGGTGTTCAATATCTTTGTTTGGTCTTTTAATCCATATATTATTGTCAACTTTTGGAACCAGGATCTATGTTTAAAATGGAATTCGAGCAATTACAAATATCCATGCCACCGCCGGAACTCGGCACCGAGAGCCAGAGCGCTTCTCACACGGTCATCAGGCCCCGTATTATTCTTTTGCTTTGATTAAATTTACGAGCCTATTTTTAAAACACTAAAATTCTGATTATATCTACAAATTTTATATATTGTAGTATAATTGATGTTGTTGTTGTTTCTTATCCCACTTGGCTGGCCAAGCCCACGAGCCCATATGGACTCATGAGTGAAGGGGAAGGAAGCAGCTTCTGTTGTGATGGAGCACCCGTAGGTAGAAGTTTGACTTTTGCTCCGGGACGCTCTTACAGTCATAGGAGACCGGGACCTACGGCTTAAAGTGGATTCCGAACCACTACAAACATCCATGGCACCGCCGGGATTCGAACCCGAAACCTGTGGCACCGAGCGCCAGAGCGCTAGACACTCGGCCATTCAGGTCCCAAATTTGCCAACGGCACGCAGTGTTCCCAGGTGGTCACCCACCCAAGTACTGACCGCGCCCAATGATGCTTAATTTCGGTGATCTAACGAGAACCGGTATATTCAGCATGGTACGGGCGTTGGCTCAGTATAATTGATGTTGATCTAATTACATGTATTATTAATGAAATTTAATTAATATTCAAGTTTCATAAATGGGGAAGTTTAAATTAATTTAATTACTGATTATCTTTTTTTTTAAGGATAAGTACGATGATATAACCAAAAGAAACCGCCAGCTGGAAAAACATTTTTTCAATTTATCTTTAAATGCCTAGAAGGAAAAATTGTTCAGCCTGGAGAAAATAAATTAAGCTTCTTTCACTGGAAATATGAATATTTATGATAACTTATTTCATGCATTGCAATTCGGTGCTCTGTTTTGTAAATGACAGGGAAATTCAAATATGACGAAGAAATGAAACTTTTCTACTGCATATTTTTAAATCTTTGATTAAATAAAATACTGTTCTTCTCAGTATGAGCATAAAAATCCAATGAATAATTGATCATTTCATGCTGAGACTTCTAAGAATGATATTTATTAATAAGTGGTCAATTAACTAAATGATGTGATGATATATGCTACATATATTATTACTAATGAGGATATCTTCATGATGGTGGGTTGATTTTAGTGCATTTTTTTTTTTTTTGTCTCTCATTTTTGAGCTTATTTCGTGTTGGTTCCAATTATGTAAGAAAAATAGATTCATAAATTTAAGAGGATGATTTGGATCAATTAAATTTATTAAAATTAGTCACATATTAAGTTTAAACATTAATAATATATTTTGCATATTTTGATGGCTCTAATTAATTTCAAAGAATAAAAAAAAAAAAAAAAAAAAAAACATGTTGAAGATTTGGAATTATTTTAAATAATTTTATATTTTTTGATGGCTCTAATTAATTTCAAAGAATGAAAAAATTACGAAAAAAAACACGTTAATTGCTTACTTACGTATGTTAAATCAAGATTTGGCATTATTTGAATAATTTTACATTTTTTGGTAGCTCAAATTCCTTTCAAAGAATAAAAATTGCAAAACAAAACATGTTACTTGCTTACTTACGTACGTTGAATCAAGATTTGATTTTATTTGAATTAAATTGCATTTTTTGATGGCTCTAATTAATTTCAAAAAATAAAAATTACACAAAACACGTTACTTGTGTACTACTTAGGTGGAATCAGGATGTGGCATTATTTGAATATTTTTACATTTTTTGATGGCTCTAATTAATTTCAAAGAATAAAAATTACAAAAGGAAACATGCTAATTGCTTACTTACGTACGTTGAATCAAGATTTGGCATCATTTGAAAATTTTTAAATTTTGATATACTTCATTTCCATGTAATTTAAAGGAATAAACTTAGGAACTATGTTAACCATTTATTTCCTTACTATGTTTAAGTTGACAAAAATTCTTAGTCTTGGAAGTTTATCAAAGTTTGTACAGCTTGCATAAATTAGTTTATTTTGTATTTAGTCTTAATTTCCTTGCAGTTCTGGAAGCATTTAATTTGGTTGTTACTAAAAGAAATTTCGAAACTATTAGTTACTGCTCTTAAAATTTTATTAATGTAAATTCAGTGAATTTATCTTTAATTTTATTGAGTCATTAAATT
Source organism: Caerostris darwini (assembly GCA_021605075.1). Classification (NCBI taxonomy): domain Eukaryota; kingdom Metazoa; phylum Arthropoda; class Arachnida; order Araneae; family Araneidae; genus Caerostris; species Caerostris darwini. Next base: position 234,228 of record BPLQ01008978.1, read on the forward strand.
TTTATTGTGAAAAATATTTTCAGATGATGTCTTTGGGGATTTTTTAACCCCGATTATTTCATATGAAAGCGTTTTTCATTTGTACGACAGATGTATAAAAGATTCAGCATTAGCCAGGGTTCTGTAATATGTTAAACTCACTTTCTTGCCACAGGTATATATAATAAATATTCCTAGGAGTGCTGTAGAGATTTAACGTCCTTACTTTTGTTCTTGAACAAAATGAAAGGACTTAACGGCCTAGAGAATAATTGTTACCATTCCCAAAACAGAAACGAGAATTTTGTATTGGATTTACTTGAAAGAACATCGGGTTGAAATCCCTCAGTTTTATAATCCCAATTATCACACTCACCATGGCATTCAAATACTTATTAAGCCAAACTCGTATCAACAAGCGCCGCTGGTGAGCATAAGGGCGAAGATTCAATCCATTGGCGGCTTTGTTGTAGATACTGTTTCAAAAGACGAGGAGCCTCGATGGTGTTTGTGATATTCAGCATCTTGCCTTGTTAGTCTAACTACATGGTGGAAGTTTTCGGGTTTCTTTCATATGATACGCAAATGCAGAGTAGTTACCCCTAAAAGTCCTCCTGGAAAGAACTTCCTTCTTCTTCAGCGACACGGAGACAAGTCAAACTTTTACCTACATGTGCTTCATTTCAACATAGGCTGTCTCTTTCCCTCCATCCATCAATAGATTACTCATGGGATATTCGTCCCGCACTGCAGGACACTGAGGATTAGACACCAAACATAACACTGTTTATTTTTTTAAAAAATAAGCAAAATTCTAAAATTGATATTTTTTTAAAAATAAACAAGAATTGTTGTGTTCAATTACTAAATTTCTAAAGTGAAGGTTCCTGGTGGAAGTTTCCTGGTTTTCTTCCATTATGATACGCAAATGCAGGGTAGCTACCCCTAAAAGTCCTATGCCCTCCTTCTTCAGTGTCAGGAGCCAAGTCAAACGTCTACCTACACGTGCTCCATCTCAACAGAAGCTGGCCCATTCCTTCCATCCATGAGTAGGCTAGTACTACTTCCATCTGTGAGTAGGACGTCCATTCCGCCTTGCAGGACACTGAGAATTAGACACAAGACATAACATTTTTAATTTTTTTTTTTTTAAATAAACAAAATACCTCATTCAAACTTTAATTCAAATCAGATCTGAGAAATACTAAATCCATAATTATTTCCGATCAATATAATATTTTCCTAAACACTAAATAATTTCAGATTAGAACTAAATCTATACCCTGATAATTACTTTAAAGCGAATGCACATCAATTTCACTCACATAATTCACTTTCAAATGAATTGTTGTGCTCAATTACTAAATTTCTAAAGTGAATTTTAATTATTCTGCACTTATATCATTATCATATGCAATTAATTCAAAGCGATAATTCCTTGACTTCTCGTTGACAAATGGGGACATGCGTCACATTAAGTAAAGGAATATGTTTTCGACATCCAATCTTTGCCTTTTCCAGATGATTAATCGCTCTGTGATTGTATACCAACGGCATTAAGGCACTTAGATTCATCTCATCAGCATATCTCCCCGGATTTCAGCCATTAAGGCGTTTCCTTTACACTTCACTGAATTTTCTGAATTGCGTTTCCGGAATTAATAAACTGGTGGATTGCTTTACAATTCCTCTCCAGTGACAATGTTATCGTATCGGATGCGATATCGCTTTTATTTAATGTATATTGAATTTCAACTACATAGTGAATTCAAAACATCTGGATTTATTATCGATAGCATTTTTAATGTCATTGAAATTTAGAAAATGTATTAATTCGAAGTGTATAACAGACTGAAAAATCATTAAAAATAGCTAGTTCGATGCTGAAAGTAGACCAATTTATTTTTTTGTGGTGGATAATCTTTCTATAAAGATCCTGGACGTCTGCAGCAGACTAGTAAGCTTATCGACGTTCTGAAACTGGAAAGTGGCGATAGAAATGTAAGTTTCACAAACTAGTGATCAAAATGTGCACAGCAAGGTTTGTAGGTTGGAAAGGACTACCTCTGAGGAAAGGGATGGTTGGTTTTAAATTGTTGTGACCCAAAGGAACAACCTTGATTTGCTGAAAGGATATTCCCATTCTAAAAGGGTCGATTCCATTCCCATTCTAAGGTCAAACATAATCAATTCATAAGCTTAATATGAAAATACTTAAGCATTATGTAGTGGGATCAATCAAAAATGTCCATGGAAATTCTGTTAATAATTTTCCGCAAGGAAATTTTATTAACATTGACAATTAAATAACTATTGTTTAAATTGCTGTCTGCTTAAAAGAAATTGTAGCAAATATGTAGCAATTATAGCAGATCAAGTTAGAACCTGTCGTTTATTTTAAAATTAGTGTGGCTTAGTTTGAAATTTTGAAAAACATTTTGTCAATTTTTGTTTCGTAATATATCTCATGTTGCCTGACGGCCGTGTGACTAGCGCTCTGGCGCTCGGTGCCACAGGTTTCGGGCCATGGATACCTGTAGTGGTTCGGAATCCACCTTATACCGCAGTTCCTGGTCTAACATGAATGACTATAGAGCTTTCGTCGTAGGGCTGATAACCCTATCCCGCAAAAAGAAAACAGCATCTCAAGTATCGGAATCTGGCAGAAGACCTTGGCCCACCATGAGAGTGTTGCTCCAATGAAAAAAAAAATTATGAATTGACATATTTATTTCTAGAAGAACTGTTTTGATTAAACATACGCTCTTTTAATATGTCTAATAAATTCTCACTGTCAAATTCTTAATATTATTTACACATGTGTGTTATAAATGAATAAAACAGAAGAGAAAGCAAACAGACAGTAAAAAAGTAAAACAGACAGAACCATTGAAGGATATATCTTATAATAAAGCGGTATTAGAAAAAATACAGTAAATACATTTTGAAGGAAATATTTTTTTTCCCTAAAACTTATTTTAAATAAAAAGCTTAAAATTATTTTTTTTTCGTATAAAATTACCGCAATGTTCGTGTTGACGCGAATTCTAGTTTTCACGTAATGAACATATATGATCACATACAATAAAAAAGTAAGTTTAAATGAAATTAATCATGATATAAGAATTTATTTCTTAGTTTCTCAGTTTCTTTTTTTCTTGTAATGATTGTCTTCAAATTCCTTTTAAATTAAACTCATAATAAAAGCGAAAATATAAAAATATAATAATATTGATGATAATTATTGCAAGTTAGTTTAACCAAAATGAAAACTTTTTATTCATCACATATTTATATAATCCTATCCAGATCAAGTCTGGATGTATAAAAAATGCAGCAGGGCTTGATCGAAAAGGAAATATTCCAGAGATCAAAGGAAAGAAAGCAAATGGCAAATATGACAGCTTGTCTCGTTACATGTGTCAAGTAACAATTTTGTCAAATGTCAAATTTTCCGGAAGAAGCGCATGAAAGATAAATAGACATCAGTCCATTCCGATGTTTGCGGAAAAGCTCCAGCTACGAGAAATGGCAGTATTTATACACGCGGAGACATATTTTTCGCCTGTTGAATTCTGCAAATGCGTTTGTTGCTGTCATCCATTTGCTAGATCAGCAAAGAATTGGGGGAGAAAAAGAATAACAACTGCGCGATGAAACATTCTATCATCGTCTAACATACGCCTTATCATAAATTTGATTAGTTTTAGAAAAAGAAAAATTATGTATGAAGCTTCTTTTTTAATTCTTTTGATAGATAGATACTAGATCGTAAAAAACAAAGAGGTTTTTGCACATGAAATTTAATCTTAAGGTTTATAGTATAAAACATGTTAAAATGACGTGTCGAAAGAAGTTGAAATATAATTCTAAATTAAATTTTTTTAGATTTTATATTTCAATTTACTTTTATTTTTGTTCAATGTATTCCAGTTTGCTCAGTTTCTATCAAAACTTCCAGCTGCACAATGTCAGCTGTAATCTAATAAAATGTATTAATGCAGTACATAAAATGTTTTGTTAAATTTTTGATAAATATATAAACATACAATTTATATTAGTACCATATCATCTTTGCTATTGTTTTTTCGACGTTAACTGAAGTAAATTTTTTCTGGAAGTATTAATTTGTTTGTTATGTTATTGTGGCTAATCCTCAGTGTCCGGCAACGTGGGACGGACACCCCATGAGTAGTCAACTCATGGAAGGAGGGAAAGATGGTAGTGTTTTCTAGGAGGCAAAACTACCCCGCATTTGCGTATCGTGTGAGAGTAAATCCGGGAAACTACCACCAGGTAATTTGACTAACAAACGCCATCGAGTCCTAGTTTTTGAAACAATGTCTACAACTATGCAGCCGAAGGATTGAACCTTAGCTTTAATGCTCACCAAGAGTTGGGCAAGTCATTTTTAATATTGTACTAACATGATATATGTATTCATTGCCGACTTACATAAGGTATAGAATATTATAACATACATAGAATTAACTGTACAACCAAAAGGAAAGAAGACCAAAGTAAAAAAAGAAAGCTTTCGGGTCTAAAAGCCTTCCGGGATGACATTTTAACGATTTGTTCATTGTCCCCCATTTGCGAATCTTATTAAAAAAATTGAAGCTAAGAAATTTTATTGTCGATGCGAGTTACAATGCGCAATCTTCATTGAAACCACTCATTTTTCAATGTAGTGATTGCAGCACACGCGAACAGCTCAAATCTAACCTTCGTCCTCTTGCATCTTTTTCATTAGCTCGAACTATGATTGGACCATAAGTGTAACTCCATTAAATAATATCGTTTAGTAAAAAATGTATTGAAAAATTATGTACTTTAAACATCTTAATTTTTATAAATAAGCCATTTTATAGCTTTTTAAATAACTGCATTCATGTTAGCTACATAACATTTTCTTTAATTCACCTATGTATGAACTCCATCCTAATCTCCTAGTTAAATACAGTAACTTTATTTAAAATAACTTCACCGAGATTTATTCAAAAGGCCTTCAAATAATCTGCTTTTAGCCCAAATGCTTCTACTTTAACCCAGGTTTTCAAATAAGGTAAACTACCTTTTAGGGTCTGAAACAACTTAATTTAACGATAAAAACAGCCAGAATACAGAATTACGATGAAAGCGTGATGCAAAAGACGTTTTATGCGAACATTTTGGCTATGGTCCAGAGACTGTGTCGTAAAATTAATTCCTATATTCTCTTACCTGTGTGGTTTTAGTGCGTTTTTAATGAATTTTCTCATGAAAACAATTTTGAAATAAAATTTTTGAACATTCTGAAGCTAGGAAATTTTAAAGAAAGTATGCAAATTTTTCGCAGAGCTTTCAACTGAAAATAAAATACCTGTTTTATCACGATGTAATTAAACGCCTTTTAGAGTTTCAGTAGTGTGCCTAACTCTGAGATAAACTAAGTTGCATACCATTTTTTTGATAGAGTTATAAATAAGTTTATTTGCTTTAAAAATAATTTTTAAACGTCCACTTGATGTAATCTCTAAGAATTCATCCAAATTGATAGAATTAAGAATGCTATTTTTCTTAATTATCATGTGTGAAAATGATGTTGTCCTGGTTAGGTGTTCGTGGTGCAATTCAAAAAGTACAGCAAGCAAATAAAGTGATGTTTCAAATTGGCAAATTTTGGCAGAAACATGATAGTTTGGACCTCTTAACTCTTGAAATGATTCATGAATAATTTTAATCCTCGGAATTTTCTGGAGAGTTTGACTTTTGCTTGAAGTGTATGTTGTTGCTTGTAGAATGGTTTTGAAGCACTTTTCACGTTTTGGCTTGAGATTTTAAACATTTGTATATCCAATGGCTATAAGTACTCGTAGTGCGTTGATCAATTCCTTCTTCTTGAAGTTTCATATTTATCACTTTTGGCATTTTCCCAAGCCTATTGAGCTTTATAGTGCTTCTTATTGTATTTGTAATGCTTCATTCTTCATTTATGCCTGGAATTTTCAAACTTTGATATATTCTATTGGCTGTTGAATATGACAACGTTTCTTGTAGAATTATGAATACTTCATTCTTCATTTATGCCTATAATATTCAAAATTTGTTATATTCTTTTGGGTATTGTATGCGATAACGTTTCTTGCAGAATTTGGAATACTTCATTCTTAATTTGCGGCGACATTTATCTTACTTTTGTATATTCTTTTAGAGATTCTTGAACAATTCATTCTTCATGAAATTCTTGATCTATTCAACATTGCTATATTCATATGGCTATTTGAATTTGGTCATTCTTGTAATATTCCAATCAATTTCTTCATATATCTCGTGCATTATTAAACATTGGCATATTCCTGAGTTTATTCTTCCATTCTCCATTGTTCACACATGATAATTGAAATTTGCCGAGCAGATTTCAGTTTTTTTTTTATATTTAAAAATTGGTATCACTTGTCACCATGAAGCCTGACTGGAAGTCCAGCGGAACGTGCGCAATTAGTAAGGATCAAGTAGCGACTTGGTTGCTGTAACTCTTTCAGAAATGGTGTTGCTTGTGACAGCATGCTTCAGAAGATGGCATCTACAGTCAAGTTGTGATGCGGGGGATGTTGAGTTTTCTAATATACAACTGACAAATGCAGGCAGTTTCCTTTAAAAGTTCCATGAGAAAGAAATACTTTTTTTAATCGAAAAAATCATCATAATGCTCCTTGTGGTGCAATGCTAAAATGATGCTAGGTCAATGCTTTATAATCACTATTAAAAAAAAAACCGGGGTGATAGGAATTATGCTACGGAGAATAAATGTTGTGTAAACATGCACTGTTGTTGAGGTAAAATATGTTGGGATAAAATAAATATTAATATAAAATATGCACTAAATTAATTATTTTAGCATAAACGGATGTTTGTTTTAAATTAAAGAAGGCAAAAAATCTCATCTGATAAGGCAATCTATGCAAGTATTTTCCAAGTTATCTTTCGCAAGACACGCAAATGTGTGGTGTTTGCCCTGAAAGTCCTCTTGAAAGATAATGACTCACTTAGTGATTGTCTTCGGTATAGCAAGTGGAACATAGTCTCTAATATGAAAAGTATGAAATAAAGAGGCATTTCATAACATATAAACATTTTGAAATGTTGAATATCATTTATTTAATTTTAAAGTACTAAAGCCATTATAATCAAATTTCTTTTTTAATATCATAATTTATTAAATTATTTTACTTAGAACAAATAAAAATAGCATATTTTAGCTTTTTCTTTAAACATGTATAAGTAATAAGGAAAAGGAAATATTAATTTCATTTCAATTTAAAGGATAAAAATTAAGTCAAAATTGCATTAAAAATTATATTTTAATATTCAGTTAACTTTCTATCTTGAAGTTTTATTAATTAAAGATATGTTAAATTAAAAAATAACGTTATTTTCTAATAACTTTTCTTGAAAACAAAAGTAGATTCAACTGAAATGATTTTGAATATTTCAAAAATTGATTCATTTTGTGGGGCCATAAAAAAAATAATGCTTAGTTTTGTTTATTTTAAAGCAAAGAAATAATCCTTGATAAGTAATTACTTAATTATCCGGAAAAGTTTCTTACTATAGGTTTTTTTCTTTCTCTCACAATTTCTTTTTTTCCCTTTCTATAAAATTTATTGAATTAGAAAGAAAAAAAATCATGTTTCTTTTTCAAAAAGTTAAAGCTCTTGCCATCTTTTTATTTACTTTAATTTACGTTTATTGTAATAACAATTACCTGAAAAAGTCCATTTCTTTAGAAGTTGCAGCTTACTGTTGATGGGCTATAATACAAACCCATAGTTTTTAGTAATGTGTGGTATTGTGCCCAAAAAGTAAGACCAATTTTTTTTTTTTTTTTTTTTTTTTTTTTTTTTTTCAAAAACTCTTTATTTATTCTTCCAAATTTATTTTATCGCCTTCAAAGTAATCCCATCCGGACACAATGTACTAATGCCAACTTTTTTTTCCAATCCTCAATGCATACTAAAAGTCATGGGCAGGGATAACCTTTAAAGCACTCGGCGATTCACGTTAAATCTCTTCAATCGACTCAAAACGGTGTCCCCAGAGTGGTTGTTTGAGTTTAGGAAATAGCCAGAAGTCGCAAGTGTGAATACGGTAGTTGTGGAATGATATGGGTTTCCTTTCTGGCGAAAAGGTCACGAAGAATCAATACTGTGTGATCTGGCGCAGTCAGTGTTTTCGGTACCAATCGAGATTTGACGCATTTGAGGCCCAAAATGGAATTGACCGTTCCTTTTAAAATTCCAAAATCATCAGCAAGGTCTTTAATTGTAAATCGACGGTTTGCAAGCACCAAATATTTAATTTTTTGAACGTGAGCTTCGTCGATTGAGGTTGATGGTCGACCAGAGCGCACTTCGTCTTCAACGCGTTCTCTGCCTTCTTTGAACTGTTTATACCACTTCTAAACATTTCTTTCCGATATAGGAATGTCCACCGAATGCCTTTTGCAACACTCTACACGTTTCCGCAAAAAAAAAATTGAATGCAAGTTATTTGCTCAATTAATTCAGACATTTCAAAAATCGCCGAAATCACTTTTAGCGTCTCACAAAGCCGAGCGTAACTCAAACACTAATGAATATTTTGACGTCAAATTTCACACAGATGTCAAGGGCAGTGCCAGCAACCTAAAAATGAAAAAAAATTGAAATTCCATAAGCCCCGGGAATTTTAAATTGAAAATTGGTCTTACTTTTTGGACACAGTAGCATATATACGTATGTAAGGCTAAATGACGCTTGAAGGCTAAGTGAAGACGCATTTATTCTTTTGAAAAATGAGACCATCAAAACAACTTTAGAAAATAACTTTTCAATACAAAAAGCATTTATCTAATAATTGAAATCAATACTGGTTTCAAATAAAGAACTATTCGTATAAAGCAATAAAGATTGTACTTTGTTTTATTCCAAAATCTGAAATATACAAAACAAAAAATGAAAAATCATGATCTTGTTTGATGTTATAAAAATAAATCCTTTTCTTTAAAGTAATTGACAACATATAAATAATTAAATGTTAAGATGAAATAGAAAAAGACGTGGAAAAAACATGTATAAAAAGGAAAAAAGTTTCTATGTGCAAATTTAAATTCGAGTTCATTATTAAATAAATACATTTTTAAAAAACAATGTACAACAAATACAAACAGACAAAAAGACAGATTAATTTAAGAAATTTATATTTGCTATAAGTAAATAAAAGAACATAAAAAAGGAAAAATCAGTGAAATTATCTGAATATTGAAAAAGTTCTTTTTTTAAATGCAATAGAACGATAATATATTTCATTTCTCGCATCTTTAGCAAAATTTATTCTCTTGGTTATTTTAAAAACTGTGCATTATTTTGTTTAGTTTTAAGCAAACTAATATAAATATGAATGACGTACAACAATAAAATTTGAATTTAAAAAAACACAAATAAGTCCAATAATAAAGTTCAATTTTAACTTCACTCAAAGATGACGTTCAGGGCTGTGAACCCATGAAGTCAATGAGATGTTTTTCGTATAATTATAAAAAAAAAAAACCACACGTGCACACAGTAATTAAGTGCACACAGTTTAAATTTAATTTTATTTAATTAATATGATAACACATTCTATACGCCTAAGTGCTATGTTAAGTATAGATGCATAAGAAAATTTAATTAAGATAAAGAGTCCCCAAAGTAATTAAGTCAAAATATTAATTAAATTGTCGAAGATCTTTGTTTACATCTTTAAAATTCCGCATATAATTTCTGAGAGCTGTCTGAATTCCATTGAAAAATGTGAAAATTATAAAGGGAACATTATTCTGTTATTTTTTTTACGAAGAGATAATTAGCCAGTGTTATAAATAAACAAAATAATAAATTAAAAATTAAATAACGCTTAAATAATATTATTTTTCCCATTCACTTAATTATCACAGAAAATTAAAATAAGTCAAAAGTCATAATATTAATAAACACAAATAAAATCTGCAGAACAAAATATTTGTTAAAAACCTAATTTAAAAAGATTCAATCCCGACTCAAATGTTAACACTGATGCGCAATAGGGCTGAGGTTCAATCCTGCTAGTGGCATTGTTGTAGACACTGTTTCAAAAAAGAGAAGACTCGATGGCGTTTGGGATGTTCAGTATCTTGTCACGTTAGTAGGATTACCTGGTGGGAATTTCAACTTTTATAAGCCTTGGAACCAACCTTGGGAATCTCAACTTTAAATTTTTCTTCCATGAAATATAAAGGTAGTTTCCCCTAAAAATTTAATTAAGAGAAAGTGACCAACAAAATAATTTAATCGAAATATTAACTGTGAAAATTTTGCTTGATCAGTTAACTTTTTAATATCTTTAAGTTTCATTAATTAAAGATATGCTAAATTAAAAATTAACGTTATTTTCCAATAATTTTTCTTGAAAGCAAAAGTAGATTAACCTAAAAAAATTTTAAAGGAGGAGGTCAACGTTAATTTGCAGCACTGCCCTCCTTCTTAGAGACTCGGATCCCAGTCAGACTTCTACCTACGGGTACTCCATCGCAACAGAAACTGTCCACCACCCCTCCATCCATAAGTAGACTACTCATGAGATGTCCGTCCCACTGCCGGACACTTAGGATTAGTCACAACGACAACAAAAAGAATATTTTGAAAATGTTCCAAAAATAATAGAAAATGGATTTCAATTCTCAATGAATGTCACATTGGGAATTGAAGTCCATTGAATTTCATAATGGATTTCTATTGGATTTTGATATCCATTGGATTGCACAATAGATTTCCATTGGATTTTGATATCCATTGAATTTCACAATGGATTTCCATTGGATTTCGATATCTATTGGATGTCACAATAGACTTCCATTGGAGTTCGATATCTACTGGATTTCACACTGGATTTCCATTGGATTTTTATATACGTTGGATTCACATTTCAAATTGGATTTTACATTTATTTCAAAGAACAACCATATTTGCCTACCTTTGATTTATCTGTTAAAAGTAGAATGTAAGGAAATAAAAAATGAAATCCAACTTATATAAAAGGAAAATTATCCAGAGCAAACCGTGAATAGTACTCCATAAAAATTTCTTCCAAATTAATCTTTTAATTTAATAGTGTTTATTGTTTTATTTAAAAAAAAAACACGCAAGAAAAGAACGAAGGTTTGTTTTCGAGAACACACTTTAAATAAACTTCTTTCTCTTGAGATGCTGCAACTTCCCCCGTTTGTTGCAAAACAACGACCGAGGGGACCGAGAGCAAGGCGGCGAAGATCAATGGAAACACACAAGAGTAAAAAGGGGGGAGAGGTGTCGCTTTGTCCTCTTGTCTTTATGGCCGGAAGTCGAGTCGGGAGCGGAAACTTTGCTTCATCAGGACTCGACGGAAATAGAACTCTTTCCAACGCAAGACAACATCAACATGCTCCAGAGACATTCCAGATTTCTGCACCTTTCCGTTCGTCGCCGTTACACAATTTATTGCCAAAACAGATGAAGGACTTTTTGTCTTTGTTTTGTTGGTAGGGAAGTGTCACCATGCTAAATAATAATTAATGGCCAAAATATATTAGTAGAAATACAGAATGTCCTAGAATGATTGTACGAATTACACAATTATGTAAAAAGGAAAGTCAGAAATAAAATACCTTACTGACTTTTATTATAAGTACGAATATTAATAAATTTCGATGAGAAATTGCTTGGCCTCTTGTAGTATATCCATTCAATACTTGATTTCCAGCCATCTGCAGTATTGATAAGTTTTTAAAGAATTATAGAATTATAAGTGAAATATTTCCTAATTTCTTCTCTGTCCTGTAATTTTTGACATTTAGTTAATAATTGTGTTATTGGTTTTTTTTCTTTCTTTGATTAATTTTTATTAATTTTAGTTTTTTTCTTTCTTTTTATTAATTTGAAATGAAAAACTTCACATGAAAACAGATATTTTTTAAAACATATATTTTTCCAGAAAAATTCAAATAATTATATTGAAAAATGACTTTTCTTTAGAGTACATTTTAAAAAAATAAATGCTTTTGAAAAAAATTAAAAAAAAAACAACAAAGGTAGTCTTAAATGGACAGCTTTGGTCACTTATTTATATTAAACGTGGAGTATTAAATTATTTAATTATTGAAAAAACAAGGAATTCATGAATAAATTAATTTAATTAGTTCTAAATATTTATGATTTCTTAGATACGTTGATCACAGTGTACTAAAGATACTGAACACAGTGTACTAAATATACAAAACAACTGATCACAGTGTATTAAAGATATAAATAAACTGATCACAGTACACAGAAGATACTGATCATAGTGTACTAAAAATACAAAAGAACTGATTACAGTGTATTAAAGATGCAAATAAACTGATCACAGTACACTAAAGATACTGATCACAGTACACAAAAGATACAAATAAAATTATCACAGTATACAGATACTGATCACAGTGTAGAAGAGATAATATATATTTTTTTTTTGCGCTGTAATAATATAAAACAAGAAGAGATTTAAAAATATTTATTTCTTTTATGAAATAATAGGACATTTCATTTAACTCAAATGTAGCAAATCGATGTAAATTAAAGATGCTTAATGATACGAGACTAACGTAATTCTTGCATTTTAAAGTTCCAAAAAGAATTAAATCATTTAAAAAAAATTTAACTACTAATATTAGAAATTCCATTATAATTTAAAAGTTGTTTTACGGGTCATTTGAAGCAAGTTACCAAACTCAATTCAATGTTCAAAGAGAAGAAATCATTATTCGTCTCGAACTTAAGATTTGATTTTAAATTATTAAAGCGAATGTAAAGACTGAAAAGTGTGGCAATTTGTGAAAACTAAAATCATTGATGACTTTCTTCCTAATTTTTCTGCTTCGCTCTCGCCGATATGATATCTGGAGAGGAGAACTTAAAATATGCAAAGTTGAATTTGGAAGAAAGCCAAATTACTGAAAACGAAACTAAATTGCCTTTTCGATTGTTTGCCTTCTGCTAATCAGCTTGGCGACTCTTCAAGTTGAAAAGTTTTCTTGTAGTAATGAAACTGTTCGATGCCGAATTTTAAAAGAAATAAGATATTGGTTTTGAAATTAGGCTCCAGAGATGACAAGGCTATTATCGACCCATGCTCGATGGGAAAAATTTCTCTCGTTTCTTTAATTGTACTTCTTTGTACTTCTGCAGAAAACCATCATGAATTTGGATTGCATTTTATTTATTAATTTCCCCCAGGGTGCTTTAATACTGTTAGGGACAGTAACGCTTTAATATACAAAATGAAATGTGTCATATTTTAAATAATAACAAACAAAAAAATGGATAACGAGCAAGAGAATGAATGTCTCATTCCACTGGCGGTTTAATGCTACGGTTACTTCTTTGAATAATTCTTCAATTTGGTTTAAATTGCTACAGATGGACATGTTTCGATAAACACCAAATTTGAGTTTTCTTCAATGTAACTCAAAAGATATAGTATTTTGTTATTATTTTCAAGCAAGTTTATCATTATCACTCTATCTCTCTTTTTTCGAGTAGTGTCCCAAGGTAGAGCTAAATAACATAAACGCCACCGAACCATTTGGAAATTTTGAGCATACTTTTTATCGAACGGAAAAACCTCGACTGAATATTATATATATAAAAAAAAAAACTACACAAGTACGAATAAATATCTTGTGCAAAAAGAAAAAAAATCGCAAACGTTTTGTCAATTGAATCTGTTTGTGGATCTTTGACACCCCATTATGTGTATAGTAACACCAAAGAAGACCGTTTAGTGACGAAACTGTAAAACATGGAATGATGATTTCCGTAAATGAACCACTATCACTTAAATGTGATTATATCATTTTAGAAGCCATGCAAAGTGTTTTGTCGAACAAGACAAAATTCCACGGACTTTATTCGACGAGAACGCAGTGTTAAAGAATTGGTTTGGTTTGTCACTCTACTGTCATTTTGTGCACACATTATGGCTGATTAGAACGGAATCTACAGTATAACGTGGATTTTGATCCACCAACAAGCATCATGCCCCCACCAGCATGCGCTACCAATGGCTAGAGCGCTAGTCTATTGGCCATCAGGCCGCCAATGTTGAATGGATTGTTTCAGTACCTATAAAACAAATGAAGAAAGGTTCACCGCTTCTTTCCTTGAATCATCAAAAATATTATTTGAAAGCTAAGTCTCAAATAAGTACTGTAGATATTTACATATGTAAATTGTATTATTTTTATACACCTCGAGGATATTTAAAATGACTCTATATCATTCTATTATTGCAGGTTATTATGAGCTTGTAGATAGTTTTGGGTTACGTGAGCAAATAGTTTATTTTTTATCTAATACTTTCCCGACGTATCAACATATTAAATTACGCCAATAATTATACTGTATTTTTCATTTGACCAATAGCCCCATGGTGGGTCAAGACCAGGATATATATATATATATATTTTTTTTACGGGCTGAGAGTTGTCAGCACTACATCCAACACTCTAAGACATATTAGACCGGGACCTATGGTTTACAATGGATTCTGAACCATTACAAACTCGAAGAACCGCCAGAGCGATAGCCACTCCGTTTTAATGTCAGATATATTACTGTTAAAATCCAATGATTGAAGTGTGTTTTTATTTTTGACAATATTAACATTGATGATGGGCTAGATAGAGCAGGTATGCAGCATGTTAGGCTTCTTAACAAAACATGGTTGGGGAGAAACAGAACAATTAATGTCGGACCGAAACTTTCCGAGCCTATCAGTGAGCTGGAAAAGCCTAGATTAAGGTGGTGGGGAGGACGATGCGAACCTTGTGATATCACTCTTCAAGGTATTCCTAAGGAGTATAACTCACGTAACACTAGATGTGCTACACATTAAAAAAGCCCATACAAATGGACCTCAAATCAAAATGATCGGTACTAAAAAGAATAAATAATATTAAGATATCTGAAAAACTACAAAATCATTCATTAATATAATTAGTCCAGGATAAAAATTTTTGTTACTTTTAATTCTATTAATTATTTTAAAGCAATGCATAAATTATTTATTTATTTTAAAGATTTGTGCATTTTAAATAAATTTCACACAGAAACACTGAACTTGAGATAAACAAAAGAGGAAAAAATAAAGAAAGGAAAAACTACTTAGCAAACAATCCCATGCCTATTACAAAGAGGAGAACGATTAAATAAGGAGTCCTAAGGAGTATAACTTACGTAACCCTAGATCTGCTATATATTAAAAAAAAACATACAAATGGAGCTCAAATCAAAATGATCGGTATTTAAAAACATCAATAATATTAAAATTACCTGAAAAAACTACACCATCATTAATTAATATAATTAGTCCCGGATAATATTTTTGTTACTTTTAATTTGATTAAATATTTTTAAACAATGTATAAATTATTTATTTATTTTAAAGAGTTAAAGATTTATGTATTTTAAATTAGTTCCACATAGAAACACTGAACTTGAGATAAACAATGGAAAAAAAAGTATAGGAAGGAAAACCACTTAGCAAACAATCCCATGCCTATTACAAAGAGAGGAAAGATTAAATTACCGTATGTTAGGAAGTATAACGTTACAGTAAGGAAATGTCAGGACATCCTGAAATTCATCTTTATCTTGATTAGAAATGTATTTTCAAGAAATGTCTGTAGAATCCAATTTCAGACGAAAAATAAAAATAAACTGAACGCATTCATTCATTTTATTATGAAAGCAAATATAATTGGTTTTATTAGATTTGTTTCGGTTATGAATGAACGAATAAAAAATAGTTATAATACTTTGAAACTTATGCATTTATCGAAAGCGATTTTAAGAAAAAAAAAAAAAAAAATGGAATAGAAATCTAATTTATTTTAAAATTTCACGCAACTACTTTGAAATGAAACGAAAATTGTGAAAATCTAAAATGCTTCTTAACAAAGAATACTTTCAATTTAATTGTGCGGAATTGTATTTAAAATTTTATGCTAAAGATAAAGAAAGTAATGTCATGATTTTTCTGAAAAAATGTAAATTAAATTTGCTCAAAAATGCAAAATAAAATTTATTATTTTGTAATTCGCAAAATTTTGTTTTTATTTTAAAACTAAGAAATAAGTTTTGATTTTATTTTCAATAACTATGCTACATTTTGCACGAAAAAAATTAAATTATTTTTCTATTATAACCACCAGCATTCCATTTGACAGTAATTTTTGATAAAAAAAAATAATAATAATTTGAATAAACATTTGAAGTGATTTTTCTAAATTTATTTATATGCCTACGTATATTAGTATAAAAAGTATAAATAAAATAAATTTGCCATAGTACGAAAAAAATTCTAATTTATTTTTGGCAGAAGAATGTAAGAATTACGAATAAAGTAATTTGAAATACGCGATACTCATTTAGTAAAAAGAATTTATTTTATTTGAAATTAAGTATATTTCAATGAATAACCAAAATTTTAGAAAATTATTTAAGTTTATAAATATTTAATAATAATCCTAAATAGCATTATACGAAACTCTTTTAACATAGTTTAAATATTTAATATAAAATACTATCGTAAACTAACTTATAGGTAATTTACAGATTATACAGGCGCTTTATTAGCTTGTTAAGTGGCGCGTTGGATTTAACCGAAAGTACTTTGGTTCAGAAATTCGACAAACGATGTAAAACAGAAAGGTTCCATGTGATACTCATATTATACTCATTTAGAAAAAAGAATTTATTCCATTTGAAATTAAGTATATTACAATGATTTAGAAATATTTAATACTAATCCTAAATAGCATTATACGAAACTCTTTTAACATAGTTTAAATATTTAATATAAAATACTATCGTAAACTAACTTATTGGTAATTTACAGATTATACAGGCGCTTTATTAGCTTGTTAAGTGGCGCGTTGGATTTAACCAAAAGTACTTTGGTTCAGAAATTCGACAAACGATGTAAAACAGAAAGGTTCCATGTGATACTCATATTATACTCATTTAGAGAAAAGAATTTATTCCATTTGAAATTAAGTATATTACAATGATTTGGAAATATTTAATACTAATCCTAAATAGCATTATACGAAACTCTTTTTAACATAGTTTAAATATTTAATATAAAATACTATCGTAAACTAACTTATTGGTAATTTACAGATTATACAGGCGCTTTATTAGCTTGTTAAGTGGCGCGTTGGATTTAACCGAAAGTACTTTGGTTCAGAAATTCGACAAACGATGTAAAACAGAAAGGTTCCATGTGATACTCATATTATACTCATTTAGAAAAAAGAATTTATTCCATTTGAAATTAAGTATATTACAATGATTTAGAAATATTTAATACTAATCCTAAATAGCATTATACGAAACTCTTTTAACATAGTTTAAATATTTAATATAAAATACTATCGTAAACTAACTTATTGGTAATTTACAGATTATACAGGCGCTTTATTAGCTTGTTAAGTGGCGCGTTGGATTTAACCAAAAGTACTTTGGTTCAGAAATTCGACAAACGATGTAAAACAGAAAGGTTCCATGTGATACTCATATTATACTCATTTAGAGAAAAGAATTTATTCCATTTGAAATTAAGTATATTACAATGATTTGGAAATATTTAATACTAATCCTAAATAGCATTATACGAAACTCTTTTAACATAGTTTAAATATTTAATATAAAATACTATCGTAAACTAACTTATTGGTAATTTACAGATTATACAGGCGCTTTATTAGCTTGTTAAGTGGCACGTTGGATTTAACCAAAAGTACTTTGGTTCAGAAATTCGACAAACGATGTAAAACAGAAAGGTTCCATGTGATACTCATATTATACTCATTTAGGAAAAAGAATTTATTCCATTTGAAATTAAGTATATTACAATGATTTAGAAATATTTAATACTAATCCTAAATAGCACTAAACGAAACTCTTTTAACATAGATCGACTAATAAGTATGAAATAGTATCTATAAATCAATTTATATTGTAATTTATAGATTACATTGACACTTTAGTGGCTTGGGGAGGAGCGCGTTGGGTTTCAGAACTAAAGGTGCTTGGTTTAGAAACTCGACGTAAAACAGAATTCCATGTCTCTGCCGGAAATGGCTATGTTAAATCTTCAGGTCGCAACGTATTTCTGTTGGCTGCCAACTTCATAGATACTATCCAATTTCTCGGATACTAACCTTGTCAAAACTGTGGGGACACAATGATTTCCATGGTTCTCCCTTGGTAACACTATTTATGTCGTTGTATTGGCGACTAATTATAGATAAAAATAACTGGTATTAGAGAGTATATATCAGCTACCAGAGAGTATAACCAGCCATTTCCAACATTTAAATGATATTGTACAGGTTTCGAGGTCGAGTTCCAGATGTGCCATGGATGTTTGTAAAGATTTGGAATCCACTTTAAACCGTAGATGGCGGTCTAATGTGATTTTAGAGCGTGGGCTAAGGCCGACAACCCTACCACGTGAAAAATCAGCGTCACGGAGCCAAGTCAGAATTCTACATACGGGTGCTTCATCACAACAGAAGCTGCCCTCCCCCTTTCCCTCCTTCTATGAGACCACACAGGTCTTTTTCTTGGGCTTGTTCTAGATGTTGCTGTCTACCAAGTGGGATAAGAAACAACAAATGATGCTGTCTTTTAAAATGATGTTCTTTTTAAATAAAAATTATTAAAACTTCCATCTCAACTTTTATTAATAATGTTGGACAATTACTTAATCTCTTTTAATGTAAATAGTAAAAAACGATTTTAATTTATGAATAATACTTGCAGAAAATTTCAGAAAGTCGATTTCTAAAAGGGAGACAATTATTTCTGCTTCTTTTGCTTTCTTGGTAAATCCCAGATTTCATGCAAAGAAGGTAGAAGTAAACGGTTTGCTCATGAATATTTCATGAGGAACTTAGTTTAGAAGTGAGAATCCCTTTAGTTTAAATTTGCGAGAGTTCCCATATGTGTATTACCACACGAAGAAATCAATTGCATCGCAAAATAGATCTGCTTCGATACGTTCACGATGACTATTTCATATCCACTTTAAAAAGTTTTGGGACGTATCCATGGTTTGTTTAAAAAAAGTTGAAATAAATCTTGTTTTATTTTTATTTATATGTAAAAATTGACATAATAAGCAGTTGGATAAATAATCACTTCTTGTTGTTTAACAATTTAAAATTAATGAAATTACTTAGTTTTCGTTATTATGAATGAGATTTTAGTTAAAATACAACATTTTCTGAAATGAAATTGTTTATAGTTATTGAAAAACATCAACCTCTTAAAATTACTTATAATATTTACTTCTTTATTCCATGAGTAATGAAGGAATTTTTGAATTTGAATTTGAAAACCTATTAATAATTACTTATTTATTCCATACGTAATGAAATCATTTTTTTTAGTGACCTGTATTTTTTTAATAACATGCTTTCTGTTATTTAATATTTTTGATGTCTTTATTGATTTTGAAAATGTTATTATCTCTGGACGACTAAATCCAATTTCAAAAGTAATTAAATGTTCTGGAAATCATTTGTCATTACTTTCACTTCTGAAAAAGGGTTAAAAAAAAATGTTTCATCCTTTATTAAAATTTTCAAATAAAAATTTCTCAAATGGTACAAAAATGGTTTCTCAAATGGTAAATGGTTTCTCAATGGTAAATTAAAAAAAAAAAAAAAACCCTTAATAGAATAAAAATCGGAAAAAATACTTTTTAAAGCGATGCAAACGAGAAAGTATTAAATGTTTGGAATATTGTGTTGTTTCTTATTTTTTCGCTCTGGATTTCTTTTAAATAAACATTATTTCAGAGATTTTTTTCAATTTTAGATGCATGAATATATGAATTCATAAACGAGATACGCAATAACATAATAAATATTGTTAAAAAAATATAAATAATTCCCACATAAAAATCTTTAAAGGATTATTATAAAAGTGAAACTTTTAAAGAAATTGCTTATTAATGACCAATTTTTATGAACATTAAAAAAATAAATATAAAATAGGAGTTTAAAAGATAATTAATTCAACTGTAAAAATGATCGTTTGTAGAATGTAACACGATGATGATGAAGCTATACCATTATACAGTAATTTTTCTTTTTTTTAATTCCTACTATTAGTTCACATTTTCCTTATATATATTTATATATCTTGTTCAAATTTTCAATCGTTAATAAAATACTTTTTATTCAAAACTGTCTTTGAAAAACTGTACTTGAATTTGAGTGGATAAAATACTTTTTATTCATCCGCTCAAATTCAAGTACAGTTTTTCAAATATTAATTCATTAATTAATAGTTCAACACCATATATACAAATGAAAATGGAAAATTATAAGGAAATTCGTTTTCTATTTTGGCACTTTATATTATGATTCTGTCGTATGTATATACATATTTTATATTAATTGTAATTATTTAATAAAAGTTAACTAAAATAAAGTTTTTCCTTGTTGACCTAAGTAGAAATTGACTTTATTTATTATTATTTTTTTTTATATTACTTGTTTACAATATAAGAGGTGCAAATTTGGAGGATTCCGTAATTTTGATGTTTGGTTATTTTTGGTTATGAAACCTGACATCTGCGACAAGATTTAGGATTCTATCTGAAGATTATCTTTCTGACATATAGATGTACAAAATCTCCTATTTCCAATCATCTGGTTAAAAGTTTGTTTATCACTTCAGCTGTAGCATGAATAAACCAAATATTTTCGTTTTCGCTCTTTTAATTAAATTACTAGCTCATGTCCTTTGCCTGGCTTAACTTTTCTCTATTAGAATGTCCATCAATTATTTTTAATGCAATAATATTTCATAGCTCCTTTTAAATAAACATGGAAAATTAAATTTCTAACCAAGAATATCTAGCATATGTTGAAATAAGTAAAAAAATGAAAAGAAAGATAAATGTTTATGTTGCGTTGAGCTGAAAAATGTTTATTTCATTTCGGATGCTTGAGGTATACATAGCTCACATTGATGATTGGATTATTTCAATCTCACGTTTCATTCATAATTTTTTTTATTTCCGTTTATAATCAAAAATTTCACGATTTTTTTAAAGTTAAGTGACTATTTTCTTAAAATTGTTTACTAGATGATTGGTTTGCCTGACCTCGAGTTATTTGATCGGTAAATTCGAATGCAAAATACAAATATATTTTACTTTACTCCACCACGTACTCAGTCGATGTAAAAGAGGAAAGAGTTGAAATATAATTAACTAACTCGCAAGCACTACAGTCCATGTTGAACCATGGCCGCCCGCTAACTGGCTGATTCGAAGACAGGAGATGTTTTCTTTTACGGGGTGGGGTTGTTAGCCCTATGCATAGATTCCGGACTATTACGAACATCCATGGCACCGCCGAACCTGAAGCATGTCGCACCGAGCACCAGAAGGATAATCATTCGGGCATCAGGCCCCTTGAAATATAATTAAAAGTTCGAGACTGAAAAGTAAAAATCTTTCAATTGTAGGATGGTAGGTGTACAATAAATGTCAATTATATATATATACATATATATTGTTGAAGATATAGTATGGAGTGGTAAACAAAATATTTTGACAGTTCTCAGTGTACGGAACATAAATATAACAAAATATTATATTGTTTGAAATGAAATCATGGGAGCAGAGAATTCAATTAATATTTCAGGAGTATTGACTTTTTTGGGATAAATTTTAATTTTCTTTTTTAAAGTTTATTGGGTTTATGATTTTCGTTTGATTCATGAGCTGTTTGTTATATTTCGTGCTGCTGAATGAAAAGTAAGAGGGGATTTTAAGCAATGATTCTGTAAGGTGACATGTAGCTGCATAATGGAATAATTCTGCAGCCTGTTGAAAATAAACTATGACCACTTGTAATTATAATTTCTTTTCTCGTAAAGAATTCTATGATATATAAAAAAAAATTAAAATCTAAGTATACTACTACTATATTGGATGGGAGAGTCGAGTACCTGTGCACGTAGATCATATCTGCTCAGAATTCAAATATAATAAAACAAAGTATCACAGAATTAGCAGGAATTAAAAAATTTAAAGCAAACAGTTAATAGGAGGGAAAGAAGTTTAAAAAAGAAGTTTAAGGGGAGGGGAACTAACTAGGAGGTGACAAATATAAGCAATATCAAAATACTTAAATGCCCAATAGAAGCATATAAATACGTAAATGCATAACAGACATATAAACACATATATAATGGAAGTAAATAAAAAATATAGATATATAATCACAAAAAACAAGTTTTAAGGAAACAGAAAACACAAGAGCAACATTTGGATTGAAGATCGAAAATAAAGTTCGTTAATGCAGGCAGCAGTTTGATGTTTTCAGAAATGGATTTTTTTTTTCTTTTTAACATAGTACTGCAGTACTCACTACCAACGCAGAGGAGAGGACGATGGTAGATTTCTTAGAACTGGAGAGTAGTATTGCAGATGGATCGTAGAAGAAATTAAAGAGGCTTGAGGTCATGATTCCATCCTGTTGTGTAATATGGATAATGGTATTTCCCTTTGTTGTGGGCGAAGAATAGTTGAGCTTTAATTAAATTATTTTCATGGTTTTTGATATTTAAAAACAACTTTCTTGAAAACTTCACAATATGCTCGTCTATTGATTCTATTTGTAGGTCATGATGCAGCACATTGTTTCTAATGAACCAGGGAGCTCCTGTAATTATTCTAAGAATTTTATTTTGGATAACTTGGATTTATGAGATGGGTGCTGTATAAGTCAGGATTGGTCTAAGGAATTGTTTGTATAAAAGGAGTTTGTTTTGTAAAGATAAAATAGAATATTTTCCTATTAACGGCAAACTAAGATGTAATTTGTTCCAGCATTTTGTCTTTACAGTGTGGAGATGTTTCTGGAATGTTAATAAGTATGCTACAGCATTTAGAATTTCAACTTCTTATAATGGTTTAAAATTTCCGTTTCTGTATATGAACAACAATTCTGCAAGACCATAGCTTTCAACTTCATGACCAAAGTTGTGCGCAATTACTATTTTTATGCATTCTCGAGAAATTAGCGTAGATTACACCCAAATCTGCTTGCTCCGCTTTTGAGCCATTAGTCTGAAATACCGCAAAACAGGATTACCCCCCTTCGCCACGTGGGTTATCGCACGCTTGGGAGACCGTTGGGTGTCGTGTTCTACCAAAATAGTCCCCCCTCTGACTGTCGCGGGAGACACACGCCAGCTGTTCTAGAACTGTTGACGCGCCCCAAGATAAACCCTAATTGTAAGTAAGTTGACTCTTTCCGAAGGAAGAGGGGTTGTCATTTCGTAACGGTAGCAGAACTGAAAAGTGTGTCTGCTCAAGATGGTTCCTTCCTTTCTTTTTTATTTATCACCGTGTTATTGCATCCTTTCTCGAAAACTGTGCTCTTGGATTTTTTTGATAATGAGTATCTTGAAAGATAATCTTGGAGATAAGGCATGGTAAAAATTATATGAAACTGTGAATATTTACTTAAATATTTTTTTCTTAATCTGAAAATAAGTAATTTTAAACATTTTATTTTTGTATAAAAACGTTAACACTCGCTTTTGTATCAAAACATTAACCCACTCTACAAAGAAAATGAGTGATACGGAGAACGATGAAATCGACGATTTTATCTATTTTAATTTAACTAATCATAAATTTGTTCTAAGAATTGTTAATAAAATATCTAGCTCTAAAAACTATTCATAAAATATCTAGTTTTAAAAATTGTTAATAAACTTTGATAGTGATTCTTAGGAATTATAGTATAAAATGGGATTTGAAAATAAGCGATAGAGTTTTAATAAATAGAAGTACAAATAGATTATATATCCTACCCTTTGTACAATGACTTTTACTGATGATAAGCATGGTAGCATTGAAAAAAAAAATCCTGTTTGTCTCACTTTTTTCTTCCTTTAAAAAAAAAAATAATAAATAAATAAATAAAAAAAAAAACCACTCATATAGGAAGGAAATATTATAAAAAAAACATATGGAAACTTTTCAGATTTTTTTTTTTTTTTTTTTTTTTTTTTTTTTGTGAAGATTGCATTCATACTAGACTAGTTACTTCAAAGTAGCATAAAAAGAACGTAAAATTTCAAAGTTTATTTTTATTATTCGTTTTTTCGGTAATGTGTACGATATTGCATTGTACGCTCAAGTGTCAATAATTTAAGTAGTTCTATTTATATTAAAAATTCTAGTAGAGTGAAAGAAAAGGTTGAATGTCACTGCGATTCAATAGCGAGTAAAAAAGTTAGAATACATAGAGTTGCGAACTGGTTGATGTAAATATAAATGAAGAACTTAAAAGAGTATCAAGTAATGAGGTAAATTTTATGTAGGTCTGAGAAGTACTGAATAAAGACAATTTTAAGGTTAACAGTAGAGAGATAACTTGTGTTATTTTATTGAATTCTATCTAAGAGATTTAAAATTGTTATTACCTTTTACTTGCTTTTGTGTTTGAATCGATGTCAGATTTATAACTAATCGTTGCCATTTTAAAACATATTTTTTTTTATATGACGATGCATTTCTTTAAAAGAGATAATTTACAAATTACAGATAATTTACAGATTTACATTGGTATTACAAAAACACATAAACTTAAATTTAAATAATTTTAAAATAATTTTTGTAAAAAAAAGTTAATTTGGAGGTTAATGATATGAAAAGTACACGAGTTGTTTTCTTAAATGGTATTTTCTTACGATGAAAGAATTTATAGTAAATATTATTACTCTTTTATTTGTTTCATGTTTGATAGCTTAAAATTTTAAGATTGAGTTGCAATTTGAATAATTTTACAAGACAGAGAAATATTTACTTATTATTTGGTGCCGAAATACGTATTGAATCTACTCCATTTTATGATTGATTACAAGTTTTGTTTCTCACGAAGAATGCTAAATCGAAAAAAAAAAAAAAAAAAAAAAAAAAAACAGAAAAACTGTTATACAGCTTGAAGATAGAAGATAGAATTAATCTTTTGTACATGCTTACAATTCGAAAAATAATAATGATATATATATTTCCCGAAGCTTTGATAAATGTATGTGGCAATTTTGCTCCTATTATATATGATAGAAACTAAAAACAAGAAAATCTGTTTGATGTTAATGTAATCTTTAATTAATAATTTTGCTAAACGGCTATTCACAAAAAGTATATAGCAAATTTTGAAAATTGAATTAAGCTTTATTGCAAATAATAACAGATGAATGTAGTGTCATTAGATAGTAATGAAAAGAAAGACATTTCAGATAGAAATTGGTTATCTTAAATCCTTAGATTTTTGTGTCAATGACAACTGTAATTGTGACAACTATAATGATTATTGCTAATTCGAAAACAGTCTCCCTTGCAAAACCGACTTTCACTGAAAGAAATAACAACTTACCTAATTAAAAATATTAATTTTAACATTATTATTATTATTATTATTATTCTAGTCGCTTTACCATATGTCATTGCATTTTTGTGTCGATACTTATTTAATTTTGATTCTTTTTTTTTTTAATTCAACTTATTCGTTTTCTACCCTAAAAACTTATTTTTAATGTTATCTTAACTACAACAAAGTAGCAGTGATATTTTCCAATATGATAATAAAATCTCCGCAATGTAATTTTCTATCTAACTCTGCAGAGAACATAGCTGCCGTATATTAAATGAATATTGTTTTTGTTAATGTGTTTTCTGAAGTATTCTTTTTTTAAAACCAAGATCTTGCTATTTGACCTCGTAACTGTGTACCGAATAAATTTTTTAGACAAAACAAAGCACGGATATCTGTCGTTCTTCTTCCTTGCATAAGTAAGTTCAGTAAGTCTTCTTTGAATAAACATGCAGGTCAAATTGCTGTAACCGAATCCATTCCAGGTGGCATATTCACGCAGATGTGATCTAGATTTAAGTGAGTAGTATAAATATATAATAAGTAAAGCTTAAATTAAAAAATGAATTTGACCTAGTTACTCTAAGATTGTCTACTAGCATAATATTTTTTTCAATAGAGGGTTAAACAGAACAGTTCATTTGCAATTTAAAATGTTATTCTTAAATTGCAATTAATATTAATTTTATAAGGTAATTGTTTTTAGATTTTTAAGGCCAACAGATTAAAAATAATTATTTGATTTACTTATTATTACCTTGATAATAATTTAGAATTGTATTTATTATAATCTTTAATAATATTTTACTTAATATAATCTTTAAATAATCTTTATAAATTTTACTTAATAAATAAAACTTATTATTTAATGTACTTAATAATCCCTTTAAATTTATTACCTAATTTACTTAATTTAACTTTTTAAAATTATTTAAATAAACCTTTAAAACTTACTCAAATAGTTAAATCAAACTACTGGTTATACTCTTAATATACTCGAAATGAATATTGTTGAAATAAGTATTTAAATGCTACACTAATAAGATTTAAACTTACTCAGATAGTTAAACCGGACTGGTTATGCACTCATATATATATATATATACTCGAAATGAATAATGTTGAAATAAATAAGATTTAAATGACATTAAAAATTTATTGGATTCAATTTTTTTGAGAATTATTATTACTTATAACTGATTACTTCAATTTCAGTTCAATATTTCTGAACAATAAATGTTTGTATTTTAATTACAAAACTGAAGGAAAACAATTTTTATCGTTATTGTTAACACGAAATGTTTTTAATTTAAAAAAAATGAAGTTTGTACTCTTATGACACATAATGATGTTTTTAAAATAAAATCTATTCTGTTCATTTGAATTTTTATAAAAGACAGCAAACACATGATATAAAAAATAAAAATCGCCAATACTGATCCCTATGGCTTCCGGAATAAATTCTGCACCAACCAAAAGCACGCGGAAGAAAAATGCAGCTGAATGTCAAACGAGAATGTAAAATCGATGCCACGTCACAAGTTTAGTTTTGGAAAAAAAAATTTAGATGACGAAGAACTTCATGAAGAAAATATTAAAAAAAAATTTTATATATTTTTTTTCTTCTGAAAATAGGTAGTAAGGTGGAAGAAAAAAATATATGGACCAAATCCCTGACTACACGTTTGAAAGCCATGTAAGAAATGACATACCATCAACATAATGACTTTCCAATGTGATACTGAAAGCTATTTCATTTTTATGTTCTTCGAACTAGATTCGAGTTGGGTATTAAATGTAGCATAGAAGAAGGATCGAAATCGTACACTTGGTAGTAAAAGAGGGAACAGAATTCAAGTTAAAGGCAAGTTTATCGTATTTTATGTATTAATTTCCCTGCATTAAAGTTTCCAACTATTCAGTGCACCAGATCCTGGAATGCATGTCCGGTTTTGAAATCTTTTAACGGATATCTCAAGTTTTCAGACGAGAGAAGTTTAAAGTTTACTGCTTGCTGGAAGGACACTGATAAGGCTATATTTTATGAGAAATGCATTATAATCAAGATCATTATTAATGGAAGTTCATGTGCATAGTGAAATTTTGAATGTTTCTTTCCAAGTTGTTTGTTTATTTGCTACAATTTACAGCTTTTGAAAGTTTTCTTTTAATATAATTTGATTTATTAACTTTTTATAAATTGTTACAAAAATTATGGGATAAATTACATTTTCGTTAGAAATAAGTAATATGTTATTTAAAATTAATCTAATTATTTTTTGTTGGAAATTTGAAAGATAGGGTCAGTTTCGATTGCTGAATTAACGAAGGAAATTTTAATCGCATATTTAAATAAGTTACATATTAAACTATAATTGATAAAACTAATAAAATTAAATTAATAAATTTGAATTGTTAGTATCTGTTTTTGAAGATTAAATCTCCTCCAAATAAGCATAATCTTACACATCCAATGGTGTCTATTAATCTATGTAGCTTATTTTCTTGGAATATGTGGTATGTTTCTGCAACAAATTGTTTTAATAAGGATTTATTCTCACTAAGTTTTTTACACCATCATTTGTTATTTGTATTATAGAATATCTAATTTTTTAATGCCAAATTTTATGTTATATGAACAAATATAATGTTGCAATGAAATAAGTTACAAAAAGTTTTCTTTATTTCAAAAAAAAAAAAAAAAATAAATAAATAAAAGTTCATTTTCCCTTTATTCTATATTATTTTCATTGAATATTTATACAACGTATTAAATACATAATGTTTTTAAAACAATCATATTAATTTATTTTCAGCAATCTTCTATAAATAATACGATATCCTCTACAAATAAAGCGAATCATACACATATGAAAATTCTTCATTTCTTTCTACACAAGAAAATGAAAGTTACAATATAAAATGGTTTCAAAAACAATTTTGAACTTTTTTTTTTTGAACTGCCAGCTTGTTTTTCTTCTGAAATATATAAGAGAAAATTAATGAGTTAAAAACAATATCTTTATTTTTCTATTTCGTAAATTACCAGAGCTTATACCAGAGCTCATGCCACAGCCAGCTACTAAATTATGTTAATATATTAATTAAAAAATGACAAAAAAAAAGTTTTCTTGGTCCTTGAATATGAAAGGAATACAGATTTATTATGTAATTTATATTTTCTTATTTTTAACGATTGATATTAAAATAAAATTAACTTTCTATTTCACCGTTCGTATTTGAAGTGTTTTTTAAAAACTTTTTTTTTATTTATAATTTCAGAATTAGTTGATTCAAATTGTTTACACATTTTTTCTTTGTTCTTATAGAAAATTCAATGCCTGTAAGTACAGAATTGTTGATGTTATTTACTACCACAAAATCTCAAATTACAGGCACTTGCATCGATTTTCGATGGCCATAAATAAATGCCTTACTGCCATAACAAATACTGGTGGTGAAATTTCTATCTCAGCTTATCACCTCTATTCATCCAGTCGAGCAATAATCTAGAAAGGGAAAAGGAGATGGGAGTCCGCTTATAGTAATAACAACATTAGCGTTATTGTAGTTTCATGTTTATAGCAATTCTGACTTCATTTTGAGATTAGATCTATCTGCGCATTATTAAGATTTAAATGATGGAAGAAAATAATTTGTGCAAATAATAATTTGAATTGATTATATTAAAACTAAGACTAATAAAACTATCGATGGGTATATGTGAACGTTTCATTTTACATTGTAATACAAAGTTTTTCTTAAAATGTTTTTCTTAATATTAGCCTATTAACAAAACGAATATCAATATATTAAGTCCTAATTATGTCCTGATTAAGTGAATGGGAATGGACCGTGATCTTTGATCACGATTCAAATCACATCAAAATATAACTAAACAATTTCGATACTATATAAATATTCCCAATTCGATTTATAAAAATATCTGCCATAGGCAATGAGTTCCAAGAATTTCTAGTTTTAGAGTAGTTCCTTTATAAAGGTTTAATTTTCTCCTTTGTCAAATTCTGCTTTTGTAGTATTTTAATCAGCATTTGAATAGATTGAAATAAAGTAGCATCAGTGAGCATACATCTCGAAGTACCAAGTCAAGTTAAAAATTTATTAAATACAACGAGATGGGGAGGAAGACAGTGTCTTGAAATTTATCTAGGTTGAGCTGTTTTGAAAAAAAAAATATTATTTATTTACATATTGTATACTATATCATATCTTGAAATGCAAGCATACCTTTCAGTTACTACAACGTACTTAGTGGATATGAAGAGGTTGGAGGAATAGGTCTCATAAAAGTTGACAAAGCACAGACCCTAAAGCACTAACTGTCGATATTATACCTTTTATCTCGCTCTATACCGAATATCTGTGTTTTTAAAAGCAATTCTGCAATGTATGATGCAAGTAGATCCAAATTTTCACCTTATTTCACAGTAGCCTCAACATTTAGCACTGGGCAACGAATCAAGCAATATGTGGATAAAAATGCATAAAGAAAATATAAAATTTTAAATTGATCAATTTCTTGTAGAGAAGTCTTTAGACATGAAAAATAGTCACAATTTACAACCCAAATATATAAAGAAAAAAAAAAAAAATTACATGGAAATATTCTGCCTAGCCTTTATCTCCTCCGTACTTCCCAGAGCACTTACTCCACTTTAAACTGGATATCCATTCGTTGCAAACGGAGCATTCTAACCCGTAACGAGCAAAGATAAGAACGGGGCCGACAGTAACCATGTTCTCTCTCACTTTGGGGCGACAGTCAAGAAAGAGCGGAGAACGAGTCTCTTTTCGCGAAGGTATTTGTTTTCAATGGCGCTGAAGAAATAAACAGTTTATTCTCGGAGCCCTTCTTCCAATGGTGCTAGAGTCGAACCCTCTTTAGTGATAAAAGCGCCAATACTCATAAATCACTCTCAGCAGAACGAGAGGAGAAATTTATATATATACATAGATATAAATTGGTATTACACATACTGCAGTTAGAAAAGGATTCGTGGAAAAATAAAAAAGAGTTTCACACCTAGTTTTACGATGCTAAATCTGTTGCCAAAAGTAACTATCTGCTAATCATTCTTTTTTTTTTTTTAAATTCTTGAATGAAGTGAAAATGAATGAGAGCTAATTCTGAAAATAACGCTGTTTCCTACAACTACAGTTTGTTTCAGTCCTGACGAGGCAGGGATGTCATGATGTAGTATGTATGTATGTATGTATGTGTGTGTGCATGCGTGTGTGTGTGCATGTGTGTGTGTGTATGTATTTGTGTGTGTGTGTGTATGCGTGTTTGTGTGTGTGCGTGTGTATGCGTGTTTGTGTGTGTATATGTATGTAAGTGTGTGTGTTTGTGTATGTATGTGTGTGTTTGTGTATGTGTGTGTGTTTGTGTGTGTATATGTATGTATGTGTGTGTGTTTGTGTATGCATGTATGTGTGTGTGTGTGTATGTGTGTTTGTGTGTGTATATGTATGTATGTGTGTGTGTTTGTGTATGTATGTATGTATGTACGTTTGTATGTGTGTGTATATGTATGTATGTATGTATGTGTATGTATGTGTGTGTATGTGTGTGTGTGTATGTGTGTGTGTGTGTATATATATATATATATTTTCTGGCAATCTTTGATTGTCTGAAAGTAAGCGATTTGTCATTTTTGGTGAAAGAAAACAAGTATGTCTTTATAAGCCTTAAACCTTTATATACCATCTTTGTCTTTTTTTTTTTTAACAAAGATGTTTTCATAAGCAAATGTGAGTATGTAGCATTAATTACTATGTAGAATGAAGATCTTCTTAAACAGAAGGAAAGATAAAAATTGATATTGATCGGGAGAACACATGGGAACACAAGAACTAAACTATTAACATTTGTTTTGATATTGATTGGAGGAACACATGGGAACACAAGAACTAAACTATTAACATTTGCTTTAATATTGATTGGGGGAATACTTGGAAAATAAACTATAAACATTTGCTTTGATATTGATTGACAACAATATTGATTGACAACAAAGAATTGAGATTGACACTATATTATAGTTTGAAGAACTCCGCGGTAGGGTAAGAATATTTTTTAAGTAAAAAATAATTTTATTATGACCAAATAAATTATTGTCTCTTAAAATTCTGGAATCTCATACATTCAAAATATTTCTTTCAAAACATTAACTTATTTAATAAGATTTTTAACAAAGATTTTCAATTTTTTATTTATTTATTTTTTTTCCTCCCCAGGAAACATCGGGAATTTCTATCGCGAAGCAAGGGAAAAAGGGAAAGTTCTAAGAAAGGGGGATTCCGCCTTCAAACCTCTCAAGTATCAGGGAAGGGGAAAAAAAAAAAAGGCGGGGGAGTAACACATTCACTTTTACGATTTTGGAAAGTTTCCCTACCCTGAGGTTACTCCACCCCTCCTCGACCCTTTATTTTTTTATAACAGCACACCCAGGGGAGTTTTTTCCTTAGAAAGCTGCCAGATCTTTCGGTTATCATTCGTAGAACACCTTTTCTACGCGATTTTGTATTCGGAGAAATTTTTATCGATAATTCAGGGGAAGAAAATATAAAATATTTATGGTCTCTCTCTGCCTCTCTTTTATTTTTTTTCTTCCATTGTGTAAGTTATAAGCGATAGTAAAGTTTGCAATATAAATTCTGTTATCCATCTACAATCAATGGATGATATATTCTATTAGATGCTAAAACACTGATCCCAAGTCATTCTATCTTGAACTTCCAATTTTATATATATTCGATGTAATTTACTGTTGTCGTTTTTGATGATATTGATCTCTTTTTACGAATATGTATGCAACTGCTTTCCAAAAATTTATGTTTAATAAATATACATTTATCTAATTGTTGATTAATAATTTCAAGGACAATAATATTAGATATGCTGATTATCCTTGCTTTCCATGTTAGTTTCAAGTGAATTAAAATGGGGCTTATCGCATATATTGAATGAATAACTAATTGTAACCGTTGGAAGATAATATTAATGGATGCAATATAGATTATGAAACAATAAATATTCTGAAACAATAAATATTTCTATTCAGTTTAATTATGATACAAATTAAATAGTAATATTTTTCTTAAAAATTTTAATTATTTTTTTTTTTGTATCAAATTTTACGGAAGCAAAACATGTACGAAATACTTGATTCTTTTATTAAATTATTTAAAAAAAATATTTTAAGCTATAATTTGTTATATAAAAGTGACTTATGTTTCTATAATTGTGTAAATATTTTTATGCATTAATTTCTTATATGTATTTATTTTTAAATACCACTTTTTCACCTTTCTGAAACAATAAATATTTCTATTCAGTTTACTAAATTTAATTAGATCATTTACATATAACAATAATAATTTTTGTTAACAATTATTATTATATTTTCATCTTGTTTTAAAATTATGTTTTTGTCTAATTATTGATTTCTTCTATAAAATACATCTTTTTTCAATAATATTGTTTTCAAATTTCTTTTTATCAACTTTTTGATTTGAAGGTCTTATAAATATTCCTTTTTTTTGTAATGCATTTAAAACAGTTAGCTTCAGTTATATATTAAAAAAAAAATTTCTGTTTTTTTTATTTTACAGTTTTAACAAAACGATCATCAAATATGTGCGAAGTCGAATTAGCTTCTTTATCTTTTAAAATCATGAGCACTATGTGTTTGTTTTCATATTCTATTGGATTGCTCTTTATTAAATGTATTTTTCAATATTAGCTACAGTTCTGCAAAATGCATATCTGACAATATTTTGTTGAGTGTTATATATAATTTTATTACATAGTCTATCTCTAATTTAAACCAATAGAGACATTAAAGCCCTAAACAAAACCAAAAAGAGGTAATTTTTCTGTATGAATACAAACTTGGTTATTCTGTTACCTAAGCTACACAAAATATTAATATTGAATTTGGGAATGATACACTTAATATATCCACAGTGAGTCGATAGTTTGTGAAGTTCAAATCAGGAGATACGAGCTTCGGAAAGGAACCCTGTAGAAGACATGAAAACATCCTCTGTAATGATATCCTGAAGGCAAAAACTAAAGTTAACCTTACAATAACTGTTGTTGATCTTGGAGTAAGCAAAGCAACAGTTTCGATACATCTTGGTAAAGTGAAAACCAGATAAAAAAAATGTGATACCCGCGAGTTGACATGTGGGCAGAATTTGTAAAGCTTGCATATTTGCACAAACTTGAGTATCAGGCAAGGAAAATTTTCCTTTTTGAACGGAATCATTACTTGTGATGAAGTAAACTTCTAAGTTTACATCTAAAGGAGACAATGGTGGTGGTTTGATAGAATCAAAGGGAAGTTATTTATTACAACTTCCAAGGAATAAGTCAAATAATTAATGCACATCATTGCTGTCACCAAACTGATATTATGCATCAGAAATTGCTTTTATTAGAATCAGTGTTAGTGAATCGAAAATGCGTTGTTCTTCTCCATGGTAACCGAAGATCTCACTTTTCACAAGTCGCTCCAAAAAACAGAACGACTTGAAATTTGTGGTTCTGCCCTTATCCATCATATTCATCACACTTACTGATAATATTTGGAACACATTAAACATTAAACATTTGGAATCATAAGAATAAAAACTTTGCAAACCAAGAAGCTGTCAAAACAATCTTTATGGAATTTATTGATTCTAGATCAAGAGTGTCAAAGAAACTAGCACAAATATGCTTTCCAGTCGATGGCAAAAGGGCATTGATATAAATGGAACATATTTTGATTAAAAATGTTCAAAATATTTGGGTTTGTGACCTTTTAAAAATTGTTTACTCAAAAATTCATTTCATATGGACAACCTAATATAACTCAGGGTTTGGAGCGACTTGATGGTGCATTGGGTTTTCGAGTTGTGGGAATTCGGTTCGAAACCCGAAAAGCGATGTCTACCCAACATTTACGTATTTTTTTCGTTGATGAATACGAAAAATCGATAAGGCAGAAGGATTTTTGGAATTGATAAGTTGGGAAAGATCCTTTGGAATCGTGAAAAAAATGTGTGATTTGCTCCTCACCCTT
The DNA here is from genome assembly GCA_021605075.1 of Caerostris darwini. NCBI lineage: Eukaryota > Metazoa > Arthropoda > Arachnida > Araneae > Araneidae > Caerostris > Caerostris darwini. The sequence goes on from BPLQ01008978.1 coordinate 268,833, forward strand.
TTAGATGTTACCTATGTGTGTGTTTGTGCCAAATTCGAGGAGAAAGTTCTCTGTAGTGCACCCTGGGTAACACTGAATATGCTGTCTATCTTTCCAGAAGCAACTAATACAAGTTTTTGTATTAGTGCATTTTGTTTGTGCATTTGAAAAGAACATTCTCTCTATAGAAACCAAAAACCACAAGTAGTAAAATATTCCGGCTTAAAGGATTTTAATGTTCAACACAATTTCCGATTTCTCCAAAAAGGAAAATACAGTTTAAAAATATTATGAAATGCATACAATTTCTCTATAAATATAATGGTGTTTTGATTTATAAACATCATGCATCAAAAATTCAGGAAACATAATGCTATTTGAGCTGCAAACATTTTTTTTTACTGTCCAATAGCATTAGATTAAATTATTTATCACTGCCAAATGCAGGTTCATTCCTCAATTGGTTGTTTGTAAAATTGATTAAATTTTGCTAAAGTACCTGACTCGCTTTCAGAATAATTAAGTGAGCTTTTCGGATGTATATTTATTATCCATTCAAGTTATTGATACAGACGCTAATATTTCTCTGCCATGTAAATCGTTTAGTCCGAGTTGGAACCATGCCAAGCAGCAGCATGCTTGTCTCTGAAACAACTGCAATGGAATTTTATTTAATTAAAAATTGCGCTTGTATGTTCATGGCAATATGTTAACAATTTGGTTCATGTGTAATGTGTCGAGAAGGTGTCACCCATTAGAGCAATAACACTTATAAAACATGGATCAGCAACTAAACTCAATTATAAAAAAGGCAGTTGTTGCTTACATTTTTTATATTTGTGCACATATTTGCGCTTTAACTATGCTCTGTTAATCCCTCGGTCATTTCATTATTCAATGTTATAATATCTTTAGTTTATTCAGCTTATTTTATTTTAGTAATTTATGAAAATCAGGTTTATTTTCAACCCATATTGAAATATTTAGTATATTACTATTTATAGATGCAATTCTTCATTGAAATGGACTCTTTAACTAAAAATGTTTTATTTTTATTTGCAAAAATACTCAAGCTTTTTAATGCTATCGATCTTAAAGGATAGAATTGGAATCTTCTTTTTTAAGAATTTTGATTTATTGCCTATTTTATTATCAGAATGTTCTTTCTTTTATTGCTGTGATTTATTAGAACAAAAAAATATAATAAATAAAATAAACAAATAAATTAAAAATAAATAATAATCATAGTAAATATGAATAAAAATACTTTATAAATACACAGTTATGAATTTTTATGCAATTTAAATTAGAATCGACAAATTCTTTATATATGCTATTTTTATTATAAAATCTTCAGTTTGAATGAACTGAAGTAATTATAAATAACTAATCTGTAAATTGGGGCATGATGGCTGAGTGATTAACGCTCTGGGCTCGATGCCACACGGTTCGAGTCCCGGCGGGCCCATGGATGTTTGTATAGTGGTTAGGAATCCACTTTAAACAGTAGGTCCCGGTCTAATAAACGTCTAAACATATGTAGAACATTGGACGTAGGATTGACAACCCTACTTCGTACAAAAAAAAAACATATCTTGTCTTGAAATTTACCAATAGGCAGATAATCGTGACCCACCATGGGGCTGTTGCGCCAATTAAGAAAGAGAATCTGTAAAATGTTTGAACATTAACAATTGCTTTTACTAATATTTTAATTGTCATTTAAATCTTTCCTTCAAAATTTATTCCTAGCTTTCATTAAGTTATTTCATACTAAATGTTTTTAATTGAAATAATCTAAACGCTTTTTTGGGGATAAACATTATTTGTGTTTTATTAGTAAATAACTAGTGAGAACATGCAAGGGCAAGTTTGTATTTTTATTGAAGGGGAAATCTACAGTCACTTCTTTGAAAAACAATAAACATCTACGATGTTACTGCCTATTTTAATTTTTTGCATGTTTTTATGCTATATAGTTACTACATGTTATACTTACGACATGCAAATGCAATGCATTAAATCTTTCTAGAATTCATTACTACGTGTTGCAGGCGTAGTATAGTAGACCTTCCATGGTTCACACAAAATAACTTCGAATCTGCTACATTTTTGCCATACTTGTGGCACACTATGACAAGTCAAAGTTCCCGGTGTAGTGAAGAATTCTATTAATGATAATTAATCTTTTAAAAAAACTAAACTGAAAATAAAATTTTTAATTTTTTTATGATAATTAATCTTTTTTAAAAAAACTAAATAAATGAAAATGAAATTTTTTTTTAATGATAATTAATCTTTTTAAAAAAAACTGAATAATTGAAAATAGAATTTTGATTTTCTTATAATAATTAATATTTTTTAAAAAACTAAATAATTGAAAATAAAATTTTGATTTTTTTATGATAATTTTATTTCTTTTTAAAAACCTAAATAATTGAAAATAATTTTTTTTATCAAACTGTAATTTATTTAATATTAGTTTCTTGCTTTTAGAATTTTGAATTAAAATGTGATACATTTATTTTTAGCGCATTTAAGTCATATGGGGTTGAATAAAAAACTGTTTATTTTACAAAAAAATGGAATTTTTTTTATGACATATATATACGCAAAGCTAAATATTGTGCTCCCTAAACGAACGCTCTGTTCGGCAACAGTGGAAAAACAAGCTGGAAATCTTATTTCTTGGAAAAGTTTCAAAGGTTTTAAGTAAGAACAGAACAATTTCCGATGAACTTTAAAGATATAAATTGCTACCTTGTTTTCGAAAGCACTGAAAATGGACAACGAAAAACTTTTTCTATTACCTTTTCAAAAACCACAGAACTGTAACCTTTTGTAAATCTTTTGTGTTTACTTGGGGATTTAAGTTTACTCTATTTCTCTTTCTCTCTCTGTCTCTTTTCTTTTAAACTGTACGAAATTGCAGAGTGTAAAAATAAACCTTTATTTCTTTAGTTGTCGTTTCCTTCCAACACCTTTGCTTGAATAAATATTTTCTACTTCTTCTTCTTCTTTGTCGTTCTAAATGAAAATACAAAAAAAAAAATAAATGTGAGAGGGGAGACAGTTACATGAAATAAAAGAAGAAGAAAGACAAGCTTAAAGAAAAAGATGCCCTTTTTTTTTCTAAAAGGAAAAAAAAGGAAGGAGGATAAAGAAAAAAATGTTGGGCTGGTATCCAGAACTTTTCCAAATGCTGTTGTTTATCTTTTCTCTCAATCCTTTTCTTATTTTCATTGGATAGATCTAAGCCCACGAACTAAATCGCATGAAAGCAACTGCAAGGATAAAAGAAGCTTAAAGAAAGAATTCAGTGGACATTAGGATTAATCGATCTTTACGATTATCCATCGATTTTTACGATTAACTTACAATATTGGGATTTAGACCACAGGATTTTACGATTTTCTTAAACTATTCTTAATCGACAAGTTTAAGTATTATATGTATTATTCTTACACTATTCTTAATTGATAAGTTTAAGTATTATATTATTCTTACGCTATTCTTAATCGAAAAGTTTAAATATTATATTATTCTTACAATATTCTTAATGGATAAGATTAAGTATTACACTATTCTTAATGGATCCTTACAATCATCCATCGATTTTTATGATTATATTGTAATATTGGGATTTAGACCACAGGATTTTACGATTATCTTATTTTTGCGATTATCTTATAATATTGAGCTTTAGACCACAGGATTTTACGATTTTCTTACAATATTGAGATCTAAGTGTTCAAAAATTCGTATTTATTAATAATTGCCGAGGAAAAGAATAAATAAATAAATGCATAAATCAAATTAAATTAAATAAACACAACTGTTACGAATATCAGACCTTTCAGAAAGTAACTTTATTATTTTAACAAAAACTGTTGCTTGAAATTTAACAGACAAAAGTAACCATGGTTACGACTTAACAATATCCAACAAAAACATTAAACAATAATTGTATGTCAATAAATGTTTGTTAGAAAACATGAAAATGTGACCAAATCAAATAATCTTCACCGTGAAAAAAAATTAATTATTAAGTCATAATTGTCATTTCTGTATACCTGATAATACCTGATTTTACTTATAATATTGAGATCTAAGTATTTGAAAATTATTCAGTATTTATTAATAATTGCTGAGGAAACGAATTAATAAATAAATGTATAAATTAATTTTTAAAAAATAAACACAAGTTGCCAGTATTAGACCTTTTCAGTAAATAACTTTATTGTTTTAATAAAAACAATTGTCTTTAATTTAACAGAAAAAGTAACCATGGTTACTGCTTAACAATATTCAACAAAAACATCAAGTAATAATTGTATGTCGTTCAGTGCTTGACGGAAAACATGAAGGTGTGACCAAATCAAATTATCTTCACCTTGAAAAAATATTTTTAAATTAATGCGTCATAATTTTAATTTCTGTATTCACTTTATCAGTTTATTTTTTAATAAATGCATATTTATATATTAATTCAGGCGTAAAAAATTCTTGAAATGATGCATTATATGATATTTAAGAAATTATTTTACATTTTTTTTTTTCTTTTGCAGCTTCCTTTTTCGGAGCCAGCTACCTGAAAGTCCCTCTCCAAGATGCCCAGAGTACCACCTACATCTATCTGAAGTTTCGCACCTACAGAGCTAATGCGTTCCTATTCCTCGCTGCTGGATCCAGCGACTATTGCCTGTTGGTTCTGGAAAACGGAGAGATCCAGGTGGAATAGCAATTTTTTTATTTTACCCATGAAATTATGGATATCATTTTAAGTAACGAGTATTTTTTATTTCCTTCGTCACTTTTTTCATTTCCTTCATCAGTTTTTCGTTTCCTTGACTACTTTCAAGGTTTCTTGTTTTATTGTTTTTCAAAACTTCTTTCACGAGCATTTCATACAAAGGGGCCTTAATGGCCGAGTTGCTAGCACCGTGGCGCTCGGTATCGCAGGTTTCGGGTTTGAGTCCCGGCTGTGCCATGAATGTTTGTAGTGGTTCGGGATCCACTTTAAACCGTAAGTCCCTGTCTAACAGGATCGTAGAGCGTTGCGGGGGTAATGTTACTCCGTTCATGGCTTATCTTCAAGCTACACGCACCTCCTGGGTAGTGCTAAGTAAGTAACATCGGTGCAGCGCTTGCCTTAAGGCATCAAAGACAACTATCTAGGTGTTTGTCAGCTGCATTAGAACAAAAAAAAAAAAAAAAAAAAATTATGGGTAGAGAAAATTAGAGTAGTGTGGTTTTTCGTTTCCTTGACCATTTTCAACGTTTCTTATTTAGTTTATTTATTTATTTTTTAATTTCTCTCACGGGCTTTTTATACATAATATTTATTTAAATTTCTTTCACGTGCTAATAATTATATTATTAAATAGTTATATAATATAAAATTGTTCGAAAAGATTGTCTAGTGAAAGAAAAGACATTTTACTTCAAACTGAAGATGAAAATTCTCACTTCTTTGATCAATTTCTCGTTTCCTTGACCACTTTCAACGGTTTTTTTTTTATTATTATTTTTAAAATTTTTTTTTATTTATTTATTTTTTTTTAAGATCTCTTTCACGAACATTTATATACATAATATTAATTTAAATTTCTTTCACGTGCTAATAATTATATAATAGATAAATGAAACAATATAAAATTGTTCAAAAAGAATAATTTGTTAATGCAAAGACATTTTATTTCAAACTGACGATGCAAATTTTCACTTCTTTGATAAGTTTTTTGTTTCCTTGATAACTTTCAATGCTTCTTGTAGGTTTATTTATAGTTTTTGAAAAATTTCTTTTAAATATTTTTTATATATAATTTTAATTTCAATTTCATTTCACTTGCTAATAATTATATAATTAATTAATTAAATAACATGAAATTGTTCAAAACGCTATTCTGGTGAAAGCAAAGACACTTTATTTCAAAATGAAAACAAGATTTTTCAAGAAAAGAAAATTGTTTGGAATTCTGTAGTTCTTTTATTTTGTTTTTTAAGATTGTTGCCTACATTTTGTTCTTACATTAAGTTCAAAATTATATATATATATATATATATATTACATTTGATACAAGGAATAAATTTATCTTACATTAGATTTCTAGGCATACAAATCTTATTTTTCTTCATCATTTTGATCTAGAAATCTTACTTTTTTTTGTGAGATAATCAATTTTTAAATTAAAGAGATGCTTTTTCTAATAAATATATTATCTTTTTTTATCTACTCCATCCTTTATCTACTTTTTTTATCCTTAAATTAAATCCACGTGGAAAATTTATTAAAAACAATTTTTTTTATCAGTTTATATTATTGAGATTGTATTTTTCTAAAATAATTAAATCTAAAAAAAATCATGAAAATTTAATTTTTCTATTAACTTAAGAATGTATGACGAAATAACATTATTGATCCATTTGAGATACTGCTAACTTTATTGGATGTTATTAAATTGTGTTTCAAAGCATTTTACTTAATCTTAATCAAACAGTTATTTTTCGCTGTTAATTTTTTATTTATATTTTTATGTAAAACGCTATACATCTAGTTTATTTATTTCAAAATTTATTTCGGAGCAGTAAAAATGTATTTTTTTTAAACAAACTTATTTATTTTACAATTGTTTCTTTTTCTACTTAATTTAAACTTTAAAAGCATATAAGTTAGTTTGGTTAGTAATTTAAAAATAATTATTTTATTTATAATATAAAAAAATCTCAACAAATTAACTTTGTATTATTCAACTAACACTTTACTCTAGGCTGTTTCAAGAACAAAACAAATTATTTTTACATGCTACTTTAATTATTTTTACAATTACGGATTAACTTCATAAATAATTTATACAAATAACTTAAAAATTATTTTACCGTATTTCAGCCTTATTTTTACAAAATAACTGAAGCACAGTTTATTTCAGGAATGAACGGTTTTATAATTTAGTAGTCTCAATTTATCTTAAAGAAATATGCAATGAATGCACTTATTTTCTGAAGAAATAAGTAAATTTTTATGGTTCAGTATTAAATAATCTTTTTTTTTTTTTTTAGATTTATGAAGAGTAAAAATACATTTTGTTAAAGACTTTTAATCGTCTAATAAAAAATTTCTTTATATGATAGTTTCAAGTAAGATTAACCCATTTTTTTTTTAGATTTATGAAGAGTACAAAAAAAAATTTCTTTTTACATGATTTTGTTAAAGACTTTTAATTTAATCGTCTAATAAAAAATTTCTTTATATGATAGTTTCTAGTAAGATTAACCCATTTTTTTTTTTTTTTTTAGATTTATGAAGAGTACAAATACATTTTGTTAAAGACTTTTAATCGTCTAATAAAAAATTTCTTTATATGATAGTTTCAAGTAAGATTAACCCATTTTTTTTTTTTTAGATTTATGAAGAGTAAAAATACATTTTGTTAAAGACTTTTAATCGTCTAATAAAAAATTTCTTTACATGATAGTTTCAAGTAAGATTAACCCAATTTTTTTTTAGATTTATGAAGAGTACAAATACATTTGGTTAAAGACTTTTAATCGTCTAATAAAAAATTTCTTTATATGATAGTTTCAAGTAAGATTAACCCATTTTTTTTTTAGATTTATGAAGAGTACAAATACATTTTGTTAAAGACTTTTAATCGTCTAATAAAAATTTCTTTATATGATAGTTTCAAGTAAGATTAACCCATTTTTTTTTTTTTTTTTGAAGAGTACAAATACATTTTTGTTAAAGATTTATGAAGAGTACAAATACATTTTGTTAAAGACTTTTAATCGTTTAATAAAAAATTTCTTTATATGGCAGTATCAAGTAAGATTAACCCATTTTTTTTTTAATATTGTCATATTTAAATGTAGGTATCTAACATGCGGAAAGTAGTTAAGAGTTGTATAAATTTTACATAAGAAGAAGAAAAAAAAAAAAAAAAAAAAAAACTCACCACAGGAATTTTAAGTTATCATCTGTAGACGATGTGGTAGCTCGAGCCACTTGTACTTCATAATCCCTGTAAGAGGGAAACCATTAGAAACTTTTCTTGTGCCAGATTGGAATTGGAAAATTGACTGAGACGAGACCTCATTTGGAATCTGTATAAAGCATTTTTCAAAATAGATTATAAATGGATAATAGATTTTTATAACTTTATTTGTGAGTTATGTATGTTGCTGTATTAATGGTATAAAAATAAAATAATGATTTAGAGTCATATTGGATTGGAGCGGCAAATTGGAATATTTGAAAGGGCAGTACATGAACACGCACCTCAGCAATGATGGTTTCATCACATCCTTAAAAAGATGTGATGAACCATCATATGTGCGTGTTTATGTACTATCAGCAGTGATAGTTCATCACAGATTTATCTGTTGATAATGATTTACCGAATTCGATGTACATGAGAATTTACCATCATTCAAGAGCGCAGTTTCATACTTGCGCAAATTATAAACAAAATGGAATTAAAAATATAGCTTTGTTTCTGCTTTTGTTATTAATAAAAATTCTGGTTCGTTTGTTGTTATTCCCTTCTTATCACATTTATTTCCTTCATTCAACTACTATTATTTTTTCCCCATTGGATATCATATCAAAACAATATCATATTCACATGTGGTAAAAATTAAAGGTTCATTGTAAAGAAAGAAAGATAGGTAGAGAGATAGTGAGTGAGAGAGAGAAAGACAGAAAAACCAAAGGATAAGAATACATTAGAAGTTAGTTATGCAAATATTTTGTTTTAAATGAGTTTTGATTAACGAAATTACCTGCATAGAGACCTTGAATTTTTTGATGCAATGACAAAGAAATATTTTTAATTTATGTAGCATTTTAATGAGAATGGAGAACTATCAAATTTTGCATTTTAAGATTTGGGCTTAAAAATATAACCTGTCTCTTATTGCAAGCTTCCTTCATTCTTTTTCAACCACAGTTCAAATCTTGAACTGTTTATATTGCAAAATATTATTTTTCATTGTATAAGAAAGCTGCCCATTTTTCTCAGATCCCTAATATAACAATTCCATCTTAGAAATAATAAAAAAGTATTAAAGAACTAAATTGAAGACAATGTAAGAAATAATAGTTGCTATTATACATATATATTGTATTCAGCTTTTGTTGATTTTTTGTTTTGTTTATATGCATGAGTTTTAGATTTAGTTAACTTACTTAACTTAATTTTTTAAATTATACTTTAATCAGTTTCTTCTTGCTTTATTAGAAATAAGTCAGAAAAATATTAGTCTGATAAATTTATCTTAAAACTTTTCAGCAATAATGAATAACATTTTCACTATTAATGTGACTCTGTTAACAGTTATAATTTATTAACTTTGATGGAATTATATCTATTCAATTCCCCTTTTTCACATTTAGTTTTTTTTTTTTTTTGATGTTTAAGTTCTTCAAATACATGAATTAACTGATGCTTTAGTTATATTTTGGTTAGATGTGTATGCATAATTAAACAGATCAACATAAATTGAGATTCATTGTTTTAGTGTGTATTTTAAGTTTTGATTGTTTTAGCGTATAGTTAAATTTTGTTATCATAATATTATAACAAAAGGCAATCAATATAATTTCAAAGAGTAACGTTATAATTTATTAAATGTCTGCTAAAATGCATTGGATTTTATGGTTGTTTTGGGCAATGTACGTGAAATGTAAGATAAAATGTACACTTAGTCACAAAAGTAAGTATGCAGAGTGTATGTGATGATGTCATATGAAAAAAAAACAGACCTACAATATTAGAGTTTTCAAATTAACGATTGAACAACAAAAAACAGCAAAATCGAGCTTAATAACAAAATGAAAAGTAATTAAAAAATACAAATATTTAATTAGCAAGATGAGCTTAACTTAAAATAGGATGTAATTTACATCATAAAAGTAAGTATGCAAATAAAAACAAAGACATTAATATTGCAAATTTTAAAATTTTCAAAAAAATTAGTAATTTGTTGGATAGCCTTTGGCCTTTATAACAACTCTCAATCTAGATGGCACTGATTTTACTAAATTTTGAGTGACAGAAGATGGTATTTTCTGCCACTCCTCCAAAAGGGCTTTTTTTAGATCATTCTTAGTTTTGATCTCTTGCTTTCTAATTTGGCGATCGAGATAATCCCACAAGTATTCAATGGGATTAAGATCAGGTGACTGCGGTGGGGTTTTTAGTTGTTTTCGCACGTGATATAGCAGCCATTCCCGAACAACCCGAGCAGTATGTTTGGGATCATTATCTTGTTGGAAAGTGAAGGATCCATCGAGTCCCAATTTAGAAGCACTTTGGCTAAGATTATTCTTTAAAATATTCAAATAGCTATATTGATTCATTATTCCGTCGATTATAACTAAATTTCCTACTCCAGTTGCTGCCATGCAACCCCCAAACCCTAATCGAACCACCACAGTGTTTTACAGTTCCTCTCATGTTCTTTGGTTCTAGAGCTGCATTTGCTTTCCTCCAAACTTTTTGGGGTCCATCTGACCCGTGGATGTTGAATTTACTTTCATCCGAAAAAATCATGGAATTCCAAAAATTTGTGTCCTGCTTTACATTTTCTTTTGCAAAATCTATTCTCTTTTTGCGATTCAGTTTGCTAACAAATGGTTTTCTTCGCATATTTCGTCCATGGTATCCTGCCTTCCGTAACACATGGCGAATTGTTTCAGGATTGCATGACTTCGCAAAATAGTTTTCACATCAGTTGTCAATTTTGGTGGGCTAATCGTCGGATTTTTTTTCACATTTCCAACAATAATTCGCCTTTCTCGATCCGTCAAAATGGGCGGTCATCCTGTTCTTGGCTTGTTTAGAGTATTTCCCTCAGCCTGGAACTTTTCTATGATTTTTTGCACTGTTGCAGGACTTTTGCCGATTTGTCTTTGGGACTTGCTTTCATTATAGAGCTTTATTATTGCATCCTTTAGATCTTTTGATAATTCTTTTCCACATGGAGCCATTGGTAAATTGTTGATGTACTTAAAGCTCAAACTTACAAGCTTTGTAGCAGAACTTCTAAATTTATCCCTGAAATACGAAAAATCACTCGAGAAGTTTCATTCAGCCTATTTAAAAGTCAAAAATTCAGAGTGCATATATACTTTTGTGATTTAAATTTCTACTGGTAGTTAACAAAATTACTCTTAGAGTTTTTTAAAATATAATGATTTGGCTTATTTTTCATTACTTTATGACTTGAATCAGAAGCTATAAACAACACTCTCCAAAATAATATTTTTCTTATATTTATTTGAGAACTAGAGCTTTTTCACTTAAGCTATGAGTTGCATACTTACTTTTGTGACTAAGTGTACTAGTTAAAATCTTGTTTGGATGCATAATAAAAAAAATCGAATATAATAAGAAAAATCGAATGTTAAAACTTAATGTATACCTCTAGTCAAATTCATACATAATTTTATTGTGTGTATCTTGAAGTTGTAGACTATTATTATATTTTCTTGAAAGTTTACACCGTTTTAAGTCCTGATGCGATTTAAGTAAAGTTAAAGTAAATTATATTATTCCTTAAATCTGTTTAATTATCGGTATAAATTCTGAATTCCTTAGAATCCAATCTGTAAAGTCAGTATTTAGGATATACTTTTGCTTTATTCTTTGCTATTTTATTCCAAAATGAATGAAAAATAACTTTGAAAAAGATCATTTACAAACTAAGAATTATCTTTCTTGGCATATGATTCTACCATCCTGATTGCTTTTACTATTTTTATATTTTATGATGGATGCTTTTTTTAAATTTTTTTATCGTCGTCAGCAGTTTCTTTTTGATGTGATTGGGTTCGATAATACAGTTAGCAAGAATGATGAAGCTTCTAGTATTTATTCTTATATGTAATATGTACTTCAATTAGATTAAACATCCTTATCATCTTTCAAAGTATGTATAAAACCTTTTTCAACGTACTTATTCAAATCTTTTCAATTCATTCTTCCCCCTTTTCATGGAAACGAAATAATTTCTATACCATATTTAGCATTTTTTTTAAAATTTCATTCTAAAAATGATAAATTTTATAAAAAGGCTTATCATAAATTTTGAATAAAATATTGTTTTTAAATTTGTTAATTAGTAATCTTGTCAATATGCAATTCGATTGTATTTTCCTAGAGAACAATTTTATTATATTATTTTATTATATGAAATAAAAAAAAAAAGTTTATAAGAAAGAATGATTATATATATATGCACCCAAACAAGATTTTGACTGGTACATTTTATCTTACATTGCCCAAAAAAACCATAAAATGAAATACATTTTAGCAGATATTTAATAATAATAAAAAATATCACGTTTACATACTTAGGAATAATCAAATTTTATCTATGACGGGGAAAAACTACGCTTTTTAGATAAGGTGTGAAAAGTAGCCTGAAATATTAATTATGTAGGATAAGATTAGAAATGTTGGCAAACGTTGAATGCTTTATAACAAGGGACACGATGTCCCAAACTACATACTCAGCCAAATCGGCATAGCTGGAAGGCCATCAGTCGTTTAGAAGCTGATTCAAACATTATCTGTTATATCATTAGACTTGTGTGTGTTGTGTGTTGGAGTGTTCAAAGCTTCTTTTTCAAATTATGGAATCGGCATTTGGAAACTAGAAATGCAAGTCGGAGATCACTGCAATGTTGTCGGCGTGCTTCAACACAAAATAAAATTTTTATTTAACACTAAAATGAAACTGAAGTATGAGCACTTCACTGCAACAGAACTTTCAGGTAACTAATATCACCAAAATTTCGATTGAGATTATTCGAAATCACTCTATTGTGTTTGAGTGCATTATAGCAGACCTGTGGTGTTTGTTTTGTTAGCAGCGGGGCATCAGGGATACACGATCATCTCTTTTGAGGAGGTCATGAATAGAGCAGCGTTCACTTCACAAAAAAGCACCACTTTAGTGTATAAGCTGACAATAGATGTTAGTAGTTATAGTTAATATAACATCAACATAGTGCAAGGGCACATTACAAGTCGATTAATAAGTTTAGTAGGTTTTTAACTTGAATAAGAGGCTGTTTTAGATGATTCTTGATTTGAATATAATTGTTATTTGGAGTATTTTAAAAAACAGTAATCTTCTTTAAGATCTAACGCCCTATTTGTTACTCTTAAAAAAGGAGTTTGACTATAAAATATTTTGGAGCAAAACTTTTGAGATTTCTGATGGAATAAACCATGTCAGAAAATGAAATATGATTCAGTTTTACTTTAAAAGTATGACAACTTAGATCCTATAAAAAAAGTTTTTCCCATAAAAAGGTGACCTAGACGAAATAACTGGATTTTTTAAATTCATTATTGCATCAGGTACCTTATTTTGACCTTTATTGAAGTTAACATAATGCTTTTTACGATTTCTAGGAACTTTTATGAAATAAAAACTAATTTTGACTAACCTTATTATTGTTAATATTAACTAATAGTTACTAAACTAATTATTCATAATATAAACTAATTTTCTCTAAGCTAATTAGTATAGATTTCATATAGAATATAATCATCACTAATTGATGAAGAGTTCTGGAAAATTTTATGAAATAAAAAGTAATTTTCTTCCTAATTATTGATAATATAAACTAATCGTTACTAAACTAATTATTGATAATATAAATTGTCTAAGCTAATTAACATAAAATTTCTAACTAATTATTGATTCACATATGGGGTCGACAATTTTTTTTAAATTTAATATTATTCCAACCTCAACCAAAATCTTCTTATTGATAAAAACTTTCTTTCTTTAAAATGTGTTTGAAAATTTATTTTATTAATAAATAATAATTTATAAATTCATGTTAAACTATATATTATATCTTTATTTTGTTTGTAATCTTAAACAATATTATACATAAATTTCTAAATCTGTGAAATATACCTTATAGCTGATTGGTAGATTATAAAGGATTTAAAAAAAGTATAAAATGCCAGTTACTAATTACGATTAATTTTTTATTAAGAAAGTTGATCGCAAGTATAAACAGGTTAATTTCCAACAAAATACAAAAGAAGCTAACGAACCACGATTAATTCTCAAGCTTTTTTTTTCATTACTTAGTAGACAACTAAAAAGGACAGTAAAGCTAAATACACTTAATTATCCAAGGTTCAAAGAGTTTTGCTGAGTTCTGAACTCGTAAGTACCATTAATACGCTTGGCAGTGATTTCTGATAGAAGATTCTTAATTTAACATAAATAGAGTTTTAATTTATTTAATCATGGGTACATCAGTTTAAAGAAGAAATTTAACGAGCCCTCCAGTTTGTAGTAAATTATACTATTTAGACTTCAACTTAAAATAACTGCTTTTTTAAATAATTAGAGTATAATGTTATTTTTTACTTATATTCGTAAATTAGCAATTTTATTCTATTTCAATAGACATTAAATCACGCCATTTTCTAAAGTAAATTTTTCATTTGAAACTGAAAAAAATGTAATTTATAGTTTTATTTATAATTAACTACAAATATTTTAAAAATTTATAATAATATTAATTAAATTTAAATAAATCTTCCATTTCAAATTTCAATAATTTTTCAATCTTCACTGACTGCAAAATTATTGAAATTATTAGCGAAATTAAAGAACGTAAGCGTAACGAACGTAGCGAAATTATTGAACGTAATATACAGACAATTTCTTTCAATAATTTATGAAATCTATATATTGCTATGAAAAAAATAACGAAGTTATTGTGAAAAATTAAAAAATTTCTTTGTTTTTCATTTTACAACAATAAGTTCTTTGAATAAATTAAGAGAAATGCAATAAATTAATAATATATTATAAGTATTTATTAATGGTACATCAATTTAATGACAACATCAAGTAAATGACATTTAAATTTTTTACCTTAATAAAAAGAAAAAAATATTTATTTTAAACAAAATTTTAGCCCATCTTGTGAATTTCTGCCTTAAATGCAGACAATAGTAGAACATGCAGAATAAAATAGTTATGATATGTTATTATCATATAGTTAATCATAAAGAAAATGATACTTTTTTTAAATATCTATGAATCAATTGTCTTCTATAAGTAAAATAAATCAGTAAGTAAATAATTTGACAGTACTAATAAATTTTTTTTAATTTAAAAATTGGCTGTATCCATTAATCTTAAAGTTGAATGCTTATTTGTTATAGCAAGCATTTGTATCTTAAACTTTTTGAATTAAGAGAAAAAAAAATGCAAAGAACATAAAGAGAATGTTTTTGTTTTAAAAATAATTGAAAGAAGAAAATAGTTTAATTGATAGAACAAGACTGTTACTATTACGCTTATATCAAGGAAATATTTAATTTAATAAAGTCCGTTTTCAAGAATATAGCAGTTTAATTTTCAGGAACAACTTTTTTAAAGTGAAAAAACAATTTTTTTTGCTTCATTGCATTTTATTCGTTTTATATGGCAGTAGCTCAGAGAGTTAAAATAAATAAATAAAAATAAAAAACAAATAATAAATAAAAAATGTGCCAAATAATTATGCAAACACATGAATGATAATTAAAAAAAAAAGACATACTAATTCATTGCGTTTTTCATATTTATCGCGAGTTAATTTTACAAAATTTATTACATATTTTACAAAAGTTTTAAACTTTATTTGAAAAAAAAATAACAATAAGAATAACCTAAAAATTACAATATAATAGTTTAAATAATGTTTGCCAGCTGCATTAGAAAAAAAAAAGTTTAAATAAACTAAATAATTGTCAGAGCTGATAAAATTGATGATTTTTATTGTTGTATCAAATAAAAAAAAAAAACCGAATCTTATTTTAGGTTATCGCAGAATTGGCGATAATTGTAAAAATATGGTGTGACGTAAATTTGAATCTCAGAAAATTACGGTAACCTTGTTTGCAATTAAGTGGCTATTAATTTCCTTGTTTAACGGGATTTTGACATCTTCAAGTCGCCTCTTTTACGTCGCCAAAAATGGCCTATACTAGGAATATACCAATAAAATGTTCTTCAAATTTATTTAATAATATAGTAGTATAAATGATGTACAATAAATGAGGTTTTACTTCACTAACAAGTATGTGATATTCTCCTTTTATTATTTATATCACATTCAAAAGAAATAAACATTTTTACATCGAAGGTTGATTCAATCAGGAAAAAAAAGTCAAATTTTGTCCCCTGTTTAAAAACTTTTACTTTTCTTTTAGAGTCAAGACTGAAATGCAGAAAAAGTCTAGATTTTTTGCAGTAATTAATGAAAATAATGTTTTATTTTTGTTTTTCTATTTTTTGCAGTAATTAATGAAGCAATGTTTTACGTCGCGAAAATGAACATTTCATTTGTTGTTTTACTAGTTTAGCATATGATTCATTAAATTGAATATAATTTTTTGTTATATTCTAAAAAATATTATACAAATATTGATGATTTTCCTACATAATATATTTTGAAATGAAGTAAAAATACTGATATTTTGTAGGATATGTTTAGAACACGAACTGTTTCTTCATTATATAATTACCTCTACTAAATGATTCATGCGAAATTCTGATATCTAAAAAGCTATTAACATTTCTCCTTTAAAAGATTTTCTTAAACACATCTCTATTAAATATTTTGATAAGCTTATTAATCATGAAAATACTGCAATCCAGTAGATTGACTCTTACGTTCTCAATTATGATTTAAAAAGTCCGCGCAAAATTTTAATTTAATTTCCAATTAATTTTTAAATATTTTTCTTTACTTTTATTTGTTTATGATTGTAAGTTAGTTTTATTATATTTGTAAATATATTCTGGGCAAATTTCATTGTTACAATTATATTTATTCTATCATATCGGAGATGGAGCCCCCAGGGGCTAAATAGATCTAAAAGAATACGTCAACCAGTCATTCTATAACAATTTTAAGTCACCTTTTTCTTTGATAAACAATAATTAATGTTATGAATAAAACTGAATAAACTGTTAAATTAAAATGATTTTTCAACGTTGAATTTCATTATAACTTAATACAAATGATTGATAATGTTTCTTTAGTATTAAATGTGACATGAATGAAGTATTTTTAGGCTCGGTTCTGTTATGTTAAAGGAAATTTTAATAAAACGTTAACTTTATTATAAATTATTAATTTAAAGTTTTTTGACTTGATTAGAATTGTAATATTTTATGTCCTTCTTTAAAGAAAAGTAAAAAATATTAATTCTAAAAAGTTCAACTGCAACTTTGTGTTTAACTGTTTTTTGCTTAAAATACATTAAGTAGCGAGTAAAATAATCCCCTGAAACAATTTTAAAACTTGAGATTAATTTTTATTGAACATTGGCTAATTAAAATACAAAGTTGAAATGTGTTCCAAGAAAATGAAACTGGAATAATAAAATTTTTTAAAATTTATTTTATCTTTATAATTATTTATTATATTGTTTATTTTATTTTCTTTTTTTATCAAACATAGTTCCCGTTTAACTTTTAAGCATAATTTTAAATTTTCCAAAAGACTGAATTTCGAGCTTAAGTTTGGAATTTGTTTTCTATAGAAAAATAAATTTTGTTTGTTAAAGAATACAAACATCTTATTTAGCTTGTTTATTTCGTCTATTAATTTTATACATTGAATGATCATTTTATATATTTTTAAAATGCACTATTATTTTATTGTAAATATTTAAAAATATTTACAATTCATATTTAAAAATACAATTACAATTAAAAATTAAATTATAATTACAAGTAAAAGTTTAAAAATATTTACAATTCAAAATATTGATTATTAAACATTTACTTTACTTATATCAAAATTTTTTTCTCTTAAAACTACTGCCTAGCTGATTATTAAATTTTTACTTCTAATTATCTTTTTTATATTTAAAAATATTTACAGAACGACAAATTTATTATTTAAGATTTTAATCTTTCTTATGTTTATAATGCATTCACTTTTGAAAGAATGCTGTTCAGTTACTAATTTTAAATATTATTTAGTTAGTTTATTGCCACTAAAATAGTTATAAGATGTTGATTTGAGTTCTGGTGAAGCTCTGTGGCTGCGCAACATTCGTTAGCTTCTATTTTGGATTGTCCATTTAGTTATAAGATATATAATATTAAAACTTTTCTACTATTAATATTGATTTCCAGACTGGTGAAATTAAAATGTTTGCAATACGAAACTTTTACCAGCAAAAGTTTTAATCATATGTCAATCATAATTTTTTTTTCCATGAAAATATAAGTTTGATTTATTATTTTTTAACTTAATAATTTTAACAAGAAAACTTAATTTTGACATAAATTTTTATAATATTTCAGTCGTCGATTAAAAAATTTTTTTTTATAAAAAATAGTTTATTAATTTGCCAGATTATTAAAGATGTTGTGTTATTGCTAGATTACTTATAATATTAATGTGTTATTTCTAGATTATTTATAATGTTAATGTGTTATTACTAGATTATTTATAATGTTAATGTGTTATTGCTAGATTATTTATATTGTCAATGTGTTATTGCTAGATTATAAATTACATTAATGTGTTATTACTATATTATAAATATGGTGTTAATGTGTTATTGCTAGATTATAAATTATATGAATGTGTTATTACTATATTATAAATATGGTGTTAATATGTTATTGCTAAATTAGTTAAAGTGTTATTCAGCTATTTTATTGTTTTTGCTTACATTTTCTAAATTGAAAGAGTAAAAATATTAATGTTTGAAAAATTTTTCAACGTAAAACACGTATTATTTGCTACAAAAAGAGAGCGCCTTGTTCGATTACTGAAGTCTTATTCAGCTAGTTTATTACTTCTATTTACCTTTCCCATATTGAAGGTGTAAAAATCTTTGCAATACGAAAAAGTCAGTCATTGAGAAGGAACTTTTTTTTTCCACCCAGAAAAAGTCCCCAGTTGCAGCTTTTCTAGCCAAACAGTCATTACCGCATAACGATCGCGGAGGCAAAATAAATGCTCCATTACACCATTCCGAGAATTCGTTTCTGCGGCAAGACATTTATTTTTGATGCTCTATTTAATGTAAATCTGCGGCTAATTAAAAAAGGTTTGTAGGGAAAAGACTGCGAAAAGAAAAGGGTGACAAAGAGGTTTGCGTTTCCCTTTAATGGCTAAATGAGCGTTCCACCATATATTTTGAATAGTTTTTTCCTTCTGCCTGTCAACAAGTTAATGCGGGGCCATTTTTTCCTCCTTTCTTTAATATTTACCTGTGCAGATCTTATGTTAACACTTCGTCGTAAATTTAATACCTGTGAGAAGCAGTTAAGTGTCATCAGCATGTTCGGATGGAATTAATAAATTTCTTGAAAGCACGTTAGAGCGAGATTTTTCAGCATTTAATTATCCGCTGTTCACGCTTTTCTCATTATTCTGAATTGGAATTCCATTAATTTAAAAGCTTAAACTATAATGATGTCCTTCTTTAACCTTCTCTGGAGACGATATACTTTATTGAATTCAATATTTGAAAATGATTTCGTCTTTATTGCTTTTCTTGTAAGATGTTTGAACTTTTTTAGTTTTATTAGTAGAATTAATAGAGGAAGATTTGAACTTCTCAAATTTCACCTTTGGGAGTGTTTCTCCAAAATAGCGGTGGAGCGATGTATGTGCAGTATAAGAGTCTCCCATGGTACACCTGCGAGTGATGTTGAATCTGTGACATCGTGCTATTATAATGACGAATAATCTCATATCAAAACGCCCGACAGTAAAAGAAACATTTATACAAGTATACTGCAAAATAGTTTCGTATTTTGAATTATTTGTAGATAAAAATAACGACTGGCTTTTAAATTTATAAACTTTTGACAATAATTTTAACAATTTTTTTTCTCAACCATAACATATTGCTACTTCAATTGCATTGTCAAGTTTTTAAAAATTTATAATAAACATGAAGAAAAAGTATTTTAATTTTGAGATGGGAAGAACTGTTAATTTTTCAGCTTAAAACACACATTATTTGCTATGAAAAAAAAACGCCTTATTCAAATACTGAAGTCTTATTCAGCTAGTTTATTGCTTCTGTTTACCTTTTCCATATTGAAGGTGCAAAAAGTTTTTTTAACAGTTTATTGCCAGATTATTTAAGGTCATGTGTTATTGCTAGTTATATATGGTGTTAATGTATTATTGCTAGATTATTTATAATGTTAATGTGTTATTGATAGATTATATATGGTATTAATGTGTTATTGTTAGATTATAAATGGTGTTAATGTGTTATTGCTAGATTATATATGAGTTAATGTGTTATTACTAGATATTTATAATGTTAATGCGTTATTGCTAGATTATTTATAATGTTAATGTGTTTTTGCTAGATTATATATAGTGTTAATGCGTTATTGCTAAATTATAACTCTTTTTAATGTGCTATTGCTAGATTATAAATGGTATTAATGTGTTATTACTAGATTATAAATAGTGTTAATGTGTTATGGCTATATTATTTAAAGTGTTATTCAGCTATTTTATTGTTTTTGCATAATTTTTCTAAATTCGAAGAGTAAAAATATTAATGTTTGAAAAGTTTTTCAACTTAAACACGCACAATTGCTATGAAAAGAGAGGGCCTTGTTCGATTACTGAAGTCTTATTCAGCTAGTTTATTACTTCTGTTTACCTTTTAAATATTGAAGGTGTGCAAATCTTTGCAATACAAAAGTCATTGAAAAGGAACCCTTTCTTTTCACCCAGGAAAAGTCCCCAGTTGCAGCTTTTCTAGCCAAACAGTTATTACCGCATAACGATCGCGGAGGCAAAATAAATGCTCCATTACACCATTCCGAGAATTTGCCAGCCTCGTTTCTGAGGCAAAGACATTTATTTTTGATGCTCTATTTAATGCAAATCTGCGACTAATTAAAAAAGGCTGGAGCGAAAGGCTGCGAAAAGAAAAGGGTGACAAAGAGGTTTGCGTTTCCCTTTAATGGCTAAATGAGCGTTCCGCCTTATATTTTGAATAGGTTTTTCCTCCTGCCTGTCAACAAGTTAATGCGGGGCCATTTTTTTCCCCTTGCTTTAATATTTACCTGTGCAGATCTTAAATTAACACTTTGTCGTAAATTTAATACCGCGGAGAAGCAGTTAAGTGTCATCAGCATGTACGGATGGAATTAATAAGTTTCTTGAGAGCACGTTAGAGCGAGATTTTCAGCATTTAATTATCCGCTGTTCACGCTTTTCTCATTATTCTGAATTGGAATGCCATTAATTTAAAAGCTGAAATTATAATGCTGTCTTTCTTTGGCCTTCTCCGGAGGACGATATACTTTATTGAATTCAATATTTGAAAATGATTTCGCCTTTATTGCTTTTCTTGTAAGACGTTTGAATTTTTTTTAGTTTTATTTTTAAAATTATTGTACTCATAGAGGAGGATTTGAACCTCAAGTGCCACCTTTGGGAGTGTTTGTTCAAAATAGCAGCGAACGACGTATGTGCAGTACAGGAGACTCCCGTGGTACTCCCTCTAGTAATACTGAATCTGTGACATTGCTGTTATTATAGGGATGAATAAGGTCATTACAAAGCGCCTGGCTTTCGTTGTATAATTATACTGCAAAAAATATCTTCGGATTTCAAGTTATCTGTATATAAAAATAACGATTGAATTTTTAAATTTATAAACATTTTAGCAGCTGTTATAAATTTTTTTTTATCACAAATGATTATTTATAATGTTAATATATTATTGCTTAATTATTTAAAGTGTTATTCAGCAATTTTTCTGCTTTTGTTTACATTTTCTAAATTGAAAAAGTAAAAATATTAAGGTTTGAAAAATTTGTCAATGTAAAACACGTATTATTTGCTACAAAAAGAGAACGCTTTGTTCGATTACTGAAGTCTTATTCAGCTAGTTTATTACTTCTGTTTACCTTTTCCATATTGAAGGTGTACAAATCTTTGCAATACGAAAAAGTCATTGAAAAGGAACCTTTTTTTTTTCACCCAGAAAAAGTACCCAGTTGCAGCTTTTCCAGCCAAACAGACATTACCGCATAACGATCGCGGAGTCAAAATAAATGCTCCATTACACCATTCCGAGAATTTGCCAGCCTCATTTCTGCAGCAAGACATTTATTTTTGATGCTCTATTTAATGCAAATCCGCGGCTAATTAAAAAAGGTTTGGAGGGAAAAGGCTGCGAAAAGAAAAGGGTGACAAAGAGGTTTGCGTTTCCCTTTAATGGCTAAATGAGCGTTCCACCTTATATTCTGAATAGGTTTTTCCTTCTACCTGTCAACAAGTTAATGCGTGGCCATTTTTTTTCTCCTCGCTTTAATATTTACCTGTGCAGATCTTAAGTTAACACTTCGTCGTAAATTTAATACCTGTGAGAAGCAGTTAAGTGTCATCAGCATGTTCGGATGGAATTAATAAATTTCTTGAAAGCACGTTAGAGCGAGATTTTTTAACATTTAATTTTCCGCTGTTCACTCTCTTGTCATTATTCTGAACTGGAATGGCATTAATTTAAAAGCTTGAATTATAATGATGTCCTTCTTTAGCCCTCTCCTGAGACGATATACTTTATTGAATTCAATATTGGAAAATGATTTCGTCTTTATTTCTTTTCTTGCAAGATGATTGAATTTTTTATTTTTATTTTCTTCTTAGAACTAATTGAACTCATAGAGGAGAATTTGAACTTCTAAAATGACGCCTTTGAGAGCGTGTGTCCAAAATGGCAGTGGAACGATGTATGTGCAATATAAGAGTCTTCCATGGTACACCTGCGCGTGATCTTGAATCTGTGACATAGTGCTATTATAGTGATGAATAATCTCATATCAAAACGCCGGGCATAAAAAGCAACATTTATACAAGTATATTGCTAAAATATCTTCGTATTTGTAATTATTTAAATATAAAAATAACGATTGAATTTTAAATTTATAAACTTTTAACAATAATTATAACAATTATCTTTCTCAACCATAATATATTCCCACATCAAATGCATTTTCAAGTTTTTTTAAAGTTATAATAAACATGAAGAATATGTATTTTAATTTTTAGACGAAAAAAAAAACTGTTAATTTTTCAACGTAAAACAACACATTATTTGCTATGAAAAGAGAACGTCTTGTTCGATTACTGAAGTTTTATTCAGCTAGTTTATTACTTCTGTTTACTTTTTCCATATTGAAGGTGTACAAATCTTTGCAATACGAAAAAGGCAGTCATTGAAAAGGAGCCTTTTTTTTTCACCCAGAAAAAGTCCCCAGTTGCAGTTTTTCTAGCCAAACAGTCATTAACGCATAACGATCGCGGAGTCAAAATAAATGCTCCATTACACCATTCCGAGAATTTGCCAGCCTCGTTTCTGGGCAAAGACATTTATTTCTGATGCTCTATTTAATGCAAATCTGCGGCTAATTAAAAAAGGCTGGAGGGAAAGGCTGCGAAAAGAAAAGGGTGACAAAGAGGTTTGCGTTTCCCTTTAATGGCTAAATGAGCGTTCCACCTTATATTTTGAATAGGTTTTTCCTTCTGCCTGTCAACAAGTTAATGCGGGGCCATTTTTTTCTTCCTTGCTTTAATATTTACCTGTGCAGATCTTAAGTTAACACTTCGTCGTAAATTTAATACCGGGGAGAAGCAGTTAAGTGTTGTCAGCATGTACGGATGGAATTAATAAATTTCTTGAAAGCACATTGGAGCGAGATTTTTCAGCATTTAATTATCCGCTGTCCACGCTTTTCTCATTATTCTGAATTGGAATGCCATTAATTTAAAAGCTTAAATTATAATGATGTCTTTCTTTGGCCTTCTCCGGAGGACGAAATACTTTATTGAATTCAATATTTGAAAATGATTTCGCCTTTATTGCTTTTCTTGTAAGACGTTTGAATTTTTTTTAGTTTTATTTTTAAAATTATTGTACTCATAGAGGAGGATTTGAACCTCAAGTGCCACCTTTGGGAGTGTTTGTTCAAAATAGCAGCGAACGACGTTTTGTGCAGTATAGGAGACTCCCGTGGTACTCCCTCTAGTAATACTGAATCTGTGACATTGCTGTTATTATATGGATGAATAAGGTCATTACAAAGCGCCTGGCTTTCGTTGTATAATTATAGTGCAAAAATATCTTTGGATTTGAAGTTATCTGTATATAAAAATAACGATGGAATTTTTAAATTTATAAACATTTTAGCAGCTGTTATAAAATTTTTTTTATTACAAATGATTATTTATAATGTTAATATATTATTGCTTAATTATTTAAAGTGTTATTCAGCAATTTTTCTGCTTTTGTTTACATTTTCTAAATTGAAAAAGTAAAAATATTAAGGTTTGAAAAATTTGTCAATGTAAAACACGTATTATTTTCTACAAAAAGAGAACGCTTTGTTCGATTATTGAAGTCTTATTCAGCTAGTTTATTACTTCTGTTTACATTTTCCATATTGAAAGTGTACAAATCTTTGCAATACGAAAAAGTCATTGAAAAGGAACCTTTTTTTTTTCATCCTGAAAAAGTCCCCAGTTGCAGCTTTTCTAGCCAAACAGTCATTACCGCATAACGATCGCGGAGGCAAAATAAATGCTCCATTACACCGTTCCGAGAATTTGCCAGCCTAGTTTCTGCGGCAAGACATTTATTTTTGATGCTCTATTTAATGTAAATCAGCGGCTAATTAAAAAAGGCTGGAGGGAAAAGGCTGCGAAAAGAAAAGGGTGACAAAGAGGTTTGCGTTTCCCTTTAATGGCTAAATGAGCGTTCCACCTTATATTTTGAATAGGTTTTTCCTTCTGCCTGTCAACAAGTTAATGCGGGGCCATTTTTTTCCCCTTGCTTTAATATTTACCTGTGCAGATCTTAAATTAACACTTCGTAATAAATTTAATACCGCGGAAAAGCAGTTAAGTGTCATCAGCATGTACGGATGGAATTAATAAATTTCTTGAGAGCACGTTAGAGCGAGATTTTTCAGCATTTAATTATCCGCTGTTCACTCTCTTGTCATTATTCTGAATTGGAATGCCATTAATTTAAAAGCTTAAATTATAATGATGTCCTTCTTTAGCCTTCTCTGGAGACGATGTACTTTATTGAATTCAATATTTGAAAATGATTTCGTCTTTATTGCTTTTCTTTTAAGGAGTTTGAACTTTTTTAGTTTTATTCTTAGGATTAATAGAGGAAGATTTGAACTTCTCAAATGCCACCTTTGGGAGTATTTGTTCAAAATAGCGATGGAACGATGTATGCGCAGTATAGGTGGCTCTTGTGGTACACACTCAAGTAATATTGAATCTGTGACATAATGACGAATAATCTCATTTCAAAACTCCTTTTTTCGTTATATGGTTATACTGCAAAAATATATTTTTGGATTTGAAGTTATTTGTATATAAAAATAACAATTGAATTTTAAATTTAGAAATATTTTAGCTTAAATATTTATTCTTATTGTAACAATTTTTTTCAACTATATTATATTCCAAAATGCTTTGTCAAGCTATTTTAAATTTATAATAAACATGAAGAAAAAGTATTTTAATTTTGAGATGGGAAAAACTGTTAATTTTCGTATCGTATAAATTAATGGCTAATTTTAACCGTTAAGTTTAATACCTCTAATTTTTTAAATGTGTGGTTAAGTTATAACAAACAGTTAAGTTATGATAACCAGTTATAATATTCAGTTATGTTAACTTAGATAATACAACCCACAGCAATAATTTGAAGTGTACATAGAATATATTTATCGGGAGTAATTGAATAATTTGAAGTTATGTTAACTTAGATAATACAACCAACTGCAATAATTTGAAGTGTAACATTGAATATATTTATCGGGAAGGCCTACCATGAGAAATATTAAGTTATTGTATTATATTTCCTGTATAGAACAATTATTTTCTTTTTTCACCTACAGAAAATTAAATTTTCTTATTCTATAAAATGGACTAAAAAAATTAAATAAGTTCATTTTGATTTAGAAATTTTATAATAAAAATATTTTATTTTTTAAAAAAAGATTTCTTATTGGAAATTTTTAATATGACTATATTTATTAATTACAAAAAATAAAAGATTTATTTATAATTATGAAAAAGATTACAGAAATTCATAAAAAAAAGTATTGGTAAACATATGGTTTGGTTTCTCGTATATGGTTTTGAATATAATTTTTTTTGTCCAATATTTTTTAATATATTAGAAACAAACAAGTAATATAAAAATTTTTTTTTGAAGTCAATTCCTACCTTTTTTCCACTATAATGCAGAAAGTCCTTTATAAATAATTTTCATTCTTTTTTTTAAGTTTATCTGGCGCCATCTATTGGTAGATATATGCAACTTAAATCTAAAAAAACCTAAAATTAATGAGTTAAATTTAATTACTGAATTAATATTTGAAAAAACTGTATTAACATCAAGTGTCATCCACTACAAGATCAAAAAATGTATTTAAACTTGAGTTGATGAATAAAAAGTATTTTATTAACCACTGAAAATTTGAACAAGATATATATAGGGAGAGAGTGAGCTAATAGAAGGAATTGAAAAAGATTCATCATTGTTCTGTTTTGAATGATAACTAAAACAGAACAATGATTATTCTTTTTCGATTATTTTCACTGGTTTTATTCATAAAAAAATTGAAAAAAAATTTATAAGTTAGAATTAAGAAAAATATGTGTATTCCAACATATCTTATTTGTATTACATGATATCATCGTAACCTATCATATCTTTAAGTGATTAGAAGAATTTTATTTGCAAAATATTCTCTGTAATACGTATCTATAACTTTATCCTGCAAAAATTTTTGAAAAAATAATAAAACACAAAGAAAAAGATAAATAAATACTGTCAATCCAATAAGAATGCTTTAAATTTTAAATATACTAAACATATGTGGAGTTAAAAAATACCCCATCCATAAGTGGACTGTTGAATTCATCTGGAGTTAAATTGTAGGCAACTTTGGTTAAAATATTGATTAATCTTTCTCTGACGATTTTATAGAAAATAAAATCGCGTCAGCACTATACATTTACATGGTTTATTGATAACCATATACACTGAAGTGACAAAAGTCATGGGATAGCAATAAGCAAATTTTCAGATGGCAATAGCATCGCGTAGAACAGGTATAAACGCGCAGTGCTTTCGCAGAGCTATCATTTCTGCTCAAGTTATTCATGTGAAGAGGTTTTGACGTGATGATGACCGCACGACGGGAATTAACAGACTTTGAACGCGGAATGTTAGTTCGAGCAAGACGCATGGGTCATGCCATTTCGGAAATCGTTAGGGAATTCAACATTCCCAGATCCACTGTGTCAAGAGTGTGCCGAGAGTATGAAATTTCAGGCATAACATCCCACCATGGACAGCGCAGTGGTCGACCGCCTGCACTTAACGACCGAGACCGGCGACGTCTGCAAAGAGTCGTAAATTCTAACAGACAAGCAACACTGCGTCAAATAACCACAGAAATCGATGTGGGACGTACAAGGGACTTGTCTGTTAGAACTGTGCGGAGAAATTTGGCTTTCTTGGGCTATTCCAGCAGAAGACCGACTCGAGTGCCTTTACTGACAGAACGACATCGCTTGCAGCGACTCTCGTGGGCACGTGAGCATATCGGTTGGTCCCTAGATGAATGGAAAACCGTGGCCTGGTCCGATGAGTCACGATTTCAGTTGGTAAAAGCTGATGGTAGGGTTCGAGTGTGGCGCAGACCCCACGAAGCCATGGACCCAAACTGTCAGCAAGGCACTGTTCAAGCTGGTGGTGGCTCCGTAATGGTGTGGGCTATTTTTTCATGGCATGGACTTGGTCCTCTGGTGCGACTGGACCGAACATTGACTGGAAATGCTTATGTTCAGCTACTTGGAGATCACTTGCAGCCATTCATGGACTTCATGTAGCTAAACAACGATGGGATTTTTATGGATGACAATGCGCCATGTCACCGGGCCACAACTGTTCGCGATTGGTTTGAAGAACATTCTGGACAATTCCAACGAATGATCTGGCCACCTAGATCGCCCGACATGAATCCCATCGAGCATTTATGGGACATCATCGAGAGGTCTGTTCGTGCCCAAAATCCTGCACCATCAACGCTTTCACAATTATGGACGTCTATCGAGACAGCATGGCTCAATATTCCTGTAGAAGACTTCCAACGACTTGTTGAGTCCATGCCACGTCGAGTTGCTGCACTTCGCCGGGCGAAAGGAGGGCCGACACGATATTAAGAGGTATCCCATGACTTTTGTCACTTCAGTGTATGGTTTATTGATAATGTTTGAGGTGAAACTCTCCCGTTTCAATTTCTAAATCATTCCCATAAGAGTTTATTTGTATTACAATTTAAAAAAATGTCTATTATTTTATAACGTGCTGCTTGTAAAATATTGAATTAATTTTTTTCAATCTTTAAATTTATTTCTTTATCATTTATCTGTTCTGCCATGAAAAATGTGGAATTTAGAATTTAATTTCTTTTTATAAAATTATGTGATATAATAGAGAATATAAAATATCATTCTCGTATATCTTGATTAAATTTCGTGCATGAAATAATTATTTTTCCTATCTTACTGTAACATTCTATTCCATGGAATTATTAAAATTCTTTTTAAGATATTTTATTTTCCTAATCCGCCGGTATTGTTTGACAAATTATTATCAACCTTCTTTACTACTACCACTTTAGAGCAAAAGTAATTATAGGTTGAAGTACACATTAATCGATAACTGGAAAGTACAGCAAGGTTGAAAAGAATCGATAAAAAAGAAAGGTATTTCTCTTTTTTTTTTTTTTTCAATTTGCGTCCCAAGCGTAAGTTGAAATTAAAATTAAGCAACTTTCCCGTGCGTTCGATTAGCATAAATGCAAGCACACTCGCGCCAAAATATTTTTTTTTACGATTTAAAGATTAAAATGAGATGAAAAAAAAAATGGTCTTCGTGTCTCTACAAGTGCCTGAAAGGGATAAAAACAAGATAAACACATTAAAGTCAAGCTTTTCATTGCCAGGAAGAAAAATATATAGAAAAAAAAGCACACACACACACAAGAAAATCGCCATCACATTTTCTGCGTCATTTCCAACAGCTGACATAATGGTTGCTTTACTTAAAAAAAAAAAGTGAAATAAAATGCGTCTTGACACTGCTGGTACCTGAATATATTAAAATAACTGTTAACATGCAAATTCAAGGCGTTTTATTTTTTTTTTAATATACTGGGGTAATGCGCGGAATACTATATGCAATGAAAGGGGCTAAGTTCGATTTCAATTTCCTGCGTTGCGAAGTGACTAGAATTTTTAAAAAGTTTGTGGAAAAACTTGTCCATTAAAGGGGGCAAAATAAATGGAAACATTATCTTCTTTTTAATAGGATAGTTTGTGAAAAGGTGTACATTTAGGGATTTCTGTTAGCAGGTCTCTTTTCATTCACCAGGTCGTGATATGAAGACTAATACACATTTCATTATTCACCAACATAAAATCTTAATTTAATTTATGAATTAAGATTGGGTGGTCCTTTTGAAATCAAAACTAAGAAATGTGGTAAAAAATATTCTCACTTGAAGTGTGTTGATCACTATGCATTGCAATTCAATTAACTGTAGTTTATTGAGTAAAGTGTCATTGACTCATCAAATTTTCAGTCAAGTTCACATTTTATTAATTACATAAAACAGTAAAAAATATTCTGGTTTCAAAATATTGGATATTTAATATTCTTTTGGTTGCGTCATGCCCTCCATGTTAGCATCAGGATTAAGATGACTATGAAAACTGACTGGAAATTTATTTGTCTAAGTATCATTTGTAAAATTTGGAGAATTTTAAAGATTTTTCAGATGTATAAATTTCTTTTTTTGACAACAGTTGTTTATATAAATATAATTTCCAGAAAATATTCTAAATGCTGCAATGGAAATTTAAAATGAAAATATCAATTCTATTTTTATCTATGATTATTTTTTCTATTTATTCATTTCTATTTTTCTATTATAGTATAACTTGCTGCTTGTAAAATATTGAATTAATTTTTTTTCAATCTTCAATTTTTTTTTTTTTTTTTTTTTTATCATTTATTGAAATCTGAAATTTATGTATTTCATTCTTTTTTGTAACATTAAGTGATACGATAAATAATATAAAATATCATTCTCTTATATCTTGACTAACCTTAGTGCATGTAATTATTATTTTATTTTTACAGCAGCATTCTATTCCATGATATTATTAAAATTCTTTTTTACAATATTTTATTTTCCTAATCCGCCGGTATTGTTTGACAAATTACTATCAACCTTCTTCACTACTGCAACTATACAGCAAAAGTAATTATGGGTTGAAGTACACGTTAATCAATGACTGGAAAGTACAGCAAGGTTGAAAAGAATCGATAAAAAAGAAAAGTATTTTTCTTTTCATTTTTTTTTTTTCAATTTGCGTCCCAAGTGCAACTCAAATCTAAAAAAAACTAAAATTAATGAGTTAAATTTAATTACTGAACTAATATTTGAAAAAACTGTATTAACAAGTGTCATCCACTACAAGTTCAAAAAATGTATTTAAACTTGAGTGGATGAATAAAAATTATTTTATTAACCATTGAAAATTTGAACAAGATATATATAGGGAGAGAGTGAGCTAATAGAAGGAATTGAAAAAGATTCATCATTGCTCTGTTTTAGTTAACATTCATTATTTTCGCTGGTTTTATTCATATAAAAATTTTAAAAAAATTAATAAATTAGAATGACGAAAAATATGTGTATTCTAACATATCTTATTTGTATTATATGATATCATCGTAACCTATCATATCTTTACGTGATTAGAGCAATTTTATTTGCAAAATATTCACTGTAATAAGTATCTTTAATTTCATCATGCAAAAATTTTTGAAAAAATAATAAAACACAAAGAAAAAGATAAATAAATACTGTCAATCCAATAGGAATGCTTTAAATTTTAAATATGCTAAACTTATGTGGAGTTAAAAAATACCCCATCCATAAGTGGACTGTTGAATTCAACTGGGGTTAAATTGAACGCAACTTTGGTTAAAATATTGATTAATCTTTCTCTGACGGTTTTATAGGAATTAAAATCGCGTCAGCACTATACAGAGGGTAATTCCCAATGGTTTATTGATAATGTTTGAGGTGAAACTCTCACGTTTCAATATCTAAATCATTCCCATAAGAGTTTATTTCTATTACCATTTAAAAAATGTCTATTATATTATAACGTGCTGTTGTAAAATATTGAATTAATTATTTTCAATCTTTAAATTTATTTTTTTATCATTTATCTGTTCTGCCATGAAAAATGTGGAATTTAGAATTTAATTTCTTTTTATAAAATTATGTGATATGATAGAGAATATAAAATATCATTCTCGTATATCTTGATTAAACTTCGTGCATGAAATAATTATTTTTCCTATCTTACTGTAACATTCTATTCCATGGAATTATTAAAATTCTTTTTAAGATATTTTATTTTCCTAATCCGCCGGTATTGTTTGACAAATTATTATCAACCTTCTTTACTACTACCACTTTAGAGCAAAAGTAATTATAGGTTGAAGTACACGTTAATCGATGACTGGAAAGTACAGCAAGGTTGAAAAGAATCGATAAAAAAGAAAAGTATTTCTCTTTTTTTTTTTTTTTTTCCTCACTTTGCGTCCCAAGCGTAAGTTGAAATTAAAATTAAGCAACTTTCCCGTGCGCTCGATTAGCATAAATGCAAGCACACACGAGCTAAAATATTTTTTTTTACGCTTTAAAGAGTAAAATGAGTAAAAAAAAAATGGTATTCGTGTCTCTACAAGTGCCTGAAAGGGATAAAAACAAGATAAACACATTAAAGTCCAGTTTTTCATGGCCAAGAAGAAAAATATATAGAAAAAAAAGCACACAAGAAAATCGCCACCTCTTTTTCTGCATCTTTTCCAACAGCTGACATAATGGTTGCTTTACTTAAAAAAAAAAGTGAAATAAAATGCGTCTTGACAATGCTGGTACCTGACTATATATAAATAACTGTTAACATGCAAATTCAAGGCGTTTCATTTTTTTTGAATATACTGGGGTAATGCGCGAAATACTACATGCACTGAAAGGGGCCCAAGTTCGATTTCAATTTCGCTGCGTTGCGAAGTGATTAGAATTTTTAAAAGTTTGCGGAAAAACTTATCCATTAAGGTGTGCAAATTAAATGGAAACCTGTTCTTCTTTTTAATAGGATAGTTTGTGAAAAGGTGTACATTTAAGGATTTCTGTCAGCAAGCCTCTTTTCATTCACCAGGTCGTGATGTGAAGACTAATAGACATTTCAATATTCTCCTACTGGAAATTTAATTTAATTCATGAATTAAGATTGGATGGCCTTTCGAAATCAAAACTTAGAAAAATGCTAAAAAAAATATTCTTACTTGAAATATGATAATCACTATCTATTGAAATTCAATTAACTGCGGCCTATTGCCCACGTATCATTTGAGCATAAAATACAAGTATTCAGTCAAGTTCACATCTTGTTAATTACATAAAACAGTAGAAATAAAAATTTCTTTTCAAAATTTTAGTTATTTAACATCTTTTCAGTTTCGTCATGCCCTTCATGTTAGCATCAAAGTGATTCAGATAACTTTGAAAATTGACTGGAAATTTATAAGACTTGGTATCGTTTGTAAGACTTGGTTTGGTTTAGTTTGTCACTCTACGGACATTTTGTGCACACGAAGGCTAAACAGACATTGACCTACAGTTTCGAACCATTAACAAACATTCATCGCACAGCCGGGATTCGAACCTGAAGACTGTAATACCAAAGGATTTTTGAAAAGTTGTACATTTAAGGATTTGAATTTAGCACTATACAGAGGATAATGCGCAATGGTTATTCATAGTGTTTGAAGTGAAGCTCTCGCGTTTCAGTTTGTAAATAATTCCCATAGAGTTTATTTGTAATAAAATTTACAAAAAAATATCAATTATATTATAACGTGCTGCTTGTAAAATATTGAATTAATTTTTTCAATATCTGAATTAATTTTTTTTATCATTTATCAGTTTTGTCATGGAAATCTGAAACATACTATTTAATTTAAAAAAAATCAGTATGTGATATATAAGCCTCGTAGCCTATTTTGAGTAGGCATCGTGTCAGTCTCAAAATGAGGCCCGATGGCCGAATGATTATTGCTCTCGAGCTTGGTGTCACAGGTTTCGGGTTGGGGTCAGTACCATGGATTTTTGTAGAGATTCGAATCCACTTTAAACCATTGGTCCTGGTCTAATATGGCTGTAGAGCGTTGAGCGTAATGCTGACAACCTTACCCTGTGAAAAGAAAACATCTCCTGCCTAGAAATCTGTCAACAGGCCTAGGCACAACATGGATTTGTTGCACCATTGATGATGATATGACATGGTAAAAAAGGGTGAAATATCATTCTCGTGTATCCTGAGTAAAATTGGTGCATGAAATAATTATTTTTCCTATCTTGCTAAAACATTCTATTCCATGGAATAATTAAAATTCTTTTTACGATATTTAATTTTCCTAATCCGCCGGTATTGTTTGACAAATTATTATCAACCTCTCCACTACTGCCACTTCACAGTAAAAAGTAATTATGGGTTGAAGAAAACGTTAAACGATGACTGGAAAGTACAGTAAGGTTGAAAAGAATCGATACAAAAAAAGGGTGTTTTTCTTTTCCTTTTTCAATTTGCGTCCCAAGTGTAAGTTGAAATTAAAATTAAGCAACTTTCCCGTGCGCTCGATTAGCATAAATGCAAGCACACACGCGCTAAAATATTTTATTTTTTTACGCTTTAAAGAGTAAAATGAGATGAAAAAAAAAAATAAGGTCTTCGTGTCTCTACAAGTGCCTGAAAGGGATAAAAACAAGATAAACACATTAAAGTCAAACTTTTCATTGCCAAGAAGAAAAATATATATATAAAAAAAAAATACACACACACACAAGAAAATCGCCACCTCATTTTCCGCATCATTTCCAACAGCTGACAATGGTTGCTTTACTTAAAAAAAAAGTGAAATAAATTGCGTCTTGACACTGCTGGTACCTGAATATATTAAAATAACTGTTAACATGCAAATTCAAGGCGTTTCATTTTCTTGAATATACTGGGTAATGCGCGGAATACTACATGAATGAAAGGGCCAAGTTCGATTTCAATTTCGCTGCGTTGCGAAGTGATGAGAATTTTTAAAAAGCTCGTGGAAAAACTTGTCCATTAAGGGGTACAAAATAAATGGAAACCTGTTTTTTTTTTAATAGGATAGTTAGTTTGTAAAAAGTTGTACATTAAGGATTTCTATCAGCAGGTCTCTTTTCAATCACCAGGTCGTGATGGAAGACTAATACACATTTCAATATTATACAACTGGAAACTTAATTTAATTTATGAATTTAGATTGATGATCCTTTTGAAATCAAAACTAAGAAAAATGGTAAAGAAATATTCTCTGCTGATGAATGTTGGTTAATATGTATTGAAATTCAATTAACTGCAGCTTATTGCCCAAGTATCATTTGGGCATCAAATATTCAGTCAAGTTCACATTTTGTTAATTACATAAAACAGTAGAAATAAAAATTTCTTCTCAAAGTTTTAGTTATTAAACATCTTTTCAGTTTCGTTATGCTCTCTGTGTTAGCATCAAAGTGATTAAGATGACTTTGAAAATTGACTGGAAATTTATGTCTTGGCATCATTTGTAAGACTTCATTTGATTTGGTTTGTCGCTCTCTGGTCATTTTGTGTACACGAGGGTTAAACAGACTGGAACCTGCAGTTTAAAGTGAATTTCGAACCACTAACAAACATCCACGCCACAGAAAGGATATATAAAATATTTCTTAATATATTACAAAGAAGATTCACCAGTACTCGGCTGTCGTTAACATTCATTATTTTGATTGGTTTTGTTGATAAAACATGGAATAAAATTAATGAATTAGAATTACGAAAAAATTTGTGTATTATAACATATTTTATTTGTATTATATGATATATCGCAACCTATCATATCTTTAAGTAATTAGAGCCATTTTATTTACAAAATATTCACTGTAATAAGCATCTATAATTTCATCATGCAAAAAATTAAAAAAATAATAATAATAAAACACAAAGAAAACAATAAATAAATACTGTCAAGGCATTAAAAATGCTTTAAATTTTAAATATGTTAAAATTATGTGGAATTAAAAAATACCCCAGCCATGAGCGGACTATTGAATTTAACTGGTGTTAAATTGAACGCAACTCTTGGTTAAAATATTAATCAAACTTTCTCTGACGGATTAGCCTCCGTATAGTGCTGATGTGATTTTATAGAAATTAAAATCGCATCAGCACTATACAGAGGCTAATGTTCAATTGTTAAGTTCAAGCTAATGTTCAAGTGTTTGAATTGAAGCTCTCACGTTTCAATTTGTAAATCATTCCCATAGTTTATTTGTATTAAAATTATTAAAAAAATGTCTATTATACTTGCTGTTTGTAAAATACTGAATTAATTTTTTTCAATATATAAATTAATTTTTTTATCATTTATCTGTTCTGTCATGGAAATCTGAAATTTAGTATTTAATTTTTTTAACAACGTTATGTGACATGATAGAAAATATAAAATATCATTCTCGTATACCTTGATTAATTTTACTGAGTGAAATAAATATTTTTACTATCTTACTGTAACATTCTATTCCATGGAATTATTAAAATTCTATTTACAATGTCTTATTTTCCTATTCGCCGGTATTGTTTGACTAATTATTATCAACCTCTCCACTACTGCCACTTACTTCACAGCAAAAGTAATTATGGGTTGAAGTACACGTTAATCGATGACTGGAAAGTACAGCAAGGTTGAAAAGAATCGATAAAAAAGAAAGGTATTTTTTTTTCAATTTGCGTCCAAGTGTAAGTTGAAATTAAAATTAAGCAACTTTCTCGTGCGCTCGATTAGCATAAATGCAAGCACACAAGCACTAAAATATTTTTTTTACGCTTTAAAGAGTAAAATGAGATGAATAAAAATGGACTTCGTGTCTCTACAAGTGCCTGAAAGGGATAAAAACAAGATGAACACATTAAAGTCAAGCTTTTCATTGCCAGGAAGAAAAATATACAGAAAAAAAAAAGCACACGCACAAGAAAATCGCCACCTCATTTTCTGCTTCATTTCCAACAGCTGACATAATGGTTGCTTTACTTGAAAAAAAAAAGTGAAATAAAGTGCGTCTTGACATTGCTGGTACCTGAATATTTTAAAATAACTGTTAACATGCAAATTCAAGGCGTTTCATTTTTTTTAAATATACTGGGGTAATGCGCGAAATACTACATGCACTGAAAGGGGCCCAAGTTCGATTTCAATTTCGCTGCGTTGCGAGGTGATTAGAATTTTTTTAAAGTTTGTGAAGAAACTTGTCCATTAAAGGGTGCAAAATAAATGGAAACCTGTTCTTCTTTTTAATAGGATAGATTGTGAAAAGTCGTGCACTTAAAGATTTCTATCAGCAGGACTCTTTTCAATCACCAGGTCCTGATGTGAAGACTAATACACATTTCAATATTAACCAACTTGAAACTTAATTTAATTTTTGAATTAAACTTGGATGGCTGGCCCTTTTGAAATCAAAACTAAGAAAAATGACAAAGAAATATTCTGTCTTGAAGTGTGATAATTACTATGTATTGAAATTCCATTAACTGCAACTTATTGCCCATTCATCATCTGCGCATCAAATATTCAATCAAATTCACATTTTGTTCATTATATAAAACCGTAGAAAAGATTCTTTTCAAAATTTTAAATATATAACATCTTTTCAGTTTCATCATGCCCTCCATGTTAGCTATTATATTATAACTTACTGCTTGTAAAATACTGAATTAAGTTTTTTATCCTAGACTATGTTCTATTCTGTAATGAAAATCTGAAACTTAGTATTTAATTTTTTTATATAACAAGTGATATGATAAATAATATAAAATATCATTCTCTTATAAAT
This sequence comes from Caerostris darwini, assembly GCA_021605075.1. Lineage (NCBI taxonomy): Eukaryota > Metazoa > Arthropoda > Arachnida > Araneae > Araneidae > Caerostris > Caerostris darwini. Next base: position 305,943 of record BPLQ01008978.1, read on the forward strand.
TTAGTAAACTTGGCATATGAAATAATTATCTTAGTCTAACATTCTATTCCATGGAAATATTAAAATTCTTTTTTACAATATTTTATTTTCCTAATCCGCCGGTATCGTTTGACTAATTATTATCAACCTCTCCACTACTACCACTTCAGAGCCAAAGTAATTATGGTTAAAGTACACGTTAATCGATGACTGGAAAGTACAGCAAGGTTTAAAAGAATCAATAAAAAAAAAGAAAGTTATTTTTCATTTCTTTTTTTTTTCAATTTGTGTCCCAAGTGTAAGTTGAAATTAAAATTAAGCAACTTTCATTGAATTTCGATTAGCATAAATGCAAGTACACACGCGCTAAAATATTTTTTACGCTTTAAAGAGTAAAATGAGATGAAAAAAAATAAGGTCTTCGTGTCTCTACAAGTGCCTGAAAGGGATAAAAACAAGATAAACACATTAAAGTCAAACTTTTCATTGCCAAGAAGAAAAATATATATATAAAAAAAAAAATACACACACACACAAGAAAATCGCCACCTCATTTTCCGCATCATTTCCAACAGCTGACAATGGTTGCTTTACTTAAAAAAAAAGTGAAATAAATTGCGTCTTGACACTGCTGGTACCTGAATATATTAAAATAACTGTTAACATGCAAATTCAAAGCGTGTAATTTTTTTGAATACACTGGAAGGGTCAAGTTCGATTTCAATTTCGCTGCGTTGCGAAGTGATTAGAATTTTTAAAAAGTTTGTGGAAAAACTTGGCCATTAAGGTGTACAGAATAAATGGAAACCTGTTCTTCTTTTTAATACGACAGTTTGTGAAAAGTTGTACATTTAAGGGTTTCTGTCAGCTGGTCTCTTTTCAATCACCTTGTCGTGATGTGAATACTAATACATATTTCAATATTCTACAACTGGAAATTTAATTTAATTTATGAATTATAATTAGATGGTTGGCCCTTTTGAAATCAAATCTAAGAAAAATGGCAACGAAATATTCTGTCTTGAAGTGTGATAATTACTATGGTATTGAAATTCAAATAACTGCAGGTTATTGCCCATTCATCATCTGCGCATCAAATATTCAATCAAATTCACATTTTGTTCATTATATAAAACCGTAGAAAAGATTCTTTTCAAAATTTTAGATATTTGACATATTTTCAGTTTCATCATGCCCTCCATGTTAGCTATTATATTATAACTTACTGCTTGTAAAATACTGAATTAAGTTTTTTATCCTAGACTATGTTCTATTCTGTAATGAAAATCTGAAACTTAGTATTTAATTTTTTTATATAACAAGTGATATGATAAATAATATAAAATATCATTCTCTTATAAATTTAGTAAACTTGGCATATGAAATAATTATCTTAGTCTAACATTCTATTCCATGGAAATATTAAAATTCTTTTTTTTACAATATTTTATTTTCCTAATCCGCCGGTATCGTTTGACTAATTATTATCAACCTCTCCACTACTACCACTTCAGAGCCAAAGTAATTATGGTTAAAGTACACGTTAATCGATGACTGGAAAGTACAGCAAGGTTTAAAAGAATCAATAAAAAAAAAGAAAGTTATTTTTCATTTCTTTTTTTTTTCAATTTGTGTCCCAAGTGTAAGTTGAAATTAAAATTAAGCAACTTTCATTGAATTTCGATTAGCATAAATGCAAGCACACACGCGCTAAAATATTTTTTACGCTTTAAAGAGTAAAATGAGATGAAAAATAAGGTCTTCGTGTCTCTACAAGTGCTTGAAAGGAATAAAAACAAGATAAACACATTAAAGTCAAGCTTTTCATTGCCAAGAAGAAAAATATATAGAAAGAAAAAAACACAAGAAAATCGCCACTTCATTTTCTGCATCATTTCCAACAGCTGACATAATAGTTGCTTTACTTAAAAAAAACAAAGTGAAATAAGATGCGTCTTCACACTGCTTTTACCTGAATATATTAAAATAACTGTTAACATGCAAAATCAAGGTGTTTTATTTTTTTAAAAATATACTGGGTAATGCGCGGAATACTACAAGTACTGGAAGGGGCGAAGTTCAATTTCAATTTTGCTGTGTTGCGAATTGATTAGAATTTTTAAAAAGTTTGCGGAAAAACTTATCCATTAAGGGGGCAAAATAAATGAAGACCTGTTCTTCTTTTTAATAGGGTAGTTTGTAAAAAGTTGTGAATTTAATAATTTCTATCAGCAGGTTTCTTTTCATTCAGCAGTTCTTGATGTGAATACTAATACACGCTTCAATATTCACCAACTGGAAATTTTTATTTAATTTATGAATTAGAATTGGGTGGTTCTTTTGAAATCAGAACAGAGAAAAATGTTCAGAAATATTCTCATTTGTAGTGTGTTGATTACTATGTATTGCAATTCAATTAACTGTAGTTTAATGCCTAATCATTTATTCATGAAATATTCAGTCAAGTTCACATTTTGTTAATTATATAAAACAGTAAAAATTAAAAAAAAATGGAAAGTTTTAGCTATTTAACATGTTTTCAATTTTATCATGCCCTCCATGTTAGCCTCAAAATGATGAAGATGACTTTGAAAATTGACAGGAAATTTATAAGTCTTGTCATCACTTGTAAGACTTCGTTTGGTTTGACGCTCTACGGACATTTTCCTTCACACGGGCGCTCAACAGACTGGGACCTGTAGTTTAAAGTGGATTTCGAACCACTACCAAACATCCATGCCACAACCAGGATATATATAATATTTCTTAATATATTACAAAGAAGATTCACCAGTACTCGGCTTTCGTTAACATTCATTATTTTGACTGGTTTTGTTCATAAAAACTGAAAAAAATTAATAAATTAGAATTAAGAACAAAATGTGAATTCTAACATATTTTATTTATATTACATGATATCATTGCAACCTATCCTATCTTTAAGTGATTAAAGCCATTTTATTTGCAAAATATTGACTGTAATAAGTATCTATAATTTCATCATGTAAAAAAATTAAAGGGTAATAAAATACATAGAAAACAATTATTAAATAAATAATTACTGTCGAGTCAGTAAGAATGCTTTAAATTTTACATATGCTAAATTTATGGGGAGTTAAAAAATACCTCAGCCTTAAGTGGATTGTTGAATTTAACTGGCGTTAAATTTAACGCAACTCTGGTTGAAAAATTGATCAATCTTTCCGTGTCAAAAGATTGTGAATTTTTTATATGAATTAAAATTACATCAGCATTGCACAGCCGCTAATGCCAATGGTTTATTGATAATATTTGAAGTGATCTTGTCGCATTTCAGTTTGTAAATCATTCAAAACAAGCTTATTTGTATTACAATTTTTTTAAAAAAAGGCGTATTATATTATAACGCGCTGCTTGTAAAATATTGAACTAATTTTTTTTCATTCTTTAACATTTTTTTATCATTTATCTGTTCTGTCACGAAAATCTGAAATTTAGTATTTATTTTTTAATAGGATTATGTGATATGATAAATAATATGAAATGTCACTCTCGTATAACTTGATTAAACTTCATGCGTGAAATAATGTTTCCTACCTTTCCAAAACATTCTATTCCATGGAATTATTAAAATTTGTTTTACGCTATTTTATTTTCCTAATCCGCCGGTATTGTTTGACAAATTATTATCAAGCTCTCCACTACTGCCCCTTCAGAGCAAAAGTAATTATGGGTTGAAGTACACGTTAATCGATGACTGAAAAGTACAGCTAGGTTGAAAAGAATCGATAAAAAAGAAAGACATTTTTCTTTTTTTTTTTTTCAATTTGGGTCCCAAGTGTAAGTTGAAATTAAAATTAAGCAACTTTCCCGTGCGCTCGATTAGCAAAAATGCAAGCACACACGCGTTAAAATATTTTTTTACGCTTTAAAGAGTAATTTGAGAGGGGGAGGGGGGAAGAAATAGTCTTCGTGTCTCTACAAGTGCCTGAAAGGAATAAAAACAAGATAAACACATTAAAGTTAAGCTGTTCATTGCCAAGAAGGAAAATATACAGAAAAAAAACCCCCACACACACAAGAAAATCGCCACCTCATTTTCTGCATCATTTCCAACAGCTGACATAATGGTTGCTTTACTTAGAAAAAAAAGTGAAATAAAATGCGTCTTGACATTGCTGGTACCTGAATATATTAAAATAACTGTTAACATGCAAATTCAAAGCGTGTAATTTTTTTGAATACACTGGAAGGGTCAAGTTCGATTTCAATTTCGCTGCGTTGCGAAGTGATTAGAATTTTTAAAAAGTTTGTGGAAAAACTTGTCCATTAAAGGGTGCAAAATAAATGGAAACCTGTTCTTCTTTTTAATAGGATAGTTTGTGAAAAGTTGTACATTCAAGGATTTCTGTCAGCGGGCCTGTTTTTATTCACCGGGTCGTGATGTGAAAACTAATGCACATTTCAATATTCTCCAACTAGAAACTTTAATTAAATTGATGAATTAAGATTGAATGGTCCTTTTGAAATCAGAACAAAGAAAGATGTTAAGAAATATTCTCACTTGTAGTGTGTTAATTACTTGCCACTTGTAGTGATTAATATGACTTTGAAAATTGACTGGAAATTTATGTCTTGGTATCATTTGTAAGACTTCGTTTGATTTAGTTTGTCGCTCTACGGTCATTTTGTGCACACTTTAGGCTAAACAGAAGGGGACCAACAGTTTAAAGTAGATTTCGAACCACTAACAAACATCCATGCTACAGCCAAGGATTTGAACCTTAGGCATGTGATACCAAAAGTTTTGGAAAAAGTACATTTAAATGATTTCTGCCAGCAAATCATCCTTTCATTCTGTAAGTCGTGATGTGAAGACTAATACACATTTCAATATTCACCAACTGGAAATCTTAATTTAGTTTATGAATTAAGATTAGATGGTCCTTTTATAATCAAAAATAAGAAATATGGTATCGATATATTCTCTCTTGAAGTGTAATGATCACTATGCATTGGAGTTCAATTAACTGTAGTTTATTTCCCAAAGTGTCTCTTGCACTTCAAATATTTAACCAAGAGCACTTTTATTAATTTATTTTATTAAAACAGTAAAATCTAGTCTTGTTTCAAGTTATTAAATATTTAACATCCTTTCAGTTTCGTCATGCCCTCCATGATAGCATCATGATTAAGATGACTATGAAAACTGACTAGCAATTTATATGTCTGGATATCATTTGCAAGATTTGGAGAATTTTAAAGATTTTTCAGATTGATAAATTTGTATTTTTGACAACAGTTGTTTATATAAATACGATTTCCTGAAAATATTTTAAATGCCTTAATGGTAATTTAAAATGAAAGTATCAATTCTATTTTTATCCATTATTATTTTTTCTATTTATTTATTTCTATTTTTCTATTATATTATAACTTGGTGCTTGTAAAATATTGAATTAATTTTTTTCAACCTTTAAATTTTTTTTTTTTTATCATTTATCTGTTCTGTCACGGAGATCTGATATTTAGTATTTAATTTATTTATAAAATTATTATGATAAAGAATATAAAATATCATTCTCGTATATCTTGATTAAACAACCTGCGTAAAATAATTATTTTTCCTATCTTACTGAAATATTCTATTCCATGGAATTATTAAAATTCTTTTTACAATATTTTATTTTCCTAATCAGCCGGTATTGTTTGACAAATTATTATCAACCTCACCACTACTGCCCCTTCAGAGCAAAAGTAATTATGGGTTGAAGTACACGTTAATCGATGACTGGAAAGTACAGCAAGGTTGAAAAGAATCGATAAAAAAAGAAAGGCATTTTTTTTTTTTTTTCAATTTGCGTCCCAAGTGTGAGTTGAAATTAAAATTAAGCAACTTTCATTGAATTTCGATTAGCATAAATGCAAGCACACACGCGCTAAAATATTTGTTACGCTTTAAAGAGTAAAATGAGATGAAAAAAAATAAGGTCTTCGCGTCTCTGCAAGTGCTTGAAAGGAATAAAAACAAGATAAACACATGAAAGTCAAGCTTTTCATTGCCAAGAAGAAAAAAAAAATATATATATATATAAAAAGCACACACACAAGAAAATGACCACCTCATTTTCTGCTTCATTTCCAACAGCTGACATAATGGTTGCTTTACTTAAAAAAAACAAAGTGAAATAAGATGCGTCTTCACACTGCTGGTACCTGAATATGTTAAAATAACTGTTAACATGCAAATTCAAGGCGTTTCATTTTTAAAATATACTGGGGTAATGCGCGGAATATATGCACTGAAAGGGGGGCCCAAGTTCGATTTCAATTTCGCTACGTTGCGAAGTGATTAGAATTTTTAAAATGTTTGCGGAAAAACTCATCCATTACGGGGTGCAAAATAAATGGAACCCTGTTCTTCTTTTCAATAGGTTTGTTTGTAAAAAGTTGTACATTTAGGGATTTCTGTCAGCAGGTCTCTTTTCAATCACCGGGTCGTGATGTGAAGACTAATACACATTTCAATATTGTGCAAGTGGAAACCTTAATTTAATTCATGAATTAAGATTGGATGGCATTTTGAAATCAAAACTAAGGAAAATGGTAAAGAAATATTCGCACTTGAAGTGTGTTGATTACTATGTATTGCAATTCAATTAACTGTAGTTTAATGCCTAATCATTTATTCATCAAATATTCAGTCAAGGTCACATTTTGTTAATTATATAACACAGTAAAAATTTAAAAAATAAAATTGAAAGATTCAGTTATTTAACATCTTTTCAGTTTCATCATGCCCTCCATGTTATCAAAGTGATTAAGATTACTTTGAAAATTGTCTGGAAATTTATGAGTCTTGGCATCATTAGTAACACTTGGTTTGTTTTGGTTTATCGCTCTACGGTCATTTTGCGCACACGAGGGCTAAACAGACCGGGACATACAGTTTAAAGTGGATTTCAAACAATTAACAAACATACATGCCACCGCCGTGATTCGAACCTGAAGCCTGTGATACCAAAGTTTTTCAAAAAGATGTACATTTAAGGATTTCTGTCAGCAGGCCTCCTTTCAGCTGTTCGTGACGTAATGACTAATACACATTTCAATATTCCCCAACTGAGAACCTTAATTTAATTTATGAATTAAGATTGGATGGCCGTTTTGAAATCAAAACTAAAAAAATGGTAAAGAAATATTCACTCTTGTTGTGTTTTGAACAAACACACTTGAACAACTTGTTTGTGTGTTGTGTGTTGTTGTGTTTGTATACTATTAATTGAATTTTAAAGAAATTCAATTAATTGTAGCTTATTGTCCCTGTATCATTTGCACATCAAATATTCAGTCTAAGTTCACATTTTGTTAATTATATAAAACAGTAAAAAATGTTTCAAAGTATTAGATATTTAACATCTTTTCAGTTTCGTCATGCCCTTCATGTTAGCATCATAATTAAGATGGCTATGGAGACTGACTAGAAATTTATATGTCTGGGTATCACTTGTAAGATTTGGAGAATTTTACAGATTTTTCAGATTTATAAATTTGTATTTTTGACGACAGTTGTATGCATAAATATGATTTCCAGAAAATATTTTAAACTTTACAATGGTAATTTAAAATGAAAGTATCAATTCTATTTTTAACTGTTATTATTTTTTTTAAAAATGGCAAAGACATTTTTTAATTAAGATGACCTTTGAAAATTGACTAGAAATTTATGTCTTGACACCATTTGTAAGACTTCGTTTGGTTTAATTTTGTCGCTTTACTGTCATTTTGTGTACACGAGGGCAAAACAGACCGGGACCTACTGTTTAAAGGGGATTTCGAACCACTAACAAACACCCATGATACAGCCAAGGATTTGAACCTGAGGTATGTGATACCAAAAGTTTTGTAAAAAGTTGCACATTAAAGGATTTCTGTCAGCAAGCCATCCTTTCATTCAGTAAGTCGTGATGTGAAGACTAATACACATTTGAATATTCCCCAACTGAGAACCTTAATTTAATTCATGAATTAAGATTGGATTACCTTTTGAAATCAAAACTAAGAAAAATGGTAAAAAAAAAATATTCTTACTTGAAATGTGTTGATGAGCTATATGCACTGCAATTCAAATAATTGTAGTTTATTAACGTAAAGTGTCATTTGCTCATCAAATATTTAGCACTTTTATTAATTATATAAAACATTAAAGAAAAATCCTTGTTTTAAAATTTTAGATATTTAACATATTTTAAGCTTCACCAGGAACTCCATGTTAGCATCAAAGTGACTGGAAATTTATAGTTCTTGGTATCATTTGTAAGACTTAGAAATTTTAAAGATTCTTCAAATTTATTATTTTGTATTTTTGACAACAATTGTTTGCCTAAATATGTATTTCAGAAAACATTTCAAATACCATAAAAATGTAAGTAATTAAATGTAAGTTACTATTAAACCATTAAAATGTAAGTAACAATTGCATATTCACTGACATAATTACTTTGAATATAAAATTATTTTACTTAAAAACACTAACTTCAGTACATTTTTTTAATTAGTATTACTTTGCAAATCTTTTATTTCCTTTTCAAATATTTGATGCCTTTTCAACCTCAGACGTAAATTGTAGACAGACGAGATCCGAGTAGGTAGCAATAAAGCAGTGCTGATTTATTAGATTTATACTAACATATTTACACGTTTGCGGCACATTCAAATTCAAAGCAAAATTCATTGTCGATTATGCTTTTGACCATATCCTCAATGTAATCTACTCATTTTAATTTATTACGCAGATCTTTGGCCATAAATTTATTTAATGACTGTTACTAGCTGTCATAATATATTTCGTATTGAATCAACTCAGTTCATTGTTTTTAGCAAATTGATGATTTGATCCGTTATTGTAGAATTTTTTGTAAATGATTAGTAAGCTTTGCTCAAGAGCATTATTGTTTATTTATTCTTCTTCTATAAAATGTTTTGGTTAAAATTCAAAATAAATAAATAAATAAAAAAATAACTTATCATTGCAGAATGCTGTAGCCAATTCATTCTAAGCTGAATAATTTAAGTTTAAAAATTATTATGTTAAGTAACGATTACTATTATCCAGTATATTAAATAAATATGCATGTTTTGACGGCAAGATGAGTTTGGCGCTCATGCCAGGGGTCTCCAAACTACGGCCCGCAGGCCAAATCCGGCCCGCCAGTGTCATCAACCCGGCCCGCGACAGCGAATAGCTTATTGTCGTTGTAATAAGTTGTATAAAAAAACACAGAATGATAATAACTCGGTTTTATTGACTTGCTAGTTATAGTTTAATGACAAGCATAATACGCGTAAAATTTAACTTAAGCATAACAACTAACAAGTAATTGAAATGAATCCCACTAATATTATAAATTAGTGAACATCCCGCGGTTACCCTCTGTAGTTATCTTGGGGTAAAGAGTATCGCATATGTATGTATACAGATGTTTGGAATGTATATATCCTGAATCGAATATATGATTTTTATCCAGAAAATCCCTCAGGAACGGAAAAGCTAAGTTAAAGCGAATGAAACCGCGGGGTATCCACTTGTAAAAAAATACTAATGAGATTTGTGTAATTGTAATTTTTCACTGACAATAGTTTGTAGTTGTGGATCAATTTTACTTGTACCAATTATTAAAAGAGATTTAAGATGGCAGAAAAATTAAACGGTTTTGGCCCTTGGCACTTACTGGAGTAAACAGTACGCCCTAAGGCTGGAAAGTTTGGAGACCCCTGCTCTATGCAATAGGCACGAAGGCCAGATTGTATGTTTGACCTTGACCTGATAAGATGCTTCTCTCTTGTCCGCTATAGAAGAAGTAAGAAGAGGAAGAATTTCCCTAAATATTTGTACCCTTGTTAATCAAAATAGCTACTGATGGATTTACATGACTATATATAATAAAAGTTTAAAATAACAAATGTAAACTGGCACGTGAAGAGCTAATGCATACGCTTGAGCTTGCTTGAACAAGCCAGAAATGTTTTAAAAATTAATGGAATTCTGTTACAAGTAGAGTAAAAAACATGTCTTTGAACTTGAGTAATTTCTAGCTTTAAAATGTTTGTTACTTCATGAATAAAATATGAGTTTTGAATGTCCGGTCTTTGAGTGTTTTGTTGGACAAATGAGAATGTGATAATAACTTGAATTATTTTGGAAATAAACATCATCATTCAATGTAATCAGACATATATTTCCAATTCTCAATTTCTAAAATATGTTATTTCTGCTATTTGATGGCAATTACTGAATTATTTTTGAAAACTATAATTTTTTTAGTTTCAGATTTAATATTAGATTCCAATTATTCATAATTAATGCTCGTTTTGAAAAAAAGTTTATATAGTTTCGTTATTCTTTAATTGACTCCATTTCATTTTATTAAGTCAGTCATTTTATTTAATATATAGAATTGGATAGTATCGAGCTCACCAATTTTTATAAGGTGTATTTATATAAGATTTATCAAATGTGCATATAATCTAATTAACGTTAAAATTAACATTAAAATATGACCAAATCGTAAAATAGGGGTCATTGGGATTTGCCGACTTTTTCGTGGCAGCAACTGTAAGACGTCATATGTGGTAACTTGGATATATTGCATTGTTTGCAATTCACTTCACTTACAAGCGCAACCTGTTTCGTGGCGCATCTTGGCGAAAAGATTTTTTTACGCCAAATCTCAACGGCTCCTATTATTCGATTTTACCTATAATATAGATGTATATCGAACCTAAAATTTAAGAAAATTTTTTTATGTGTTGCATTATTTTTTTTTCTTCTTCCACTTTTTCTGAAAATATTCGAAACGTACTACATATTCAAGACAATAAAAAAAAATTTAAATTTTACCCCTTAGTAAAATATATGCAAAGAAAGATTTATGCACATTAAAAATCTTCATTGATTAAAATAATTAATATTTCAGGTTCGTATCAACCTTGGAGCAGGTGAAGCCGTACTTCCTTCTAACCCTGGACTGAGAATGAATGACCTTCTATGGCATGACCTTGAACTGCATCGCACTGACGCTGAACTCACTCTTGTCATTGATGGACTCCATAGCACATATCTCGACATACCAGGCCGCTTTTTCGAACTGAACGTCAAGTATGGAGTTTTCATCGGGGGCGTGGGAGGTTTTAGCGAACTGTTTCTTGGAAACATCCCTAATTTCCGAGGTTGCATAGACGATGTCATATTCAATAGCCATGATATACTGAAGAAAGCAGCCGCCTCGTCATCTTCTGATGAACACAATGTTTTCTCTGTGACATGGAATTGCAGTGACGAGTTTGAAGCTTTGTCTAACCAGCCTATCAGCTTTGTTGATAAAGGTAGGTTTTAAATAAAGTTTTTAAATCATCCACATAACTGGCTCGACAGTCAGTTGTGGGCCTTGGCCTCCTTCCAAAGGTCTAGCCAAGCTATTCTCCTCTTGGGCGTGAACCTCCAGTTTTTGATCTTAATAACATTAAAATCAGAGTCTAAACAGTCGACCCATCTCTTTTTAGGTCTCCCCCTCGGTAGTTGTCTAAAAGGGATTGCATTGAAAACCTTCAAAGCAGCTCTATCACTTTCCATTCTCATGAGATGACCGGCCCATGTCATTCTGTTCAGTTTAATAAATTTTAGAATGTCAATATCTCTAAAAAGTTTGTAAATTTCAAAATTGTATCTTCTTCGCCAATTTCCATTGTCATTGATATACCACCAAAAATAGTTCGTAGCACTTTTCTTTCAAAGATTGCCAACATTTTCTCTTCTCTTGAATGTTTTTAAAACAATGTTTAAATAATTTTTTTTAATATAGTGGCTTTGGTATTATCATTTAACTTCAAATCCTTAGGACGGAATGTCCTTCAGTCGAGTTCAGTGATTAGAGTGCGAAGCTCTTTGATGCTCGTTCAAAAATAAGATTGCAAAATGTAGATTTAGTCTTGAAGAATTTCATGGTTTATTCTATATAATGTTGAATCAGCTACACCTCTGCTGTTCTAGTGTCGAATAACTCAAAGTTCCTGCAATAACAACGAAACCAATATTTGACATTTTTCTTTTTAGAGACATTTCAATTAATCATGAGAATTTATGAAGTATAATCTCTAATAAATACAGTTAAAACATACAAGAGTCTTACATAAAATATTGAATTAATTATAGTACAAATATTTACATATGTAATCCAAAAATATACCTTTGAAATTTGATTACTGAAATTTCAACTTAAACATTACATGTCATAAGAACTTTTATGTATTTTGTATTGTTACTCAATTATTGTATTTTAATAAGTTATTTTGTTACTTTTATTACTTTTTTTGTTTAAAACATTGTTTTTTCATGCGTACTATATAATATTTTTATAATATGATAAATAAATTATAATATTTCAATAATATTTTAAAAGGATCTTCTTTAAAAGTTAATATAAATAAAAATCTCTGCCCTCTAGTATTCCATCATTTTTTATATATAATAAGGATCCATCAAGGTAACTTAATAAAGATATATAATTAATCAAGGTATATAATAAGGATCCATAAGGTATCGGTTATCAGGTTATCTGTGTTAACAGATACCAATTACAGTCATTTTAACATCTAAAAAATAATGAATTAATTAGTAAAATCTTTCGATTCCAAAATGATTTATTGTTGGGACATGAGAACTATGTGAACAATGTGATTTTATTATGCTATTTTAAGAAGTTATGTTTAGATTTATTGTGTTTTTTTTTTATTACTTTTAAAATCCAAAGATCTTTAAATTAGTAAAAATAATCATTTAAATACACCTTGAAATTCCTTAAAAATCACAGTTTATAATTATCAATTGACATAAAAGCATGAAAAATTTTCTATATTTTAAAATTATGTAAAAAATTTTTAATGAAAGACTAAAATACTTGAAGTAAATAAATTATATTTTTGTTTAAATAGGTTCCTTCCTTGCTCTTCCTCCTTGGAATGCTAGAAATGGTGGTTCTGTCTCCTTAGACGTCAAGACTCAAACTTCTACGGCTGTCCTTTTTTACAATGCTGGAGTGCCTTTAAAATCCGACTTCATCTCTCTGGAGATACTAGATGGGAAGACAGCTGTGACAGTTAATGAAGGAAATGGTGCAGTATCCGTGCAATCCGATATAACCATAAGCGATGGCATTTGGCATCATATTGATGTACAGTTCAGTCCATCGTACATTGAGATTGTTATTGATGGCCATGCCAAAAATTTAAGACCTGGTTTGGGTGACAATAGATTCTTCGATCTGGCTGGATTGTTTTACATTGGTGGAATCGAACTTAACAAACAGGCCCGCGCCTTACAAGATGGACTTCAATCCATTCTTATTGAAGGAGCAGAATCTTCCCTGAAAGGATGTGTTAAAAATATAAAGATTAATAACCAATTAGTTGGATTTAGAGAAGCTGAAATTACTCATGGAATCCAACCAGATTGTACTTGGGAATATATGTGCTTACAAGATCCTTGTGTGCCAGCAGCAGAATGCTATCAAGACGGCGTTGATAGTTTCAGATGTATCTGCGAACTTGATAATTGTGTGAGGGCAAATTTTTCATCAGGTTATAAGTTATACACAAAGTCTTCCAAACCGATAGACTTAGAAATATTAAATCTTCAGCCTCTTGTGATATCTGAGGGTGGGAGTGATTTGCTGACAGCCAATCACATTAAAGTTATTTTAGACTATCAAAAGTATGGAATTCGGGAAGCTGGTGTACTTTTCCATATAGTTGAAGAACCGAAACATGGTTCTCTAGAAATAGAAATATATCGAAGAACTGCAGACAGCATTTTTACACTTTTGGATCTTAATACGGATAAGGTCAGATATTCACACGATGGTTCTGAAACAAAAACAGATTCTATCATATTCGAACTTGAATTTCAAGCAAGAAATCACAGACTTCCATCGTTTCTGGAGGAAAGACATCGCTTTGTATTTCATATCCAGGTATTGCCAATGAATGATCCTCCAAAACTGAAACTATTAGCAGGTAAAATATTTAGGATTGCTAAACATACGAAGAAAACCATCACACCAGATTTCTTAGACACAGAGGACCCTGACAGTCAACCAAGTGATATAGTATACACAATATTGAACCTTGGATCTCCTGAAAATGAAGCTTATTTTGAAAATGTTCAAGTTCCCGATAAAAGTACAGACACATTTACGCAAGCAGATATCAGCGATAATCTTATTGCCTACAACAATAGAGGGGCTGGTAACGTCCGAGTCACCATTCGTGTTTCAGATGGTATTCAATCGGATCAATCAACGTCAGTTTTTCGAATATCTCCTTTTGATTTGGAAATTACTTTGAGAAATAACACAGGAATAACGTTACCTTATGATTCGTATGCTTTGATTTTATCTGATAATTTAACATTTGTTGATAATGCTCCTGACCAAGATCTCGAAATAAGGTTTGATGTAGTCAAATTACCAATGTATGGTAGTCTGCAAAGGTTACGAAACAAGAATCGCTGGTATACCGTGAATCATTTCACTCAAAGACAATTAAAAAAAGGAAAGCTTAGGTATGTCCATAATAATGGACGGCCCACATATGACGAATTTAAATTTACAGTTTCATCTGGTGACATTAAATTTACATCTGTTTATGATTTTCGAATTACTTTTATAGCAATCAACTTGAAACAAATTTGTAACTCAGATCTCCAATTAAACACAAAAACAGAAGGAATTATTAGTGATACGGAATTAAAATACGAAACTTATCCGATTGCTACACCATCGGATCAAATAACCTATATTGTAAAATCTGTTCCGATTTATGGTAATCTTGTTCTCTTTCATGCAAGCGATTTGGAAGCACGTCATAAGAAATTAGACCTAGGTTCAACGTTCACTCAAGCTGATATCAATGCTAAAAGGCTGAAATATAAACTTCACCGAAAAAGCTATTCCAGTGTAGAAGACGTATTTAAATTTACGGTTTCTACCACTGGTGGTGTCATTTCTACAGATATAGAATTTAAAATAAAACATCATCCTGGAGATGTTGAAGCTGTTATTATCAATGAAAAAGTGACGGTCCTAGAAGGTGGAGCTGCTAAAATCGGACGAAGTGAACTTAATATCGAAATTCCTTCTAAATCCGAGATTATTTATAACATTACTTCTCCTCCTAAGCATGGAATTTTGAGAAGAGTAAGCATAGACAAAAATGAAATTGAAGATGATTCCGTTACTGTAATAACATCTACAGAAATATTGCAAAATAGATTAGTCTATGTTCATGGAGATTCAGAAAACGAGCGAGATATGTTTCATTTCATAGCATATGCTGCAGATGGTAATAGTGACAGTTTTGTATATTACGGTACTGTACATATACTCGTGTTAATGAAGAACGATAATCCCCCAATCAGAGAAGTTGACAAAATCTTTCACGTTGTCCTTGATGGTGAACGTAAACTTACAGGATTGGACTTAAAATACGTGGATCCTGACATAGATTCAACCCCAGCAGATATTCAATACACTCGCAGAGAAATTCCAAATGGCGCTTTATTTCATATAGACGACATGGCTACTCAAATATATCAATTTACACAAGTTGACCTAGACACAGGCAAAATTATATTTCGCCATAGCGGTCCACCGTATGGAAAAGCAGTGCTTAGAATCACAGACGGCAAATTTTATGCTACTGGAATTTTAGAAATTAAAGCCTCGAAACCTTACATCAATATTACCCGAAATACTGGAATAGTTGTTAAGCGAGGAGAAAACGGGCTTCTTTCAGCATCGAATTTAACAGTTGAAACCAATTTAGATGCTAATTTTGATGATATAACATATAAAATAACTTCTCCGCCAAAATATGGAGAGATACTTTTAAATGGCAAACTGGTGCAGGAATTTACTCAAAAAGATTTATTACAAGAAAATGTAGAATATGAAAACGAGAATAGCGTGAGTTTTCAAGATTCATTTAGTTTCTCGGCATTTCTCCGTGATATAACCGTTGACGGAACATTTGAATTTCGTATTTATCCGGAAATGTATTGGGAACCTTTGAAAGTTATACAGAATAAGATTCTATATGTTGATGAAGAAAAAATTGCTACCATAGATGCTTCAGTTTTAAATATCACACAAATAAATATAAATACAAATAACATTACTTATATAGTAATTACTCCTCCAAAGTTTGGATTCTTAGTGACGGGCGATGTGAGTGACTTTGAAGATTGGAAATCTGTTTCCAAGACAACTCCTACGAAACTGTTCACCCAATCTGCAATTAACGAACGTAGGGTTCACTATTTTCCTACAGAACAAAACGTTTCAGAAGATAATTTTGTTTTTGAAGTTACAAATGGCATTACTTCACTCAGGGATTTAACATTTCGCTTTAAAATAATATCAAAAATCATATTCCTAAAGTCGAGTAACATAACCGTGGTGGAAGGCAGTGAAGTCCCAATAAAGAGCTCTGACATAAGTGTGACAAATCCTTTTTACGAGGACTGGATAACGGACTACATAGTTGTAGAGGAACCTAAACATGGATATATATCTTACATAAAGAATGCTAGATCTAAAGTCATGGAGTTCAGTGCTTCGCATTTGAGAAGTGGTTTCATTCATTATGCTCATGACGGATCTGAAACAACTCGCGACTGGTTCACCATCGTCGCAAATGCAACGGCATTGAACAAAGAAAGTTCACCAAGTACCGTTCACGTTCTGGTTGAACCAGTGAACGACGAAACACCTCAAATAGTCAACAACACAGGACTTGATGTGTGGGAAGGTGATGTAACCATCATAACGAACCGACATTTGGCAGCTATAGATGAAGACTCTGATCCATCTGAAGTAGTATTTGTGATTTCTTCCCCAAGTAACGGCTATGTTGCCTTGAGAAATGATACTAAAAAGCCAATTTTGAGCTTTACTCAAGATCAAATTGATAGAGGAACGATAGCCTTTGTGCATACAGGTAATTTTATTATATACTTTTATTATACAATACTTATATTTTGATTTATAATATAGTTTCATGATAAAGGGTTTACCATTTGTAATTAATACGAAATAAATTATTGTTCAGGACTTTGTTCGTTGCTGTTATAGTGCGTATTGACTAATGTGTAAAGACGCCAGTAGCTCAATTCTCATAGGTAAAGTCTTCTAATAGTCATCTTTAAAAAATCGAATATCTTCGAATCTATCGAGAATCTTATACCTACTTTCACAGTCAGAATGTCTGGTTATACTAAAAGCTTTCAGGGTTTCCTCAAATACAACAGGCATTCCTTTAGGAAATTTATATCTAGAAGCATTCTTAGAATATCTTATTCCCCTTCAAACGCGCACATTATGATGGAGAAAGACTGACACGTTGAACACCCAACTAACTGACGTGTTCACCTTATAAAAGATATAAATAATTTAGCATGCTTTTGATTATTTGCTTAAATTGCAATTACATCAAAAAGCGTATGAAAGAAAAAATTATTTTACTTGTAATTTTTGAATTTAGAAGGGATTAAGTCCGACAGTTGGAGCAAACTGTTAAAACTTGACTGGAGTTTTCAGATTTTATGTATCTAATACAACTAAAACAGCTGTGTAATTATGTCTGAAAATTCTCCTAGAACTCCCTAACTCCATTCTCCTAAAAATTCTCCTAGAATGCATTAATCCCTACCCTCCTACTTGAATAAGTCAATTGTCAATTAAGAGGAGGATCTTTATTATCTTTATCCTCTGAGCCAAAGTCCGAGAACTACTGAAACAATGTTTTGCTCTTCACCATAAAGTTTTAATTTATATTGAAAAAGTAATTATACATAGTAATTTTTATTGACAAATTTTTCTCCATGTAAAATTTCACAAGCTTTCACTTCTTTATACTTTTTAATATTTATACTCAATTTTCTGCCAAACGGATCTTAAGGATTAAAAGAAAAAAATGAATCTGCATAATATGTGTAAATGGAATAAAATTCTATTCCGTCTTTAAATCTGATTTTAGATTTTTTATTCAGTGGAAAAAAAATTTGCTATATGCACACTGATTTTTCTTATCTTTTTTCTTTATATATGTTATAAACATTGCACAGTTACAACAAAGTTTTCAAAATGTTGTTATCTGTCTCAATATTGACCAATAATCCAAATATTTGCCAAAATATAACGCCTTGAAATTTTTCAATTGAATGAAAAGACATTAAATGAACTAAATATGCTATTTTTATAACTTTTAAATACATTTACAGTGTTATTTCCATTCATCCGTTATTATCAAATAATAATTCAATAAAACAGTATATATTGAGTATAATGTATTAAGAATCAGTATGTTTAAAAACAGAAAAGTTCTTAACTATGTAACAAGTTTTCCTTAAATAAATGAAAAAAGTTGAGTTGTCCCAATAAATAATATTTCTTGCTAAGAAACCTTTTTGTCAATGTTGACTTTAACTTTTGTTAATTTTTAAACCATTAGACAACTTTTTTAAAACTACCAACTTTCATCAAATAGGTTATTTAAAAAAAAATAAGAAAATAATACGAATTTCTCATTTCAAGACGTTTAAATTGCATTGTAATTGTGCAGTTCTTAACTATGTAACAAGTTTTCCTTAAATGAATGAAAAAAGTTGAGTTGTCCCATAAATAATATTTCTTGCTAAGAAAACTTTTTGTTAATGTTGACTTTAACTTTTGTTAATTTTTAAACCATTAGACAACTTTTTTAAAACCACCAACTTTCATCAAATAGGTTATTTAAAAAAAAATAAGAAAATAATACGAATTTCTCATTTCAAGACGTTTAAATTGCATTGTAATTGTGTATATAATGTGTAAAATGTGATGTTAATGTGTTTTTCTCAAATTAAATTATTTCAGGTGACAAAGCTGGAGGGTTCAAGCTCCAACTTAATGATGGTGTCAACTTTGATTCTCCTCACGTATTCACTATCACCGCTCGTGTTCTTCGAATCATTTTAGCCACAAATGAGAAATTAAGCATTCTTCCTCGAATGCAACAATCAATAACAAAGGATCATCTCTTTGTGACCACAAATGATCATGATTTTACAAGAGTCATCGATTTTACTATAACTCACGGTCCAGATCTGGGGAGACTTCTTGTAGAGAATCCAGATGGATCAGTAATGCCTATTTCGGGATTTACTCAAGAACAAGTAAATAGAAATTTGGTCTTGTATGAACACAACAAACCAATGATTGGTTTGAAATCTTCAGATATCATTAGGTTTGACATTGAGACACAAAATGCAGAAACACTTAAAGACGTGGAGTTTCATATAGAGATATCAGTTGGAAATTTTGGTTCAGGAAATTTAGATCAGTTGGTAGTTTTACACACGCTGGAGGTGAAGGAAGGTGGAATGGCAGTTATTGGGCAAGAACATGTTGATATGTCTCGCTTATTCAGTTTGTGGCAAGGAAAAGGTAAAAGTGAATTTGCTAAAAAGTTAAAGATCGTTGTGCATGCACCTCCAGTTAACGGTTGGATAGAAACAGAAAGTGGAAACTCCTCTTATATACGTGAACTATCATTTAATCGAGAAGATATTCGAAAGAAACGAGTTCGTTATTTTCACGATGATTCCGATACATTTAGCGACAGTTTTACTATAGGATTTTATCTTTTGGATGACAAAGGTAATCGTGATGTTTTGCTTTTCAATGGTACTGTCAATATTATCGTTTATCCTGTAAATGATAATCCTTTTGTCTTATTAACACCGACAGCTGTTATAAAAATTGTTCAGGGACAATCCTTTACGTTAGGACCAAGTATTTTAAATGTCACTGATGCAGATGACGTTGCAAAGGACATAGTTTATGAAATTATAAAATCTCCTCCTTCTGGTAAACTAATCATTCGAAACATATCCATCAGTAATTTTACTCAGGAAGATATAAATAATTATTTGGTACAGTATGTACATGATGGTACCAATGAAAACCGCAGTGCATTTTCTTTTAAAGTCAGTGATGGAAAGTATAAGCCAGGTTATGCAGCTCTGGATATCACTATAGTTCCTATTAAATTGCATTTGAAAAACGTAAGTGCCATCGAAGTTCTACAAGGTTCCACAGCAGCTTTTCTTAGTAGCAAAAATTTAGGTGCTGAAACTAATGCAGACAACGAAGATATCTGGTATAATATAACGTCACTGCCTTTACATGGACACATATTTGTGACCGGTGATGCAACACGATTTCGGCAAATTGATATTAATAATGGTTTGGTGTTTTATATGCAATCAGTTCTCACTGCATCTGATGATTATTTCACTGTCAACATTCAAAGCGGAAAAAATGTCATAAAAGAGCAAATAGTAAATGTTACAGTAATCCCACTTATACAACAAAAACCTTTCATTGCTAGTTCTTCAGGTATAACACTGATCACCGCTGAATTCTTAAACGCTACAAAACTCGCTCAGCAAACGAAGAGCAATCCTAAATTTTCAGTCTTAAAATTTCCGAAATTAGGTGTTTTGAAAAAAATTAACCCAAACAAATATTCCAAGAGAAGTTATCCTAAGAGCTTCGATTTCACTCATCAAGACTTACTGAATAAGAACGTCATGTACGAAGGAAAAAGCATGAAAATGAAAGGGGATACAGTTGATGGATTTGAATATGTTTTAACTGCTCCTAATGTGCAACCAGCAAAAGGAAAATTCACTTTCACTGTTAAACCATCCGATATAGAAGTCTTTACTACAATACCTACAGAAGTCGCTACAGTTGGCCTGAAACCTCAACCTCCTCCTGCTAAACCAGACATTACTCGGGCTGTCACAACTATCCCAGAAACATCAAATGGTGAACTGCAGCAGCCAAGCATAAGCAATGACCATCTTCTGATAGCAGGCATTGTTCTCGGAATAGTTATTGTTTGTCTGATAATTATCATTGTTGTGAAATGTCGTTCCATCAGAAATGAAAGAAATAAAGAAAGAACTAACGAAACTTATTTTGGTCAACGCCACGGCAAGAACAAAACTGTGGCAGGATCTCACACTGCTCAGTCAGATCTGGATCTATCAGATCATAACCATTCCAATGGCAGCATATCTTTGTCAGATGACATCCCACCACCCCCTCCTCCTCCCACCTCACCTTCGAGCAGTGGAGGCCCCCTAGGATGCATAGGTAGCCGTGGGACTTCTAAAAATAGAACGCTGAAGAAAAGAGGGAGATGTCTGGATGCTGAGCCCTCTCTTCCACCCCCACCCTACATCTTAGAAAATGGAGAGTGGACTGAAATCAATGTCCCCCTCCCCACTTGCAAAGTGACCCCCATACCTCAAGGGGATGAAATTAACGAGACAGCACTAAAGGGTCCTTATCTGTTACGGGATCCCAGCGAGGGTGAGGACTGGAGTAACTACGAAGGTTCTGAGTTGAGATTTGGACCTGCTTGCAACCCTGTTTTAAGAAAGAATCAGTATTGGGTATGACGCACAAGCAAATTAGAGACTACATTATAAATTGTTTTTTAAAAATCGAATTTTTTAAAACATTTTATTAAAGGACTTTCAAGTATAAATATATGACTGACGTGTTTTGAGCTAGGTGCAACAGTTGTGTGCCATTCACAAGATATGTGTTTTTGAGACATAAAAAAAAAGGTGCTGGACTTGGTGCAAGACAGTTAAATTGTTAAATTCGTAAGGCAAAGATCATAATAATATAAATAAGAATTTTACGTATTTAAAATAACTACAATTTTTTTGCATTACTCACCTTTAATTTAGACAAATATTTGGCATATTTAATTTTAAGGATTTTTCACAGTGAAATTTCTTTTATTTTCGGTATATTTACAGTTTTGAAATTTAATTATTGACTCACTGATTACTTAGATTAGAAAATTATTACATATTTTTATTTATTTTAAAGAATTGTCCTTTTTTAATAAGTATTATAGTAGTATTACTACTTGTATAGCTATTATTTATAAATCAAATTAACTTAATATTAATTTATCTTATTTAAGTTCACATTTTGTTCCTTAAATGTCATTATATTTACTATATGTACCTATTCGAGAGTTTAAATTGTGGAAAAATTTTCATTCTAAAGCATTTTGATTTGTAATATTTTAATATTAATTTTTAAGGTTTAATGATATAATTTAAAATTATGATAAATATTTCCTTTATATATTTTTACTTTTTAACATTTTTATTTTTATTGTAAACAATTATATACAACCACAGTTCTTCATATAGAAGAGAATATCGACATTTGTAAAAAAATTTTTTTTATCGTATTTCAATATTAATCAGGAAATTAATTTATTTTTATGAAATTTTATACAATAATTTAACATTAAAAAATAATCGGAGATGTATAAAGTATTTTTTAAAAACTCAAAAGAACCAGATTAATTTTTTCAGTATATTTGAGTTGTCAACAATATTAGTGATTTTACTAGATAAACAAAGCACTTATCCATAAAAACCAATTTCTGGTTTAAAATTATATTAACTGAAAATAATTATTATATATTAAACAATCTGTAATTATTTTTATTAAAACGATGCCTTCCATTCTATAAATTATTATTATTTTTTGATGTTCCTTCAAAATAATTATCAAATTTTATTTTAATAAAAATTGGGTAATTTTAATAAAACATTATATGGGAAATTGGATAAATTTTATTTAAACTTTTTTTTAAGAAATCATTGTGAGTAATTTTACTGCAAACAAATAAATTAATATTAATTATTTTAAATAAACAAATTACTAAATTTGTTAAAATATTTTGTAATGAATAAAAATAGATTTTCAGAATTAAAAACATTACATTATGAAATATTTGTTATTGCAGATGCAATTTTAATGCACAGTGAGGGTTGCATGTATGTCTACTACAGAAAATAATATATAATATTTTTGTATTTATAACAACACACTTACTTTACGTGTAAGTATCATAAATAATTATCTATGTAACTTAATCATCTAATTACTTAATCTTGTTCACTGTACCATAAATCTATATTTAAAATTATTAACCATATTTTTAGCCTACAAGATATAGAATTCAAGTCTTCCATTATATCTTTGTGAATTATATTAGAATGTATACATAGAATTATACTCTAATAGTAGATTCAAAATTAGGTGTATATATTTTGTTCTTCTTTTATGAATAGGAGAATGCAGTGATAATGTTCGTAGAACTATATTTCATATTGATGAAGTTGATTTTCTTACTTCGATTCATGAGATTTGCACGTTGCATTTGTTGTTTTGAATGCAAATCTGCCAAAAAATAAATACAAATATCATACATTTTTTAAATCGTCAATGTGTTCGAACTTGTCATGGTATACAATATTTTCTCTGATAGTTTTTTAAATTTTGTATTGAAATTAAAACGCATTTGTGGAATTATACTAGTCATTATTCACAACTTAAGCCATGAATGCTTTATGTATTCAAAATAAATTACAACTGAAACATTGCTGTAACACAACAACTATAACATTGTTGAAAAAAAAGAAAAGTGATGTTAAAAGCAAATCAAAATTTCCATTATGTCTGTCTTGAGTTATCGATTTAAAATAGTTTATAAATTTAATTATTAAATCTATATTTATAAATTGTGAAGCATGAAAATATGTGCAATAAGAAATGCTGGCACTAATAACTATTAATAATTAATAGTTTACATGCTAATTAATACATAGCAACGAAGCAAAGCTTGATATTTGTAGTATAATGGCAGTAATGATAAATGTATATGAAAAACATATTATTCTTATTCTTTAGTGTTATTAGAAATAATATAATTGTACTATGTTAAAAGCCATTTGAATTTTTTTCATATTTTTAAAATAACCTTTTTATTATATCATCATTAAAAGATTTTGAATAAGTTCTGTTATTTATTAGATAAAGTATATCATTCCACAAAATTAAAATAAGAAAAAAAATCTTGGTCATGGTAAATTTAAACTTTGTTACAATGCTTAGTTATATTAGGTTTGTTTAATTATTAAAACATCATTTAAAATAATAATCGGTTCTTGATTTAAAAAATATGCATTGGAAACTTTTGTCAGTTTTTGAGAGAAATATTTTTTTAGACAAAATGTTCATTATTTCATTTTTAGACTATTTTATTCTGTATAGATTTATGTTTCATCATCTTCATCATCATGCATTTTTCACACTTTTATATTTTGATATGTTTTCATTGTCATGTGTATTGATTAATCTTTTTATAGTGATATATTATGTGTGTTATGTGTACAAATTAACAGCCTTGGTTATAAAATTTAACATGCATAACAAAGGTTGCAAGTCAACCTATGAACTCTTCCAAAAAGCATTTAATACAGGTGTGACTTACAGATTATATTTTTGCTCTCAATTCGTGTCTGAACTGATTTTTATATCCAATAATTTATTTTTACAAAACAATAAGAATTGTTTCTTATGTTGGAAAATACGTCCATAATTTTGAATACAAGTTATTTTATAACTTCAAATTTGACAACATTCTGCAATAATAGCGCATGTGATACATTTTTGTATATATTTTCACCACTTTCAATATAATTCTTCGATGTATAGAAATCTATCAACTATAATCATGAAGTTATTATTAAAACCATGAAATAAAAATTTTTCAAAAGTTAAATGCACATAAAAAAATTACTACACACTCACAAATATTTGAACTATTAACACACACAAGCACACACACATTATAATATCTATATCTTTATCTATATCTATATATAACACAATTCTAATCTAATACTTTAATACTTTTTTAACACAATTTTAATCTAATACTATATGGATATGGAAACAACAGAGCTATTAAAACTCTAATAGTCGAAAAGTTATAATTTTATCAAAAAATTATGTTAATAAAAAAATTATTATATTTTATTATTATTAATTATTATCATTTAATTATTTAAAATTATTAAGTTAATTAAAAAATTATTATTACTCAAATCAATGTCGATAAAATAATTTATATTGCATTTATGAAATTTTGTATTTTACTTTTCATCTATTTAAACTAATTTTTTTTTTAAATTTTCTGAAATAAATACTGTTAAAAATGTTAAATTATTTTCTAAAATTAAGAATTATTAAACCAATAAATTTACAAAAAAAAAAAAAATTCATAATTTCAAAGAAACTCATAAAACTTATAAATGACTAAAATGTGTACAACTATTGTGTGAATGCTAGATTTACTTATTTTTATAAATTTTACTATAAAATTTATAAAAATTATTATAAAAATTATATTATAAAATTATAAAAAGTTATTAAAAATTATTATAATTTTTATAAATATTATTATAAAGTGGAACAAAAGTTATAATTTTTTTAGCTAACAAATAGTTAAATTGAAACTCTTTTATATCAAATTCATTTGTTTAATCTGCTTGAATATTCGTAACACTGTATAAATATTTTTTGCTTAATTCTTCTGCACATGATTTTAATTGGAATGAAATGAACAAGCATGCATGTAAACATATTTATGATGTGCACTCACATGAATGCATATAATTATTCTGCAAAAAATCTTTATAAATTCCAGAGCTAAAAAAATACATTTGTACAAAATCAATAAAATACCCTTTTGACTGGAAAGGGGAAAATAATAATTTTTTTTTTAGCTAACAAATAGTTAAATTCAAACTCGTTTGTATCAAATTCCTTTGTTCAAATACGCTTGAATGTGCTAATAAATATGAATGTATAAATATTTCTTGCTTAATTCTGCTGCACATGATTCAAATTACAATGACATGAACATTGGAATGACATGAACATGAATGCATACAATTATTCTGCAAAGAAGAATCCATATAAATTCCAGAGCTAAAAAAATAAAATTGTACAAAATCAATATAACATCCTTTTGACAGGAAAGTAGGAAATAATTTTAGTATTTCAAATAGATAATTTTGACTATTTTTTGTATAAAAAATCATTTGCTATCTATCAATTTGCTTAAATATTCATTGTGCACTATGTATATATATTTTGCTTATTTTGCTGCACATAATTTAAATGAGAACGAAACAAAGATGTTTGATTAAATGATTGCAACTATTATTTAATGAATGATCTATATAAATTCCAGGGCTAAAAAAATATATTTATAACAAATATATATTCATCATGAATAAAATAACGGAAGATTTCTTTATGTTTTTCTGTTATGAATAAATATTTTTGCTTGAGATAAAGCTATTACAGTGCCTTTAGAGAAAAAAATTATGTCAAAACATAGTTGCTTAATCTCACGTGTGTGTTCAGTAATATTATAAATAATAGTTTTGTGAGTGTTTCTCAAGCAGTTTTTTGAGAATTCATAATATATTGCATAGAGCAGAGGAAAGCTTCATTTGTTTTATTTAAAATAATGCTTAAAAATGAAGTGGAATTTTTTTCATCAGTGTGAGAAAAAAAAAAAAAAAGCTTGTTTTTATAAAATGTTTCTCTCTGTAAAGCATCAATGGATGTAAATTTGTTTTGTCTTTCATATATGAAATGTGTTGTTAAATAAATATAAATAAATACGTTTTATTATAATTTATTTGTGAAATTCTTTGTCTTTTTTTGTAATTTTTCCATCACATGAAATTAAAGTCTTCATTAAAACGAATAAAAGTGTCTTGATTAAAAAATATTAATTTAAACTTTCATAAATAATTGATTCAATACTATCATCAGTGGCGCAACAGTGGCCCCATGCTGGGCCGTCTGTCTACCGGCAAATTTCGAGACAGTGGGTGTTTTTTTTACAGGGCAGGGATAGGGTTGTCTGTCCAACTCTCTACCAGGGCAGGGATAGGGTTTAGTTTTCTCCCTAGCACGCATGCTGAGTTTCCAAGCATCTACCATTATTTATTATCTCTCTATTTGGGGCATGAATGGCCGAGTGTCTAACTCTCAGTGCCAAAGGGTTCGACTCCTAGCGATACCATGGATGTTTGTAATTGCTCAGAATTCACTTTAAGCCGTAGGTCCCGGTCTCATATGACTATAGAGCAGAACAGTCAGATTTCTCACCCACATCATTCTCAAACTGTATAGGGGCAACTCAGCTCTAGGCACAGTGATGTGGTGTGGTGTAGTAGTACTACCAATATTATCACTCCTAGAAAATATTGTAGAAATATGCAGTAGGAAACAAGTTGGATAAACGTTTTATTATTATATTTTGTAATCATAAATGCGCATCATTTTATGATAAACAAAAAAAAAAAAAAATAATTTTTAAAGTTACAAAATTATTCTTTTTATAAATATAAAAAATATATCTACTCTAATACATCTCACAATTTTATTAAACTAGTTTAAAACTTTTTACTTCTAAAATGTTCTATAGATGTTAATACATTTGTTTGTAAAATTTGTTGACATTTCTTATGGTGGATTATTCACCCCAATGCTTTTAAATTTTTAATTATTTCTTTAGCGTAATATTAATTAAAACTTATTCAGATGGTTGCAAAGTTTAAGTAATAATCACTAACTTGGGTCAAAAAACTCAGAAAAATTGAAGCATGAAATTATTTATTCTAATTTAATGAAATTCGGCAAAAACATTAATTAAACATTGATTCCACAAATTACAAAAGGGAAGAAAATAATCTTATTTGTCTTGAAAATACATAAAACAAAAACATACAAAAAGCATAGTATCGAAATTATGTGTGATCAGCTTTAAAGAAGAGAGTGGTCACCTCTAATAACTATGCAGGTATGGCAACGATGTTTCGTGTTTAAAATTTCTTTGTTAATTAACACAGCAGCATAGCCCATTCTATGCAAAAGAAAATGAAGACCCTGAAATGTTGCAGGGGAATGGTTTATATACAACAAAGCGTTCCTTAAAATGTCGTACGTAAATATATTTCCTAGAGAATTAAGCATGCTTAGTGATGTTCAAGTCAGAAGTCCATGCTGGTCAGCACGTATGCACAATACTCCCCCATGAAAGTTAATAAACTCTACCAATTTGATTCTTTGAGGTTTAGAATTTTCATCTTGAAGGATAAAGGAATTTCTCCTATCTTAATTCATATATATTCTTGGAATTTTAAAGACAAACATTGTTATAAAAAGATTACCATTTTTAAAAATTCAAATTAAAGTAGGTATTAAAAAAAAAAAAAAAAAAAAAAAAGATTTAAAATACTATTGATAAAAGTAAGATAAAAAATAAATGAATTTAAAAGTTAAGTTTTAAATTCCATGGTGTTTGGGACCAGTTGTCGATGCCGTAAACATATTTCAAAACGTAAACAAACCTTCTTTGTTTACCAATAACACTCAATAGGAATCGTAGAACGCTGCGGGGGCAATGGATGCATCTGAAAGGTAAAAAGTTACACGTCCCCCTGGGCCGATCACAGAACCAGAATTTTCATCTTGAAGGATAAAGGAATTTCTGGCGAAAATCACGGTTTCTGTCTAAAGACAAACAATTGGATAAAAAAATTGCCATTTTTATATAACTGAGCAGTAACGGTGCCTATTCTGATGAAACACGGATGGAAACATTCATCCTTATTATGTCCACATACATACACTAGAAACACCACATATGTTTATTTTATAAATATGGTTGAGATAACAGTGAGTTCCTGGCTCCTACCAGACCAACAATCTTCTTGAATTCAAATCTTCTTGAAAACAAAACTTTGACTAATCAATAAAAACTGCAAACTTCCATTGACTTGCACTTCAATTGGCATATATGTGTGTGTCCATCTAAAACTTTCATCTTGTCTTTCATCATCATTAAGTCTTGGTGTGAGAAGTGCATGTAGAGCTCGATGTCTCAAATGCAACTTTTCTTCGTGAAGCTTTCTGAGCACATTTCATCTGGATACCAGCTTTCCAGAGGCTGCTACAATAGCATATCTAAGTTGGACTGGTGTTGTAGTTTTGTGCTTCATTACAGTTATCTGCTTTATTCTTCCTCGACTCTACCTTTTAAAAGCTGTTTCTATTCTTAGAAAAGCATACACAGTTTATGACATACAGGAATCATTAATCATTTTAAAGGATTGAATCAAGTAAAAGTTAGGACCGAATATGCGTGTTGTCTTGATTCAGTGTTGTTTCAGGGTAGAGCTGAATTATTTCTTTAAATAATTTAAGACACGTTTAGTAGTCCTATTTACAACACTGCACAACTGCAACACTTAACACATGAAACAAAATTATATAACAAATATTTACAAAATCATCTTAAAGGCCAGTTTGTTTAAGGGCCTTTCTACGCTCCGTACTACCGGAAATTTCCTTCGACTCTGCCCACTGCATATTCTCTTCCTGCCTTTCCCATTAAAGTTTCCGAAATCCAACGGGCGAAAGCAAACCATGTAAAGTCCAAAGTCTAACATAAGAGTTAACCCATCCTTGAAAGAAAGGTGCAAAGTCTAAAGTAAAGGGTTAACCCATCCTTGAAAGGAGGATCTATCAACCTTGAACTCTTCCCCGTTGGCTGAATTTTGTTTCGGGATGACATGATGGATCTTTGCTATTCACCCAATCTCTTGTTCATGCTAATTTTCAAATAAATGATGTCGAGTACTAACATCTGAAATATGGCTACCACAAAATTTCACTACGAAATGCCTACTTGTGGTAATTGCAAATGCTTTTAAAACTTGTTTTCGGTCATCTGCCCAATGACGTTGAACGACAGAAGTTCCACTAATATGCATATAATATTATGATGCAAAATTACTTTTGCGTATACTGCATAATTTTTATGAAAATTTACTTATTTACATGAAAATTTTAACGCTCTCATGATGTACACATTTGTAACATTATTCCCTGGTAGAAGCATATATCATAACCTGGCGATACAAATATTTTTTAATGTTTTATATAATATTCACTTAATATATAATTCCTTATGGAATATATTTGAGATTATAATGGTGGTTTCCACATAAAAGAGGTATTCCATATTAATAGCGTTATATAATTTTGAATAAATTATGTTGATAAAAATATAACAATAAAAAAACTATAACCAAAAAATAACAAAATAAAATAATCATAATTTTTGTTACATTAAACTAATTTATTTTTCATTGCACTTTTCAACAATAACATCAAAAAAAATTAATGAAATAAACAACACTCTTTTTACTCATTTTATCGTGCAATCAGAATAATGGTCATTTAAAACTGATTCTTAGTTAAATGAATGGTAGGGAAAAAATGACTTAGCTCTATTACTTCTTTAAATCTCCATAGTAACGACAATTACTTTTTCTGAATCGGACAACGCATTAGAAAAAAAAACATAATTAGAGCTTTTAGAGGAACACCTAATCTCATACAGATTTTCGCATTTATAAATTTCTGAAAGTGCAATTAAATTTTAGCTTAAAAATACCACATGATACGAAATCGCCTTCTGTCACCATTATTAGCGGATTTATTTCAAATGAAATTTCTTGTGATTAAAAAAAAAAACTTTAATTAGTATTTTTTTATTCTAAATATTTTTAAGATTTCTAAACCATATCTAATATAAAAAGAGATATACAAATAATTAGCCGTGCTTTCCATGATTTCTCTTAATGCAGAAGTGAGAAAAGAACAGGAAAGAGCTAAGAAAAGGAATTGTGAAGACTTGAGAGATAATCAAAAATAAATGGACAAGGAAGTTTTCAGAAACAAACTTTGTTTATATAACAAGCCCTGAAAATTTCATTCCCCTTCCAGACACAAGCGCACGTATACTCACGCGCACATATTTTACTTTTTGCAAAAAACAGAAAATTGTTTTGTGCAACAACAGCCAAACTGACAAACTTTTCAACAGCCAAAAACTGAATTCAATATGACGAAATGTGTGGCAAAATCGATGGTCAAAATTTATATTATACATTTAAACTTTAACTTAAGCTTAACCCCTATTTAGATAATTTTTTTTATTTCCAATGACAAGTTTACAGGACAACAGTAAATATAAAAAAGAACAAAATACAATAAACAAGATAGAAACAAATGACATCAGTTAATCCATCAACTTAAGTCTGGCAATCCAATAAGAGAAAAGGCAGAATAGGAAGCAAGGTGAGACATATCCATTTCTTCATGGTTATCACACAGGAGACAGAGAGGGTCAGGAGTCAGTTTAAATCTGTGAAGGTGCTTGCGGAGACAATCTTGACCACAGTAAAGCCGTAGCAATTCCATCGACTTTTCTCAGACTGAATTCCTTGTTTGTAGATTATTTTGCAGCATTGGGCGTTGTCCGGAGTGCACCACGAGGAGGTAGACTTACGTTGCACTACCATTTAGATAATTAATTAATAATAATTAATTAATCGGAATCGTCATCAACTCAAAATAAGCGGAACTTTCCAAAAATGTAGTAAAATGGAACACAAAATTAGTTTTAATGGGGAAAAAAACATACGCACAAAATTCATAAATATATCTATATATTACAAACAGTTTCATACTTACATAATTTTAAAGGAAGGGAAAAGAGTTTAAATGTTTGTTTTTACGTTGTCTAAAATTACAGGTTCTGTGGAAAATCATTTGTTTGCTCCATGACCCCAAAATGGCAATATCAAATGCTTTCAGCGCCTTCGACCTACGAAATAATCCATTAATTTTCAATGATTGAATTTTATAGTTCATCAACTTCCTTTATATATTTTTTTATTTCAAATGGAAAGTTTGCAGGACAACAGATATCATAAAAAAAATAGATACAAATAACATTCAATAACACTTCATAGAAAAATAGAATTCTATTTAACTCATAAAAATATTGTAATTTTAATGTCAATATATCTGTTATATAAACATCTAACAAACAATATTCGGTTTAGATGTATTTTTGAGAATCTTTGAATGTTACGATTTTATTCGAAATTCAAATAATTTGATTCGGATTTTCGCCGTTACTAATATTGTCTTCACGGATCTCTCAACTTAGTTCGTCTCATCTCCATAGGTGCATGCATTCAAGCTAGGAAACTGTTATTTTAGTTGATGGAGTGTCCACATGTCAGAATTAAACTCATGAAAGAAACGTTATAGTAACGTCAAGCAAGATTAAACTTCTTAGTAACCCAAAAATTTGGAACTACATGACCAGGAACTGAATATTCTCAAGCTTTTCACCTCTATTTCGAATCGAACGATTGAATTTTAGCCAGCAAATTTACTGTATTATTTCCGGCATAGAAAAGCAACTGCACACAGAATATACTTGTTTTTTAAGGGTAGTATACAATATATAATATCAATATTTATATTATATACAATATCTGTATAATTTTCTTTAGTTAACTTAATAAATAGAAATATTTAGTCTGAACGCCTTTCGAAATAAAAGTAATCATCCGTAAATAAGGGACTGATCGCAACAGCTGTGTATAAAATTTAAGGTAGTAGAACCTATTCTTTATGGAAAAAGTAATCATAAAAGATATGATTTTGTGTTATTCTTCGATTTATTTCTTCTATATAAACAAGAAAGCAAACAAAAAACTACTCGAGAATGAGATTCAGTACAAAATGTTGTTTGATTCTGTATCATATTTCACACTGTAGATTATTTTGGTTATAACAAGTAGTACTATAATTCAAAAGCACAAATACAAACTAACTATAAATATAATTAACTTCTTTCGATATACTGCTAAGTATTCTTCGACAGTGTTTCACGGCATTCAAATTCTAATTAATATTCCAGGAATTACTTATCTAATTTTTGTTATCAATACAGTATTTTAATTCCCATTCATTTCTTTCAGAACTTATTGATTATACATTGGTTTTGATGAAATATATTTGCACACGTTTTAAAAAATATAATGACTTTGCATTTAATTATAAACATTATTATTTTATTATGATTTTATATCAGTTTAGAACTCTCTTTAGGAAATTTAGACATATTGTGGGTTATGGGCTTTATGTAATATGTCAGAACAGCACAATAGAAGGAAAAAGTTATATTTTCACATATTGGCCATTTGATCATCAAAATGACATATAAGCATGTAGTCAATTCAGCCTTATCCAAGATACAACACTGTGGAGTTTCTACACATGGGTGTAACATGTCATCGTGTAGTGTGTTATTTTGTCATTGTAAGCTCGTAATAATTTTTAATAAAGAAGGTATTTTAAAATGAGTTTAGGCAATGAGTCAGTGTATATCACTTTAAAGGATTTTATTTTGATATATAATTAATACATTGACGTATACGTTATTATTAACAGCAAAGTCATAAAATAATTATTAAAATTACAACAACTTTTAATGTTGTATGTATTTGATTCGAATGAATGGAAGCGTACAATCAAAATATATTTTATATATTCCACTTAAACAATCCTTCTAATGTATACTATTCATTAATATTTTTTTCCATAAAAATGCAACTTAAATATTTTTGTTTTTTAATCAGATGTTTAATAAATACTTTCTGCAAATGTCAAATTAAATTGTATTCACTTTATAACATATGTCTAATTAATCTTATATCAAGTCAAATCCAAATTTTCTGCAACAAAACACTGCTAAGCTTTATTTTTGTCATTTCTTTGTTTTGAAGGGGTTCAAGTGGGTTGCAGTGAAAAGATTGCTTTTTTTTTTTTTTTGCAGAACCAAAAATTTTCTTATCTTTAAGAATCCTGGAATTTTCATTATCCAAAGAACAATCTCCCCACCAGAACACTGCACCCCAGTGTCTAGGCTTCACCCTACCCTTAAAATTATACATCTACTCTGTCAAACGGGAGCTTGACTATGTGATGATATGGGGATTTTTACTTCTAAATATACTCGGCAGCAATATGTTCTGTTATTTTTATAATTAGAACTGAGAGGGTGCAGTAAATGAGCAAACATAGAAGTGGTGAACAGCTCTCATCATATTTAGAAGCAATGCAAAGGCTACAAATGTCAACTCGGAGAAGATTTAAAACTACGGCATCTTAGTCTGTTATATTTTTAGACATGTGCATTATAAATCACACTTAAATTAAGTTATAAAAGCAATAGAAAATACATTTTTTTATCTCGTGTGGATAAGCTGTTCTTTGAATGCATGTCAAATTACTAAATTATTCATATTTTTTTTATGAGGGGATGAAAGCATTCATTTTGGGACCAAGTGGTTCTATAATTATGTGTGAGGGTGGGGGAGGGAGATAAAGTAATTATTTCTAGAAATTACTTTGTGGGAGTGACTGATCCTCATTTGATGTAGAAGAAAATTGCAAAAAACACCATAGTGGCAGTTCGACTTCAATGAGAGACTCTTATTCAAAATTTTTCACAATACCTAATCATTTTTTGAACATTTTTTTAATACCAATGGTAAGAGAAAATGATAAACTCTTACAGGATCAAAACAGTGTAAAACACACATAAGTAAAAAGAAAACAATATGAGAAAAAATCATTGTCGCATCAGCAAAGTTTTTGCACACTAATGGTTAAACCTTTTTTTATAAGACATTGAATGCAATAATTGTCATAAGTAGAATTGAACCTGCTTTCATTCACGTACTTGCTAGTAGGAACTTCCAGTGTTGTCTCAGGTGAGGTAATATCAAAAGAATATTTGATATAATTCAATGCATGGAAGGAAAAAAGGAAATATAATAAAAAAATAATAACCTTTTCAATAAGATTATCTGATTTAAGAATATTACAAATAGGTTTCAAGTGTAATAACTTCTAGAGTGATAAAAATATTGTTTGAGCCGAAAAATTTTATTAAAAATTTATTCATTGTTATATCTAGTCGTTTGATGTGTGTTTAGAATGGTATCTTCCACACGTATGATGAAATGTTTGAAAGTTGAGATTCTTCATTATACAGCTATTAATAAGATTCAATCTTTTCCTTTACCAAAGACATCTATTCTGAATAATTCTTATAGTTTGAATCATAAAACCGAATTTTTTCGAGACTGTATATGATACAAAAAAAAACGCGGAGTAAAAAAACGCTCTACGATCCTATGTGGTATTCAATATGGATTCCGAACCACTACAACACCCATGTATTGGAGATCATGTACACCATGCCGTCTACTATGCTGGTTTCACTGCCGTCACTGCTGGTTTCACTGTCATTCATCCACTTTGCATAAGTACTAACAACTGTAGATCACGAACAACCCACGAGTCGTGCAGTTTCGGAAATACTTGTTCCGAGCCTTCGAGCCATTACAATCTGCCCTCTATCAAAGTCGCTTAGATCCGCAACCTTTCCCATCACACACAGAAGTAAGTGAAAGAATGATTCTTCAGACTCTCCAGCAGCAGTTAAATACCACTTCCACCTGATCACGTGCCTCCCACGTCATCCAGGCGTGTTCATTGCAAAATGTAGGGGTGGTCATAATGTTTTGGCTCTTGAGTGTATATTCGGTATTGATCATGTGTAGTATATGATCCATTTCTGAATTAAATAATACCATGTATGTCTTTTATATAGGGCATAAATATGAAATACATGAAATATATAGAAAAAAATAAGTACAAAGGGAAAGAAGATATTGCAGAAGAAAAGTGAAATATTGCATTAACCAGAAAAATATACTTTGCATATAGCCAAAACAAACAACATGTCACCGATGAATAAACACAAAATTTGATGATATAATTTTTAATTAATTTTGGAAGAAATACGTGTACACGTATTATTTCAGTAAAACAAAAATAAAGCATAAAAACAATAACAAACTATACAAAAACAAAACATGTTGTTTCAGAGTGCTGGAAGGCTCAATTTCTGTTAAATGTACAAAGAAATGGATTTCACTGATATGGATGAACAGATATAAATGATAATATTTCTAATTAAAAAATGGAAACTTTTATTATATTATAGCTGTTTTAAAACAAATTATATTAACATATATTCATTAGTGTTGTTATTCATCACGCAATGATAATGCATTAAAAAAAAGCAATACATGATATCAGAAAACTATTTCATATATATTTGAAAATATTACTGTGTCCAAAAAGTAAGACCAATTTTCAATTTAAATTTCCTGGGCGTATGGTATTTCATTTTTTTTTCTTTTTTAGGTTGTTGGCACTGTCCTTGACATCTGTGTGAAAGGTGACATCTAAATATTGATTAGTGCTTGAGTTACGCTTGGTTTTGTGAGATGCTAAAACTGATTCCGGCGATTTTTGAAACGTCGGAATTAATTGTGCATAGAACTTGCATTAAATTTTGTTTGCGGAAACGTACAGAATGTTGCAGAAGGCATTCGGTGAGCATTCCTATATCGCAAAGAAATATTTAGAAGTGGTAAAAACAGTTCAAAGAAAGTAGACAACGCGTTGAAGACGAAGAACCCTCTGGTCGACCATCAACCTCAACCGGTGAAGCTCACGTCCAAAAATTGTGCTTCCAAACTGTTGATTTAAAATTAGAGACCTTGCTGATGATGTTGGAATTTCAAAATTCCACCTTAAAAGATATTTTGGGCCTCAAACGCGTCAAACCGTGATTGGTACCGAAAGCACTGAATGCGCCAGCTCACACTGCATTGATTCTTTGTGACTTTTTCGCTAAAAATGAAACCCATATCGTTCAACAACCACCATATTCACTTGATTTAGCATCGTGCTACTTCTGGCTATTCCCTAAACTCAAAAGACCACTCCGCGGACACCGTTTTGAGTCGATTGAAGAGACATTTTAAAAATCGCCGGAATCAGTTTTAGCATCTCACAAAACCAAGCGTAACTCAAACGCTAATGATATTTTGACGTCGAATTTCACACAGATGTCTAGGACAGTGCCAACAACCTAAAAAAGAAAAAAAAAAATTGAAATACCATATGCCCGGAAAATTTAAATTGAAAATTGGTCTTACTTTTTTAACACTGTAGTAGTACTTCATACACAGAAAAAAATTGTGATAGATTTATAATTTTTCCGATAAAGCTAAAAAATACTGTAAATAGAGCTCAAAAAACATTTAATGAAATATGTTTTAATTCAAAAACTCGAGTAGAATTTTTCCTTTTCCATACATTTTTCTTTGGATTTAAAACCTGATATATCTGAATTTTTTATATATATATATATTTTATAATACTTTAAATGGAAGAAAATCATTCTTAATTTATGTGTAAACTCAAACAATTCTTGCAAAATATAACAAAAGTTATAATTTCCATATTTATTTTTGAAGAGCAACAATAACCATAATTGAATTTTTCTAACCGAATATCTTGTAATTTCAAGACTGTATAAATTGCAATAACTTCACGTTTCACAAAAAAGGAAACCATACGAAGAATTTTATTATAAAGTTCCTTAATATATATATATATATATATTTTATAACTATAATGATTTAAGATGAAACAATTTCATTTTTTTTTATACTAGAGAATTTCAAAACACGATTTAATAAAAATGCTAATAAAAACTGTTAAAGTTTTCAAATGATAGCTAAAAAGATAGATTTTCGTTCTTCTAAAGCATTTTTTGTGTTTTTTTATGCTTTAAATATATATATTTTTTAGAATGTATGGGATTTTAATCTTTGAGGATGTAAGAAATAATAAATAGACAAAATTTATCATTTTTGGAGTAAAAATACATTTATTAAAGTTATAATATGGTTAATTTTGCTGAAGAACTGTATAACAAGTGATATAAAAAAAAATTTTTTTTTTTTAAAGTAAATTCCTACTTTTTTTTCGCTATATTGCAGAAAGTCCTTTATAAGTAATTTTCATTCATTTTTTTTAAGTTAGAAAAAATTCTCTCTCTCTCTCACTAATTAATTCACATGTTTCATTTTCCATTTTGTTCCCTCATTGACTCAGACTAGAACCCAGAATGAAAAAAAGAATCTGAAAAAGAAATTTTTATCAAGCGATCTACACGCTTCGTCACTGACGGTATTTATTCCTAAGTTTATATCCTGTTAAATATCTTATATAAGACAAATTTTTTTCTCCTATACAAAACTAAAATTAGTTAATTAAATTTAATTAATGAATTAATATTTGAGAAAACTGTATTAACATCAAGTGTCATCTACTACAAGTTTAAAAAATTTAATGAATGTATCAAGTAAAAATTTACTTAAGTGGATGAATAAAAAGTATTTTATGAACGATCGAAAATTTGAACAAGATATATAAATATATATAAGGAGAGTGTGAGCTTATAGAAGAAATGGAATGTAAAAGAAAGGTTTTTATTTAAGTTGAAATATTCGTCTTACATCTGGCGCCATCTATTGATAGATACATTCAACTTAAATCAAAACAAAAACTACAATTAGTTAATTAAATTTAATTAGTGAATTAATATTTGAAAAAAATGTATTAGCATCAAGTGTCATCCACAACAAGTTCAAAAAAATGATTTGAACTTGAGTGGATGAATAAAAAGTATTTTAATAACGATTGAAATTTGAACAAAATATATAAATATATATAAGGAGAGTGTGAACTAATAGTAGGAATTGAAAAATAAATGGAAAAGAAATTTTAAAAAATTAATATAGTTAATAAAGGAAATAGATAATTTATAAATGTTTAGAGAAATTTAAATGGTTGTTAATAATGCATATTTTGTATCAAAAATTACCTCGTTTAATGGTTTTACATCAAAATGCAGAAATGAATCGTTTGTTGCCGATATTGGCAACAATTTATTAAGATCTATTTCTTTTTTTTGAATGAAGTGGTATATGAGGATGTGAAGCAACAAGGACTATAATCCCCTAATCACTATATATATGAACAGTTAGTTTTTCCTTATTTTTAATATGTCACTCTCCACAACGCTCTACGATCGTGTTACACCGGGACCTACTGTTTAAAGTGGATTCCGAACCACTACAAACATCCATGGCACCGCCGGGACTCGAACCCGAAACCTGTGGCACCGAGCGCCAGAGCGCTAGCCACTCGGCCATCCAGGCCCCAAGATCTATTTCTAAAAATAATTAAAAAAAAAAATAAATAAATAAGTATTGTACTGAAGCTATGCTAGTGCCATCTATCAATTATTTTGAAAAATAAAATTGCGAATGAAAACTCATTTAAAAATATAAATTTTCAAACTATTTTACGAAATTAAAAATATATAAATAAATAAATAAAAATGATGAAGAATTTTTCATAAAATTATATGAATAAATTTCCCGTAGAAAGTTTATTTAAAATTTATTATGTCTTAGAAAAATAAAATGATTTCAATAAGTCTATAAAAAATTGAACTGAATTAAGAATTAAAAAAAAATGACACATTTTATTTGCTTTTCTACTTAAAATATATGATGTTGAAAAATGTATACATATATTACTTCAGGAATAAAAAAAATTAGAAAAAGTTAGCCTAATCATTTTTAATTTAATATGTAAATTTTCCGCAATAACATTAAAGAATTAACACAGCAATATAAATAACACAGCAATATAATTTGAAAGAGAAAATAAATTTCGAATTTAGAACTTAAGTTTATATTTAAACAAGTAATTTTTCACATTTTTTACATGAAAACCATTTTTAAAGATATTTTTGAAAAAAATGTTGATTGAAAGGTGAAAATTTTATAAATTGAATAAAATCAATCATATTTATTAAGCTAAGGAATTAATATTTAACTGTATACGTTAAAAGTTATTTATATTTTAACAGAAAAATTAATTCTTAAATTAGTAAATAATGAGAAACAAATTCTTGCAAATGTTTCAGCTGTAAATTTATATTTTAAAGAAATTTGTAACTTATTCCAACCAGCTGTATTGTATTTGTTGGCTTATTTTTATAGCCACAATAAAAAATATTTGTATTTCTTGATTGTATTTAGTATAAAATAGTATAAGACATAAAATTTTTTAAAACACGCACACTAATGCAGAAAAATATAGAAGGTTCCTTTAAATTCTTAAAAATTAAAATTTATCTATTTAATATGTAGAAAAGTATAAATTTGATCTAGTTGAATAGTTCACAGTACATTTATGAAATGTATAATTTGGTATATAAAGACCATCCCATTTTTTTTTTTTTTTTTTCGAAATTTATATAAAAAAAAATAATAAATAATAAATTCGAATTTATTAACTACACAAATAAAGATATGAATTATATTTAGCATGATTTATTCGTTTCTATTGTTTTTAGAGGATTTTATAAATTTATTTATTTTTAGATAATTATATAAAATAAATTAATTTAATTAATATGGTTTAAATCAATTAATATAATATTAAGATAATTTCTTAGAATTATATTAGATCAAATTATCTTTTCAAATAAATATCAATATTTTATATAGCTTAGAAGCCTTTAATGATTTTTAAATTCTGAATATCAAGTAAAAATACTTCATCAGTAAAAGGCTGGAAAAAATACAATCCTCAAAATATCTCTCAATAAAGGTACTAGATGGCAGCACATACCACTACTAATTTTGTGTTCGGTCAACTATCCTACAAATTATTTAATGACATAAAATTAGAATAAAAATTATATTTTCAGGTGATAATATTTGAAAGGCATGTAAATTGATTATTTCTTTTATGGATGGGACATTGTTTGAACTGATCAGCTTTTATTTGAGCTTATTTAAACTGCACTTACAAATCATTAACCAAACTGGAAAACACTCTCAAGAAATTCTAATTTTTAGATTATTATTTTTTTTATGAAAATTGTTTAATATAATCAGAGGAGAAAAAAAATGTATGGTAATATTTTTTATTCTAATGACACTGAGAGATTGAATTTTTCGATTACAATGTTTCTTTCCGAAACTGGATTTTTTTTATCTGGTAATCTTTTAATCTGGTAATATTTAATTATATCTTATTAATTAAATAAAACACGTAATTTTTTGGTACTTACGTATTATTTTTTGACGGTACATTGGCGACAGTTGCGCCAATAAAGAGCACCGCAGCTACAGATTTGGCGCCAATCTACACTTAAAATTTTTGTTCCAAATAATAAAATATATATGAAACACTTCATTTAAAATCAAAACGCTTTCAAAATATTTTTATTCCAAATAATAAAGATTGGCGACACTTAAAAACCGCCACGTTTGTCGCCAAGGTACCGTTAATACGTAAGTACCAATTTTTTACATAAAATTTTCTACGATTAAAATTGAAGTTCCATAATTAATTCAAAAATTATTTGCTTTCATTTACGTTTGATTAAAATTTCAACAAAATAAAATATATTTATTAAATTTAAAATATCATTATTTTCCGATTAATTTTGTTTTCAATTAAAACCATATTATGCAATAATTATTGATTTTATTCACATGTTAGAGTTGCAGTATCTAACATCTCTACGTCATTTTTTTATTATTATTTAAATTGATAATTATATTATTTCTAACTGCAAATACGGATTTTAAACAAACAGAATATTTGGATAAAATGAAATTAAGGATAAGTTTTTTTTATGTGCGTTTAAAAATTACGCTTGGTTTAATTTTTTTGATTTATAAAAGTAGTATATTTGGTGTTCGATTTATGAATTTATCAGTTCTGTTTAATTATATTAATTCGATTTCAATAA
Source organism: Caerostris darwini (assembly GCA_021605075.1). Classification (NCBI taxonomy): domain Eukaryota; kingdom Metazoa; phylum Arthropoda; class Arachnida; order Araneae; family Araneidae; genus Caerostris; species Caerostris darwini. The sequence goes on from BPLQ01008978.1 coordinate 347,607, forward strand.
CATTGTATAAGCTTAAAATAATCTATAAATAACAAGATTTTATCATTTAATTGCATTTTATTGAAATATGTAAAAAAAAAATAAATAAATAAATAAAAAAAAAAAAAAAAAAAAACCGCCGTTATTTTAACAATTGTTTCTCATCCGATTTGTGGAGAGTAATATTCAGCAGAGGTCAGGAAGTCAATGATTTTTGAAATGAGGAAATTCACTGCTGATTGTAAGAACAGCTGTCAGCAAGTCATATCGACACTCAGACAATATAATTGTTGGAAATATTCAATCTATCGACACTTAGCCAATGTGAGTGTTGGTAAATGCTTCATAGTCCGTTGGTAGGTAGCTGTTGGTACATGTAAATGGAGATGCATATATTAAAAAAAAAAATACTTTCTGTTTTAATTGTCTGATTAGGCAATTAAAAATAAAGTAGGGCATGCTAATTTTTATAAATTAAATAAGTAGAATGCATTTTGCAACAAATTTTTCACAGATGTAAACATACTTATGAGTGTTTTAATTTTAAATGATGAAAATACAACTACCATCGAACAATCTATCTTAATGTTAATCATAATCAAACTCATCTGAATAAATACAATAAACATTTGCATTGCATTTGCAGTTTTATTTTCACTAACTTTTACTGCTTTTCTTCTTCAGGCAATCATTTACTTTCTGGCACCATACTCATATTTCGTTTCTAAAAAAAGCCTGATTAATAAAATCCTCATTTTTCTTCCGCGCTTTTGTTCATTGATTTTTAATGGAAGTTTTTTTTTCTAGGAATGATGGCATATATTATAGATGATGAAATCACACATAATATGTAGAACTCTTTTCTTTAAGAAAATTATCGGGTAACCAGAAAAAATCTGTAGTTTTTCCTATAAAGTTGTTTGCAAAATTCATTAACTTGCATAATTTTTTTAAAAGTTTTATTTGTATTTGTATTTTATTGTAGAATTTTGTAGAATTATTTGACATTTTTTACACAGAAGATTTGTAAGTTACAATTACTCTGTAGAATGTTTGATAGATTTCTATTTGGTTGTTGAATCGTAAAAATATTTTAATGAAGCTTGGCAATGAAAACGTTATTGAAGCATGCTTTTAATACGAATGAAAACTATCCATAAATACTGCTCTTTTATGCTGAAATTTATTAATAGTAATCAACGATAGTGCTGTAGCAAAGTCTACGCAAAAATTTCATTCTGAAGGACCAACAGTAATAAATACTCGAAAATCAGGTACATTAACGCTTATATTAAGTCAGAATAAAAGGATCCTTTTCTTGATTTGCCAAAGATGCCAAATTGCCAAAGGTTTCTGATGAAAATGGGATTCAGTACATCATCTACAAGACGGCATCAATGATTGTCACAAATTAATTGGATTCTCAGTAATATAAAGACTTCAATTCATTAAAAAAAACTAATTTTGTGTATATCGTTGTCAGTGACTTTGATCGGTTGCGGACACTTTCGATAGACATATTATTTCATCATGGGGAAATCATTAATATTGCTATCTACACATAACACGAAATTCCTTGAAATAGAAATTTGCCACTGGAGAACAAGAATAAGGCGGACATTGTCGCAGAACATTGCACAGGAAATTGCCTACACGACATTGTAAAACCCTATAACACAAATTTGGTTTTTAATAATATTTCGTTGGTATAGGAAATGTTGCCTTTCATATAGATTCCTCAGATATACGAGATGTGACAATTAAATAATTGCTCTGGTCAAAAAATAGGCTCTATTGAAAGTTTATTACAAATAGTTGTTAATGCCCTTCAGCGTACTTTCCTTGACTATTTATACATTACTGTACACGTGTTTCCCGTTGTCTGAAGCAATAGTGTATGTCTTCATGTGTCATCCTTCTCAGAAAGTCTGCCTTGGCCTCTTCTACTGACTGAAAATGCTTTGCCTTTAATGCGTTTTTCTGTTTTGGGAATAGATAAAAGTGTCGTGTCTATATGGATGTCAATATGTATTTATAAATATTTTTCTATTAAGGTAAAATTGTTTGTAATCATTATACAATTCATGTGTTGTGGTGGTATATTTTATGTGTGTCAATTGGAGGGATATATGGGAGGATCACTGACCTTTACCGAATGCGAATCCGATCTGTGTAAAGAATTTCCCGTTTCCAGAGGAAATACGTTTTTTGCTGCCTGTGTGATTGAAAGTGATATATTTGTGCTGGAACTAATTGGCGGGAACATGTGAAAACCTCAAAGCTTCAGACGGTCAAGAGCGAAAGTCTTTTTCAATTTCTTCTATTAGCTCACACTCTCCCTATATATATCTTGTTCAAATTTTCAATCGTTCCTAAAATACTTTTTATTCATCCACTCCAGTTCAAATACATTTTTTTTGAACTTGTAGTGGATGTCACTGGATGCTAATACATTTTTTTGAAATATTAATTCAGTAATTAAATTTAATTCATTAATTTTAGTTTTTTTTAGATTTAAGTTGCATATATCTACCAATAGATGGCGCCAGATAAACTTAAGAAAATGAATGAAAATTATTTATAAATGACTTTCTGCAATAGAGTGAAAAATAAGTAGGAATTGACTTAAAAAAATATTTTTTTGTATTACTTGTATTAAGATAGCTAAGACTTGTGAAATTATCTGTGCTCGCGAACTTATTGATGGGGTGACTCTTGCGAAAGGAAATAGATTGCTTTGGTGGCGAATAGAAGGATAAGCAAGTGTTTTGGGGGAAATGTACAAAAAGTACTTCCTCTTCGACCTGATTAAGTGTCGGCATTCACCCCCCTCCAATGAAAAGACCTATAAGCCCAGGCCCTCGATTTTATGAGGAAAATCCGGCGACTAATGAGTGAAGGGTGTGTGGTCTGAAATGACATAAAAACAAAAGTGTTAGAGACATCAGAAAAGGAGAGGAGGATCGACTGGGAGACAGAAGTCGTTGGAGCAGAGAAGGCAAGGCAGTGAACGCTACCCAAATGGAGCATCGGAAAGTCAAAAAGAAGAAATACACCCAGTCACCTGCCCAGGGTGTATATATAACGGTGAGAATCAATGGAGGATCAATCAGGACCAGAGGTTTAATCCCATCATCTGTAATGCGGACACTCAAGGATGAGCCCCATTTGCGGTTGGCCCCTGCTGTCACATCCTTAGACTATGATGCTAAGCACCATTCGTCATGATACATGTGTTTCCTATGCTGCCAGTTTAGATACTCAGTAGTAAACGTGAGTGACTTTGTTTTATTTAAAATGAAACATTATTTAAAAAAAAGCCTTACTTTGTGGTGGCATATGTCCAGGGAATGGGTTTGGGCTGGAGGACCAAGTACCTGCATTATTCTGAGATGCTGGAACACTTATTTTTTAAATCAATTGTTATGACGCTATAGTGTACACATATTATATTGAATTAATTAGAAATAACTTGTGCTAATATAATATTAATTGTACAACATATTTTAACTATTTAGATTGTAAATATTAATAAATATATTTTGTTTATATTTAAAATCCTGAAATAACGTTTCGATTTATTTCATTTGTATGCTTTTCCTTCTCCAGCATGCATAAATCTCTGAAGGCATTCGAACTTGTAGGTTTATATAGGATATGGGTTACAGCGAATTTTTTAGTTATATTATTCAATGGGATGTACAGAATTCAAAGTGACTGTTTAGCTTGTTCCTTTTAGGTACGTGATATGGTATAGGAGTTAAAGCTTAAAGTCCTAAACTACATTACATAAAAATTGGTGCCAAGGACCATCATATACATCTCCTACCAACGGGCACGCGTAAAATATACCACCACAACACATGAATTATACAATGATTACAAGCAATTTTACCTTAATACTAAAGTTATTTATAAATACATATTGGCATCCATATTGATACGACAGAACTCGCAGGGAACGAGATCTGGTGAAAACAGCAAATTTCATTAAGGACTGTTTAGTAGAAAGTACGGGATGTTGTGCACAGGCCAATCCATAGAGAGTGTATATTTCCTATTGTAGTATTGTTAATGTACCACAAATCTGGCTTTTTCATCCTAACTCGTTCTTTCAGCGTGATTAGTAGTTCAATGTGGTACTTCCTGTTTACCGTTTTGTCTTCAGGTACTCACTCAATCACTACGATATCGTTAATATTATTTAAAAAAAAAAAAAAAAAAAAAAAAAAAAAAAAAAAAACCTTTTGAATATGACTTTCAGTTTCAATTTTTTCCATCTGACCTTTTTGGCTCCTTGATGTAATGGGCATCTTTCAGTGCATGGAGTGCATGGAGGAAGGCATTCGGTGAGCATTCCAATATCGGAAAGAAATGTTTACAAGGGGTATAAACAGTTCAAAGAAGGTACAGAACGCGTTGAAGACGAAGATGATGTTTGCAAATCGTCGATTTACAATTCGAGACCTTGGTGATGATGTTGGAATTTCAAAAGGATCGATCACTTTGAAAGCGATGAAATAAATTTGGAAAAATAAAAGAATAAATAAAGGGTTTTTGAAAAAAAATATATATTGGTCTTACTTTTTGGACACAGTTGTAAAACATTGTAAATTAAGCATGTTGAAGAGTATGTTATTTTAAGAATGCATATTATAATTTTATTTCATGTAACTTAAAAAACAATACTCATTAAATTAAAAAAAAAAACAAAAAAACTGAAGTACTGTAAATTTTTTTTATCTAGATATTTTGACAATTCTAAGAAAAATGTTATTGATTACGGGTTTCCATAAAATTCCAGGGGCTAAACCATTTTCTTTACCTCCAAAGATAAATATTTCCTATAAATTTCACTTGAGCATCGTGATTTTAGGATTTGCTATAGTTTGATACTTTTTTTTATTTCTTTTTTCATATTTTAGATCTCGAATAAAAAGAAAACAAAAAAACTATTGTCATAATAAAAAAGGACTTCCGATTCATATCGGTAGTCTGTCCATTTTGCAGTCTATTTACAAATTTAAGATTTATTTATAGGCTTTTACTCCCATTGACATTTCAAATAGATTGGTTGCGATATTTTTGATTTGACACATTTATTCACCATCGCAAACAGAAACATTGAATCTTCCACTGTAAACATCCTTTGTTTATTTAAAAGCAGATCTTTTAAAAGTAATTACTTTTGATATTTATTTTATTTGTGAACAAATAACATAAATGCGATTGAAGGAATTGTGTTATTTTATAGAGCTAAATTACTTTTAAAAGAAACTTTGAAGTACCGATAAATATATGTGTGGGTATGTGTGATGCTAATATATGGTGCTATAGTTTATTAAACAAGTAACAAAAGGTTAAATCCAGCAATGTTAATTATTGATTTTACTCTTGTTAATGTTTTATTTGTCTATTCCTAGAGATTTGAGGCTTTTTCATTGTGTTCATTTACAACAAGCTTAATATCAAATAAATATCAGCTCATGTACAATAAGATTTACATAATAAGAAATTTGTACAATATAAATCTAGAAGTAAATAAAAATGTAAATTTTTTTTATATAAATCGTACAACATTTTAGCAGTATTAGGTTATTATTGTTCGAACCTGCCCCGTAAATAGAAAACATTTCCTGTTTCGAAATCTGTCAGTAGGAAGACGGCCTCGGCCCACCATGAGGCTGTTTCGCCAATGAAGAAGAAAAAGTAGAAGGTTGTTATTATTGAATTTGAATGCTAGACGCTTCGATCGTAGTTCAGTCTTCACTAGAAAGGCAAATATTGAGCAGTTTCCAAGTTACTCAGTATGCATATAGAGGTACTACTACACCTGTACTATCAGAGTTTAGAACTAATGCTCAAGTAGGACACATAATCTTAACCTCAAGTACAACAGACGGAATTTCTAGCCTATGAATTTATCCTGTTTTGTTTTGTTTTGTTTTGCTTTGTTTGTAAGGTCATAACGTAATTTGAAAATTCAACTCCCTATATCAAGGCTTCATCCGCCTTTATTTTGAACAACCCTCTCATTATCTGTACAAGGAAGGATTATTTGCTTATTAAGACTTTTGTTCGAAAATGTAGGGAACTTATAACTTCAAATTCAATAAAAACAATTTATTAACAATTACATTTTTATTGACACACGTACGAATAAAAATTGCACTTGAAAGAAAACAATGACCTAAATTAAGCTTAAACAAAGAAAGCAAAGAAGTTAGAAGGCAAATGTTCAGTAGAAGGATCAGATGTGTTCTACAGAAACGACTTTAATTTGCGCTAAGAAATAACATAAATTTCCGTACACTGTTTATTTAAACTAACATTATTTCTACAATGCACAAAACATACTAAGAATTCATATGGTACTTTGCTTGAATGATAATACCTTCACAAGAGAAAACCCTTTGGTAAGACAAGTAAAACCCAGAACTATTAGAGATTCAGCCATCCAAAACTTAAACAACTTAGTACTGAAAGTGAGCAATTATTCCTTCTTTGTGACTTGCTAGAAAACAGGATCCTTAGTGTTGTCTTGAATGCTTTGTTTTCTTCTTACTCACAAGTAGCACACAACTTGAGATCACCACTGATAAAAGTTCTAAATTATTATATCAATCCAACCTAGCATATAAACAAAGACTTGGTTGAAAATTTAAGGGAAAAAAAGAGTTCTGAATTTTTTCATACCTTATTTCTTGTACCGATTAAACTTTTTTTTTTTTATTATACATTAATAATCAGAATATTTGACTGAGAAGAAATAATTGCGAGTTTTTACACATGAAGCGTTACATTTCATTTTCTCGAGAATCTTATTTATTCGGCCTTAGATATTAGCATTATTTATTTTTCTTCAAGATTTTGTTGTACGTATTAAGTATGCATTATGAATTTTAGTTTTTAAATGAAAATATTACTCTGAAATATTTTCGAAGTTTCATTTAACTCTTTGAAAGTTTTATTTAAAGATTATTAAACTTTTTTTAATATCAACATACAACATTCAGCAGTAACCTGATGTTTGACAATACATCACAATCATTATTAAAGTCATTAATAATGATTGTGATGTAAAAAGTCACAAAATATTAAAGTCATTATTTCACAATCGTATGTTTAAGCAACTAATTGACAACTATATGTCTCAGATATACCAATTGTGAAATACCAACTCAGATAGCAATTTTGTATATATTTTATAATTTTACTTCATTTTAATATTCTCAAATCAAATTTAATGCAATAATTAGTACATATATTTTATAAATCGTGCATTAGTAATGTATTTAATCTACCTACTAAACAATATGTTTTAGTGATGTCTTATTGTGGTCATAATATTAATATTGGAACACAAAAATGTCCTGAAAATACGTTTAAGTATTAAATTCTAGTGATTCAACTTATTGTTAGTTTCTAATAATTTTTCATATAAGAAATTATTCATTGCCTTACTTTTCTCACATTGAAATGATTCTTTTCTGAACAGTAGTGACTTTATCAGCAATATTTCTTTTGGAACATTCGATTATAATAATTAAACAGCTCTGTTATTAATAATAATACAGTAGTACTAGTGTTTTAAAGAAAGATATTTCAGCATAAATAAAAAACAGATTTTTATTTGGTAATTAAAAAAAAAAAAGGCTGGATTTGGATGAGCCATAAATATATTATCAAAAACTAATCAGATATAAATCAAATGCTATTTAAAAAAATGGTGTTATGCAAAAACTTAACTTTGAAAATTTTAACTATTTAATATTATTAATTATAATTTGTTATATTATAGTTATTGTTAAGACTTTATTTTACTTTTAGTGAATATTTATTACTTGAAAGGTTTATTATTGTCATTAATTTTTTTTTTACAGTTTTGTGGAATGCATGAAGGAAATAAAAGAGAAACCTGTCATTTCCTTACCTCTTATGTGAGCACGAATTAATAAATTTTTTTCCTAAAATGTGTTTATTTATTTGGATAAGAAAAGTAAGATTTGGATAATATTAGTGTTTATTCTGTACACTAGATGGCAGCATGGTAGTATGAATCTTATTTTATGTAGAAATAAATTTAGTTCATTGACAAGACTATGCTTGCTTATTAGGAGATTATCTTCAATAAAACATAGCCAACAATAATAGACGATAATGTATAAAAATAAATGATCCAGTTCTAGACACAATATATATATAGATACATCTTTTTTCTTTTTAGAGACATTTTTTAACAATGTGAAACTTAAAACTATTTCTCAACTTTTTCAATCCTTCTGTTAAACGAAGCTTATTATCTCACACCTGAACAAGTTCGATAAAATATCTCATAAAGTTGCACCTCCTCTGACTCTTTTTTTTTCTTTTTCTTTTATCCTTTTTACTGAGTCGAGAGACGAGAGTTTTGTTGCAAAGTTTAAAAATGACACAATTCTGAGAAGAAGGGAAAGGCATACTGAGAAGGATTTACCTTAACAGGATGAAGATGATATGATATAGAAAAATAAACGATACAGGTTTCAGAAGAAGAAATTTTATATGATAAATAAGGCGATAAAAAACCAATAAATAAGGCGTCGACCCACTTCTTTCCTCATGATAGTTATTACACGAATTGTTATTAATTTGGCAATTTGGACAATCTTCTTATGAAGAATTTATTGTCTAACTCTCCTCGATTGTCGCTTCCTTGTATGGTTGGAGGCACCTAGCTCTCATTGGTAGAGAGCTGACCATTTAGCTAGACAGGCAATTGTTTGACGAATAAGAAGACAATCCGCAGAAAGGATTTTCACTGAGCATTATCCTGTTGAAATATAGGGACCTGATGGCCGAGTGGCTAGCACTCTGACACTTGTGTGCAGGTTTCGGGTTCAGGTCCATGGACGTTTGTAGTGGTTTGGAATCCACTTTAAACTGTAGGTCCCGGTTTGTTTGGCTCTCGTGTGCACAAGATTACAGTAGAGCTACAAACCAAATCTGTTGAAACGTAAGCCCAAGGTGAAAAAAAAGGTTAACACAATGGATGTTGGGGCATCGTGATGTAAAGTTATTGTGGATAACAACCAAAGAGGATTTGCTATCAAATTAAATGACAAACGAAATTCAGGGTAGTAACCCATCCCTGTCCTGGACATCCTAACATATCTTCAGACGCATTTGCACTGATCATCGCGGTTCAGTTCAGGACTCATCACTCTATCCAGTGAGACAGTTCCAACGAGCTCGAATTCAAAGCAAACGGGGTTGGAGTGAGCATAGGTGAGGGGTTGACGGCAGAACAGGTGCTTCGAGCTTCAAGCACGCTTCTATGAATGGTCATTGTCAATTTTAGTTGTGTCGATTGCATATTGGATCATTGATTATAACAAATCTGGTACTGTGAGGGATGTTCTGTTGATTAATCTATTCACACATTTAGTTCTAATTTTTGATGGATTGCTGATTTTTTAACGTCGTACTCTGCTATGGTTCAAGCATTTTTGTTAATATCTTAAATGGCGACAAAATGTCGGACTATTCTTCTATTTCACCATCCTGCTTCATTCACCGTAAATACATATCTAAATAATGGAATGTGACCATATTGTGCATGAAGTCATCTTTGAAGCTTTGATGCAGTAAAAGTGAATAAGCAGAACTAAATTCAAACAGAAAATATGCTCTAAAATGTACAATTTCGTTGTTTAGACACTCCATCCAAAAGATCACTAGTGATGAGCAAATTTAATCATTTGCATGGTAAAATCGAAATATCTTTGGACATGAAGTTCCATTACAATTAAATTTCTTCTTGATGCGTTGAGTATTTTTTTTTTTTTATCTAACAAAGTATTTTGGCTTAGAAAAAAATACCGAAGATCCTGCATTTTATTTTTAGGTCTATATGACCTAAAGAATACTATTACAAAGAACCAATAGCCGAGTCTTTAAAAGATAATTTAAAAAATTTGTTGCAAGAATTTATATTTAGGTAATATTTTAGAAATATTATACTAAAAAATGCACATAAAATCTGTGTAAAGTTCTAAAATAATAATAATATTAATTAATGCAGTTATGTTAAAATGTTTTTGTAGACTACTTCCTTTTTGGTATATTTCAGACGAAATTTCATTGTTTTTATTCTTTTTATTTTACCAAGGAAAAAGTTGGAATATTAATAATTGCATTATTTTAATTTAATTTAGTTTATCGTTGAGAAATTTCGGTATTAGCATTCAGTTATATTTGAATTATCTGAATATTATCTGAAATCAAAAGCAGTATCAAATATATTTAGGTAAAATCGCAGAATAGGGGCAGTTGGGATTTGGCATCAAAAATATTTTTCGCCCAACATTTTTTAAAAATATAGTGGGCCAAATGACGACGATAGCCTGACTTCGCAAAACAGAATTAAAAAAAAAAATATGCTGAAATTTTTAGAATGTTTAATAGAAAAATTAACAAAAATTGCTTAAATTTCAAGGAAATTTTAGGAAAAATGTCCTTACTCCAAGATGATGGAATATGATTAAACTGCTTAGGTTGAAACGTATACCACCAAGAATAATGCTCTCTTTCATAATAACATCCATACAGATTTCTCTACAAAAACTCTCATTAGTATCAGCTCACATTAAATATCATCAGCCATATCAGTTGTTGATGGCCTACGGATCCAAAAATACATAAATTTCACAATATCGCGCAAACTCATTTTTGATTGAGAGGACCACAAATTTTGACGAATGGGTCTCTTCACAATTTGTGTTACACCATTAAATTTTGCTCTACATGTCCACATATATCAATCAGATTTATTTTTCTTAACAGTTAGAACTATAACATTTCCAAAAAATAGGGCACATGGCATTCTTAGTAATCAAATCTTCAAACATACACCATTCAATAATTATTAACTTACCTTGACATTCCAAATCCTTGTACAAATCATTGCCCTCCTCTCAAATTAAAAAATGGAATATTTGCTTCCAAAATAAAATTCTTTAATACCAGACATCACTAATTGAAAGAAATCGAAAGGAAAAACAACGGCAGCAGCATGAATTGATAACGAATGAAATGATTTGTCATTAAAATTAACTGCTTCTATTTCTTTTAGAACATTCCAATACTTGAATTAAACAACGTAATTAATCTTGTCCAATCAAAATCACGTAATTAATCTTGGCCAGTCAGGCATTAAGAGATAACTTGCTTACCACATTTGGAGATTTTCGCCCACTTGGTAATCAAAAACAATTGCCAAAACACAACGGCTAATAATTTGAGATTTGGCCCATATTTATTTTCAATACAAACGCAAAACGTATATGTATATCAACAAGCTTTTCATTCGTGAAAAGAAAGATTATTTCTTGCTTTAAAAATCATTTAAGGGGAATCTTCTTTCACCGTTATCCATAAATTGTCAAAAATTCTTCTTTTAAAAATCAGATTGTAATGAATTATCAGTCGAAAGATCAATCAGCATTTTTTTAAACAACAAATGACGATTTTTCGACTTCTTGAAAGAATAATTTCTCCAAAGGATTTGAAATATAATTATCTTCAATATTTCGTCCTTGGAAGTATCTGTTTGAAGGACCACATTTAACTCTTTTATGTGAGTAATTACACTGTTTTATACCTATCTTGATAATTTCATCTTATCTTCAAGCTGTGTCTGTGCAGTGTTATAAAAATTCATACTGCCTTTTTTCAATAAAGTTTTCTCATAAATCCATTTTTTTCAACCACTGACTCTGTTTCATCAGACATCGTAAATACCGCTATAAAAATATTCTATAATTCTAAATTATATTAATTTATTTCTAAAAAATATAAAATATGTATGCAAGCTTTTTAAACTACTCGCTTTCATGAAATTGAGAGCACAACTGAAAAGAGTAGTCTACAAATAAAAAAAAAGTTTAACTTCCTGTGCTTTAAGTTTCAGTTGCTATAAGTTTAACTTCATGTTAACAAAACAACCTTAGTACTTATTCATGGGAAAGCCATCTCACTTAAATGTGCAAAACTAAAGTTTATATCTATAGCTTCACGCAAAGTTTTGAATAGTCTGGAATTAATTGAATTAATCTTAACAAAATTAACAACCTTCACAAATTGATCGAGAACTTCTTTTAATGAATTTGTCAGAAGTTCAGCGTTAAGTTTTTTGTCTGTGAATAAATCAATGATTTCAAACTATATAGGAACACCTTATTGATGTGACCACCTAACAATCAGACATAGATTTTCATTTACAGTCAAGATCAATCAACATTTTTTTTACAGTTAAATGATAATTTTTCGGCTTCTTGAATAATTCATCGAAGGAATTTGAAATCTAATTATCGTCATTATTTCACTTTGGAAAAATCTCTCCGAAGGACATATTAAACTATTTTAGGTGAGTAATTATACTGTTTTATAATTATCTTGATAATTTCATCTTATTTTCAGATAAGTAACTGTGCAATGTTTCAAAAATTCCCACTGATCTTTTTCAATACAGTTTTTCCGAAAATCCCCTTTTTTTTAATTCTCTGACTCAGTATTATCAGGAACCATTACTACCGTTATAAAAATATTCTGTAATTCTAAGTTGTAGTTATGGTATTTATTTCTAAGAAATTATAAAATTTATATGCAAGATTTTGAAGCTACTCGCTTTCATGAAACTTAGAACAGTTAAAATGAATGGTTTGCAATGAAAAAAAAGTTTATTTTCCTGTGTGAATACGAAACAATCTTGTAAGAACTTTTCCACGTGAGAGCTGTCTCACTGAAATGTGCAAAATAAAGTTTGGTTCTATTTCTTCACGCAAAGTTTTGAATAATCTGGTATTAAATGAATTGATTTTAACAAAATTAACAACTTTCACTAATTGATAGAGTACTTCTTTCAAAGAATTTGTTAAGAGTTTGATGCTAAGCTTTGTCTGTGAATAGATCAATCATTTCAAACTGCATGTGAACGCTTTTTTTTATGCGACCGCTAACAATCAGACATTGATTTTCCATGATCCGTGCAGCCACATAGCAAGGGGCACAATCGATTCATTTATTTCATAAATAACTCTGATTAGCATTAAATGCATTCTCATATTTGTATCGTTCAGTGAGAGGACAGAAAAGTAAAATATTTTTTTCAAGCCTGTTGTCATGTAAATATTTTGCAATCACGAGCAAAAATGTCAGATTGGAAGTGTTAGTGCTTTTATCCATATGTAGAGAAAAAAAGGGATTAATTTTTGTTTTTTAAATTTTTTGTCTATTCAATGTCTTAAGAAATATCATTACTTCTACGATAAACTTATTATTTGATAAAATATTATTTATTTTTCAGATATGGTCTCCACCAAACAGCAACTTTGATACAAGGAGATATCAAAATTTCAGGGATTGTGAAATTTTTACCACTTTTAGTAATACGATTAATTACTGTGTAAGATGTTTCAACTGCATTCTATATAAATTTGGTTTCTGAAAATAACAAAAAAATTTAGATTAGGACTTTATGGTAGCTTTTGAGAAGGATATCGTTTTTATGTTCATAAATTGGATGTTTGTGAGAGGTAATGTTACTCGTATCTGTGACAACTTTAAGACGCGCCTCCTGGGTAGTGCTAAATGAGTAATGACTTGATAATATGGCTTCTTGTCTCGATAAAATGACTGTGCGTCATCCGAACTTTAAATTTAATATACTACAGTGGAATGCTGGTGGCCTGTTTGGCGTTAAATTTTAAGAAACTAAACATGCGTAGAGATGGATGTTGATGTTCTGGTAATCCTAAAATCAAATATCACAGAAAAAGTTCTTTAATGAAAATCAACTTCTTTAATAAAAATCGTAAATACATAATTTTCCGGGGGACTCCGTTACATGTTGGAATTGATGGAAATTAAGCGGCA